>JAODAL010002873.1:0-185405 GCA_025379985.1 Phyllomedusa bahiana
CCCCCTAGCACGCCCCCGGGAAAACCCCCCAAACGAGACCCGGCAACAGACAGCACCCACGCGCAAACCCCCCGGGGGCCCCGGCCACAGACGGCCCACCCAAACCCCAAAAGAACGGCCTAAAACGAGCAGCCACGCGGCAAACCCCCATCGAGACTCCGCACAGACGAGCAGCCACGCGGCAAATCCCCGACGAGACCCGGCACAGCCGAGCAGCCACGCGGCAAACTCCAATGAGACTTGGCTCAGACGAGCAGCCACGCGGCAAACCCCAACGAGCCCAGGCTCAGACGAGCAACCACGTGGCAAAACCCCGACGAGACCCGGCACAGACGAGCAGCCACGCGGCAAACCCCAACGAGACCAGGCTCAGACGAGCAGCCACTCGGCAAACTCCAACGAGACCAGGCTCAGACGAGCAGCCACGCGGCAAACCCCAACGAGACCAGGTTCAGACGAGCAGCCACTCGGCAAACTCCAACGAGACCCGGCACAGACGAACCGCCACGCGGCAACCCCCACCGAGACCAGGCTCAGACGAGCAGCCACTCGGCAAACTCCAACGAGAACAGGCGCAGACGAGCAGCCACTCTGCAAACTCCAACGAGACCAGGCTCAGACGAGCAGCCACGTGGAAAAACTCTAACGAGACCAGGCTCAGACGAGCAGCCACGCGGCGCACACCACCGGGACGACACGCACGCATCACTCACACCTTTCATAGATCTCTCTCTAAATTTATATTTATATAAAAAGTTATTTGGCTTTTGTGCTGAAAAAAACAACAGGATTATCACAAAATCTTTTCCTTAAAAAAAAGAAAGTCCAAGCGCGTTTCGAAACGGCAGAAACTCGCACGATCAGTCCACAAGCCCCCGAGGGGCGGCCAGCTCGCATGGGACAAGGCCTCCGGCTGAATAGACTGTGCGGTCGGTGGAGCTTTGCGGGGTGCGCGGAGGAGTATCACGAGCCGGCCAGGTATCCAAAGTGATTTTGGTCGGGTTCGCAGAGTTGGAGGCTGGGTTTGGTCTCTAGAGGGTCTTTACTGCAGGGCTGAGGGGGGCGGACTTTGAAGAAATCCGAGACGTAGCGAACCTGGAACGAAAAAAATATATATAAATGGGGATATACGTGGAAATCAAGGGGAAGCGGGTTTTTGGAATCGGATCTGAACTTACGACGAGCGCAGCCACGATGGCGCCTTGCAAGAATCCCCCAAAAGGACGTCGCTCCAGTGGTGCTTGTAATCCGAGACTCGGGTATATCCGACGTAGAGCGCAAAGGACAGCAGGAAGAACTGAATGGTGGGGCGCAGCAGGCGAGCCCATTTACCGCACAACCGCGCCTGGATATATAACTGCAACAGAGGGAGACACATTCAGACGGAGGCTGGAGAGCCGTCCTACAAAAATAAAACATTGTCCAATATAATGAAAAATACTATTTAAAATGGGATGAGGGGAAAAAAGACCTTGCCCCATCTACCCCAATCAAGGGGGGGTATAGAAATTTTTAAAGACTTTTTTTTAACCCTACTTCCCCTCCACTGTACCAAAATAGAAAATTGCCCCATAACCTACCTCTCCCATCACCACCATTCCGGGCCCTCATGTTAGCCCAGGGCCCCCTCATGCGGGGCAGTCTGGTTCTAGACGCGCAGTCTCTGCCCCCTCCGGGTCACATACAGTGCGGCCCCCCAAATCTGCCCCCCTTTTGCGGTCACATACAGTGGGGCCCCTTCCCCCCCCACGGGGCCCCCAATCCTGGCCCTGCGGTCACTGACATGGGCGGCCAATTCTGCTGGCCTTGCCGGTACATGCAGTGCGGCGGCCAATTTTGGGGCCTCTGCGGCACATGACGTGCGGCAGCCAATCGCTGGCCCTGCGTCACATAAGTGCGGCAGCCAATCTGCTGGCCTCTGCGGTCACATGACAGTGCTGCAGCCAATCTGCAGCCCTCTGCGGTCACAAGACACAGCGGAAGCCAAACTGCTGGCCTCTGCGGTCACATGACAGTGCGGCAGCCAAATCTGCGGTTTGGGCCTCGTCGGCCCCCTTGGGGCCTTGGGGTTCGGCGCCAATTGCGGCCTCTGGGGGTAAACATGACGTGCGGCAGCCAATTGCTGGCCTCTGCGGTCATTTTGGGGGGACCAAAAGGGGCCCCGGGGCCCGGGGCCGAATCTTCGGCCTTTTTGGGGTCACATGACAGTGCGGCAGCCAATCTGCTGGCCCCCCTGCGTCATTTTACAGTGCGGCGCCAATCGGGGCCCTGGGGCCCCCTGCGGCCCCAATGGGGAAAACAGTGCCGGCGGCCAATCTGCTGGCCTCTGCGGTCACATGACAGTGCGGCAGCCAATCTGCTGGCCTCTGCGGTCACATGACAGTGCGGCGCCAAATTTTGGGGGCTTGGGCCTTTTGCGGCACCAAGGGGGGCCCCCCAAGTGCGGCACCCAAAATTCCTCCCCTGGGGCCTCCTCCCCGGGCACCATTGGCGGTTGCGGTCGGGGGCCACCCTTGGGGCCTCTGCGGTCACAAGGGGGGAAACGGGTTTGCGGGGGCGGAGCCAATTGGGCTCTGCGGTCACATGCAGTGCGGCACCAACTGTGGCCTCTGGGGGGTCACCCAATCGCGGTGCGGCTTGGCCAAATCGCTGGTCCTCAAAAGGCACCAATATCGGTTGCGGCAGGTCCCAATTGGGGCCCTCTGCGGTCACTAAAACAGTGCGGCACCCAAAAATTTGCTGGCCTCTGCGGTCCATGCAGTCGGGACCAATTGCTGGCCTCTGCGGTCACGGGGCTGACAAGGCGGCCCCAAAATTGCTGCCATCTGCGATCTTCATGACTGCCACCCAATCGCTGGCCTCTGCGGTACTGAATCGGCACCCCAATTCGCTGGCCTTCTTTGCAGTGCGGCACCCCCATCGGGGGCCTTCCCGGAATCACATAAAATACCCAGAAGTGAGGGACCCCGGGGCAACATGAGGGCTCTGGACTGGTGATAATGGGAGAGGTAGGTTATGGGGTAATTTTCTTAGTTTAGTGGGAGGGAGGTTTTATAGAAGTCTTTACATTTATTATTTTTTTAAACCCTTATTAATCCAGAATATGGAACTGATAAGGCAAGAAGTAACGTGTCCTAAAGGAAGATTTCATGATCCCAAAGTTGCCCTCAGACTGGATCAAGAAGTTTCATCTATAGAGTTTCTAGCCTTTGCCCAAAGGGGATAAACTATGTGGGGGGTTTCCCCTTTTAAAATTTTTGAATTTTCCCTCATAAATTTTCCCTTTTTAATTTAGCTGCTCGTCTTACTTTCTCCAGCTCCAGAGCATCCGGGGCCCAGAACCGAACTGCATATTCCAGATGAGGCCGCACTAATATTACATCCCTGTCCTGAGCCCCACGCCAAAAAACACCCCCCCGGCTTTTTGAGGCGCTGATTGACCGGAGGTCCCTGTTTGCCCCGACCCCTTTTCCCCAGCGTTTTCCCCCAATTTTCCCCTCCCTCGGACACACGATGGCGGCAGTTTTTTTCGTTTAATCCTACAAACAAAAGGGGTTTTATGCCCCGCCCCCCGTGTCCGGCCTCCCGATTTTTTTGCATGTTTGAATCCATATTTTGCGTGATTGCACAAGTCATTTTTTTTTTGCCATCCGGGGCTTTCCTCGACCCAAAACTTTTCCCTGGAAAAGTTTTTGGGATGGGGCCCGGCTGGCTTTCCTCTCTGCCTTTCCGCCGTTTTTGGGGTTAATTAAAAACCCGTTGATCACTTGAACTCGTCCCCCAGTCCTGAAACCCCGCCTAATTTGCAAATGTGGCCGAGGAGGAGACACACGGGGTCTTCTACAAAGTGGGCTTCATTTAACCCCAGGTTTGCTAAGGTTTATCGAACTTCTAAGAGAATTTTTTGAGAATTGAATCCATGCGGGGAAGGGGGGGGTCTAGGTTCTCGCAAAACCAACGTTAGAAAGCAAAAAAAAAAAAAAAAACCCCGGGGTGTGGTGCCAACCCGGTGGGAAGGGGGCAGCAGGGCCAAGAAAGCCAAAAAATAAAGGAGGTTCCGCTTAAAGGTTAATCGTTTTAAAGCTAAGGCTGGAAAAATAGACCAATAAAAAGTAACACACCCCATCAAGTCTCCGCTGCTGCTCGGAAGCCCCCCTGGGAGCAACTCCTAATAATCACTGGTTCTTCATAGTGAGAGAATAGAGCTCCATAGTGTCGGGAATGGAACCCAGAAGTAAAAAGAAGCAGATCCCGGGAGGGGGCAGAAGGGGGCCAAAAAAAGATAAAAATAACTTTTCTCCCTCTCCTCCCTTGGTTCACTGGGGGGCGATTGAAAAAAAGGAAAAAAAGCCCCCAGCCTGAAACAGAAATGGGAGCCTGGGAAACCCCGGGGAACCACCCAAGCCGAAGAAGTGGGGCCCGAAGCTTGTTTGAACACCCCACAGGCCTGACCCCGGGAAGTGGGAGCCTGAAGCTGTAGGGAAACCCCCCACAGCCGACCAAAGTGGGACTCTTAGCCCCCCAAGCCTCCTCCTTTTTGTCACCCCGCCTACCGGAAGGGGGGCCTGAAGCTGTAGAACCACCCACATTTGACCAGGAAAGTGGGAGCCTAAAAGCTGTAGAACCACCCAAAACCCTGACCAGGGAAGTGGGAGCCCCTAAAACGTAAACCACCCACAGCCTCCAGGAGGGGGTTGGTGCCCCCCCCACCAGGAAGGGGGGGGGAAAATGTAAAAACCCCCCCCAGTGAAAAGGGGAAGTGGGAGCCCCCAAGCGTAAAAAACCCCACAGGGGCCGGACGGATGGGACCAAAAACTGGGGAGAAAGCCCAGCCTGACCGGGGGAATGGGAGCCTAAAAGCTGTAGAACCCCCCACGCCTGACCAGGAAGGGGGGGAGCCCTTGAAGCTGTAGAAACCCCCCAAAGCCCGAACCCAGGAAGTGGGAGCCTGAAAATTAACCCCCCACCCCCGGGCCAGGGAAAATGGGAGCCTAAAAGCTGTAGAACCCCCACGCCGGAACAGGGATTTGGGGCCTGAAAACCCTTTTAGAACCCCCCCCCACCAAAATTTCCCCCGCAACAGGAATTAGGCCCTCAAAACTGTAGAAACCCCCCACACTGACCAGGGAAATGGGGGAGCTTTAAAACTGAGAACCCCCACAGCCTGAAAGGGGAAAAATGGGAAAAACCTGAACGTAAAAAGAACCGCCTCAGCCTGAAAGGAAGTGGGAGCCTGGGAAACTGTGGAACCACCCACACCCGAAAAAGGAAAATGGGCTGCCTATAGGGGAACCCCCCCCCCCACCTGAAGTGAAAAGCAACTCCTGTGAAAAAGCCCGATAAGAAAATCCCTTTAAGTGCCAGCTCCCAAAGATAAATCACGCCCCATGTACAAACGTGTGACTAATCACAAGGCATCAATAGGAAGTAAAAAGACGACGGTCATGGTAATTCCAATACTTACTGAGAGGAAGAGCATGCAGTACATCCCAAACGACGAGTGCCCCGAGTAGAAGGAGAGCCTGGAAGAAGGAATCATCACAAAATTAAGGCTTTAAGGAAAAAAAAATCAAATTGGGCGAAGCAAAAACTGTATCGGCCCCCGTCCTCACCGCGTTCCTGCCAAACATGAACGTCAGGAAAGTTCCCACTAGAGATTCCAAGACCACATACAGGAAAGCCCCAAGAGCGTCCCTTGGGCTATGTCAGGCACAGCTTAAGGGGGTTTTCTCACCATTATTATTCCCTCATTCTGTTTTTTTGGGTTTTATTTTGAATTCAGGGGGGTGTTTAAAGGCTTCCCTTTTCTACCGCAGTGGAGCAGCCCGGTCTGTTTTAGCCTATAGCAACCCGGTGGCAGCCCATCAGGAGAGATTGAAATACTGTAGCTATGAACCAGTGCTGGCAGTCTTCAAAGGGAAAAATTTAACAGGTCTGTGCTTATAGGAACAGTTTCTTGGCCCGCCTATCAGGAGAGATAACAGGTCTGTAAAACCAATAGAACCAAAATCTGGCAGCCTTTCAGGAGAGATCAAACGGTCTTTTAGACTAGGCAACATTGCATGCAGGCCTTTAGGAGGGAGATCAGACAGGTCTTTTAGCTATAGCGACCTGAGGAGCTGATCAGCCCCTAAAAGAGGGGATATCTAGGAATAGGTGGACCTGTTTAAACACATAATTCAGAGGGATTGTTTTTGCAAGATCTTTTCACATAAAAAGCAGCAATCCGAGTGAGCAACCCCTTTAAGCAGAGCTGCCGGCGGGGGGGGGTGAGGTTTACCCCAGCTTCTTTGGGAAGCTCCAAGGACATATATGGACTATTACATCATCAGGGCAAGGAACCTCCCTCATCTCCTCCTCCTGAGCGGTGGGGCTGCTGACGGCCACTCAACCCATATTTTGCATTGATGTAGGAAGCGGTCAGCAGGAGTGCAGCTCTGAAGGACGCTCAGGAGGAGGAGAGGATGGATAACGTCAGAGCTACTCACTGGCTGTGCTCCAATGACGTAACCATATATGGACAATGACATCATCCGGGCTTCCCTCGGGGTTCCTCCTGGGATCAGGCGATGGATCCCACTCTATGTCTTAACATTGCAGCCTTCACGTCAAGTCATATTTGAGATTCTTTGTGACCCCCCCCCCCCCATGCTGAGACCATGATGCACTCTCTAAGTTGTATCCAGAACTTGTAACACTCTTACAAACCAAACAATCCCATAACCGCCCAGCGCTGCAGCTGTGGTTGGTGCGCTCTCACCTGGACACGGTAACGTTTGCATGAGTACCGCGGCACTCGAAGTCAGACACTTATCCAGAGCAGTACAAGGTCGTCCAGTCGGGGTCACAAACGGCCACAAAGTTTGGGCGCGGACGTCCCACCATGTACTTTGCCAGATCGGTGAGAGATTGGCTGACGGAGGCTCCGAACAGAAAGGTTCCCACCACCTTGTAGAGCGCGGCCACGTAGTTGTTACACTCGGAGCGGGAGTACAGGCGCTTGGAGAAGACCATGTACATCTCCCCGGACGTAATCTGCCGGCAAAATCCAGAGACATGTTACAAAGTAGCTGGAAACCGATACATTGTTATCATCTAATTTTTCTTTTCACATCCTAACAAGTAATATGTGATAAATATATACACGAGAATGTGGGAGGACATGCAGATTTTGTCCTTGGTGGGATCTGAACCCAAGACAGCAGTGTGAACCACCGAGCCAGTGTGCGTGCTGCACCGCGCTAACCACCGAGCCAGTGTGCGTGCTGCACCGCGCTAACCACCGAGCCAGTGTGCGTGCTGCACCGCGCTAACCACCGAGCCAGTGTGCGTGCTGCACCGTGCTAACCACCGAGCCAGTGTGCGTGCTGCACCGTGCTAACCACCGAGCCAGTTGTGCGTGCTGCACGCGCTAACCACCGAGCCCGTGTGCGTGCTGCACCGCGCTAACCACCGAGTCACCGTGCTGCACCGCGCTAACCACCGAGTCACCGTGCTGCACCGCGCTAACCACCGAGACACCGTGCTGCACCGCGCTAACCACCGAGCCACCGTGCTGCACCGCGCTAACCACCGAGCCAGTGTGCGTGCTTGCACCGCGCATAACCACCGAGCCAGTGATGCGTGCTGTACCGCTAACCACCGGAGCCAGTGTGCGTGCTGCACCGTGCTAAACCACCGATCCAGTGTGCGTGCTGCACCGCGCTAACCACCGAGCCAGTGTGCGTGCTGCACCGTGCTAACCACCGAGCGTGCTGCACCGTGCTAACCACCGAGCCAGGGGTGTGTGCTGCACCGCGCTAACCACCGAGCCAGTGTGCGTGCTGCACCGCGCCCAACCACCGAGCCAGTGTGCGTGCTGCACCGCGCTAACCACCGAGCCAGTGTGCGTGCTGCACCGCGCTAACCACCGAGCCAGAGTGCGAGCTGCACCGCGCTAACCACCGAGCCAGAGTGCGAGCTGAACCGCGCTAACCACCGAGCGTGCTGCACCGTGCTACCACCGAGCACAGTGTGCGTGCTGCCACGTGCTAACCACCGAGCCATGTGTGCGTGCTGCACCGCGCTAACCACCGAGCCAGTGTGCGTGCTGCACCGTGCTAACCACCGAGCGAGCTGCACAGTGCTAACCACCGAGCCAGTGTGCGTGCTGCACCGTGCTAACCACCGAGCCACGCGTGCTGCACCGTGCTAACCACCGAGCCAGTGTGCGTGCTGCACCGTGCTAACCACCGAGCCACGCGTGCTGCACCGTGCTAACCACCGAGCCAGTGTGCGTGCTGCACCGTGCTAACCACCGAGCCAGTGTGCGTGCTGCACCGTGCTAACCACCGAGCCAGTGTGCGTGCTGCACCGTGCTAACCACCAAGCCAGTGTGCGTGCTGCACCGTGCTAACCACCGAGCCAGCTGCACCGTGCTAACCACCGAGCCAGCCTGCACCGTGCTAACCACCGAGCGTGCTGCACCGTGCTAACCACTGAGCCAAGCATGATGGGAGATGTAGTTTCCCAACAGACCCCTGCCTTACTCCCTTAATAGCTGCCAGTTGATGACTCGTTCAGCCAACATTTCCCCCAGACCCATGCACCCTCCGGCGGTAGCTGATCTCTGGAGCAGAAGGGTCGGCCATTGAACTTCAACATGTCAATCTTTCTGACCACAACCATCCCCTGCTGGAATAGAGTTTGGAGGCCACCATAAACATTAGACCCGGGGTGTCAACCTGCTCCCCTCCAGCTTTTGGTAAAATACAACTCCCATCATGCCCACGGTTTATAGATTATACAAATGCATGATGGGAGTTGTAGTTTCCCAACAGCTGGAGGGCCGCAGTTTGACACCTGTGCCTTAGACAATCGGCTGGAATTCCCTCATCTGTAGACTGTTTTTCGGGGGGTTCTTCTCTAGCGAACAAGCACCCTGCTAGAGGGGTCAGAAGCCCATAACAGGTGTTGAGGGGACTCTGGTTTCACAAGTATGACAGTTTTCATGTCCTAGAGCTAACCTGTATATTTTTTTCCCATGGAGCATTGCTTGAATATAAGTCTCCATTCCCCCATACTCTCCAATGAGACCCCCCCCCCCCCCCCCCCCAAAGGAAGCGAAGGGAAATCCACGGACAGTACTTACAATGATGACCGTGCAGGAGATGGTGACTCCCGCCATCAGCCCGTGAGTGATCGTGTCCTCTCGGTAGGGATATCGGATGGACTCGTCATCGCAGTAGAAGCCGCGCTTGTAGGGTCTGTTCACTAGAGTCATAATAATGAAGGGCATGGACGCTGAAGGGAAAAAAAGAAACAAGTGTTGGTGAAAGTACGAGGAAGCGGACTTAAGAGATCACACCGCAGTCGCCGCCCAAATAAGACGTAAACCACCAAACACCCCCTAAGTCAGGATTGGTAGGAAGACCTGCTGGCCCAACGCACCAAACAACGAAGACCCAAAGGGGTGGCGAGTCCAGAGGGAAGCAAGGCAAAGCAACACCCTGTGAATAAACCAGGGTTAACACTCCAGCAAAGAAAGGGCTAAAGGGGCACTCTCACCACACTGATTGGCTTTAAATGGAGGCAAGGGTAAAAAAAATAGAAATAAATAAAATTACCAAATACATTGCTGTCCTGATTTTGCTTCCTTTCAGTGTTAGAGCAGTTCTTATCTCCTGCTTGTGTACACAAGCTCTCCTATGTTACCGACCACCTCTCTCTGCTCTAGCAGTGGTCGGGATAGTGTTGTCACTCCCTGCTGTGTCTTAGCAGCAGCCAGGAGCTTGTTTTGATTATAAACATTAACAATTTAGAACTCTGTAGACTTGTGCACTGCCGTTTAAACCCCTCAAATCACCAATGTCCCTGCTGGAGAACCGCCCACAGCCTGAACAGGAAGTGGGAACCTGAAGCTGTAGAACTGCCCACAGCCTGAACAGGAAGTGGGAGCCTGAAGCTGTAGAACTGACTGCGGGTTGTCTCACTACATAGATTCTTCTCACCTCATTCCTGTTTCTTCTTTTTACTTTGAATTCAGGGACGTGTTTACTGGGTTCTACTAGGCTGCAGGTCTGTAGCTATAGCAACCAGTGCTGGCAGCCTATCAGGAGAGATCAAACAGGTCTGTAGCTATAGCAACCAGTGCTGGCAGCCTATCAGTAGAGATTGAACAGGTCTGTAGCTATAGCAACCAGTACTAGCAGCCCATCAGTAGAGATTGAAAAGGTCTGTAGCTATAGCAACCAGTGCTGGCAGCCTATCGGGAGAGATCAAACAGGTCTGTAGCTATAGCGACCAGTGCTGGCAGCCTATCAGGAGAGATCAAACAGGTCTGTAGCTATAGCGACCAGTGCTGGCAGCCTATCATGAGAGATTGAACAGGTCTGTAGCTATAACAACCAGTGCTGGCAGCCTATCAGGAGAGATAGAACAGGTCTGTAGCTATAGCGACCAGTGTTGGCAGCATATCAGGAGAGATCAAACAGGTCTGTAGCTATAGCGACCTGAGGAGCTGATGTAGCCCATACAAGAGGGGATATCTAGGAATAGGTAGGACACTGTTAATGGACACATATTGCAAAGTGACTTGTTTTTGCAAGATCTTTAACATGAAAATCAATCTTGATAGTGAGACAACCCCTTTAAGCCACATGGAGATGCCATATGACTGCTGGTAAAGTCAGTTGCCCATAGAGCACAGTGTCGTTTACTGGGGGGCAGACTAGACGGCGAGTCGTCACCCGTCCCACCAGTGACGCAGCCACAGGAACATCCTGGCACAGGAGGTGTTAAATCCAGGAACAGGGCGCAGCTCCGGGATTACCTGGGCAGGTCCGAGCTCTCCTGTCCTCAGCTGGTTGAGCTGGTTCTGGCACATGGAAAGGATAACCCAGGCGTTCACGTGCGAGCGTCACCCGACTCCCGCACCGGCCCCTCCCAGGTCATTTGTCGTCTCCGGTCACTTTCACGGCCTTATTATTAGAAGTAGTAAAACGGATTTCCCTTTCAATTCACCAAATAGACGAGATTTACAGAAAAAAGAAAAAAAAAAGAGTCGTGTCTCGCCTCCGCCCCCGCACCAAAGCTGTTCTCTAGACAAACTGTGAGCAACAGAAAGTTATCAATGGTTATATCACCTCCCCAAAAAACCACCAAAAAACTAAAGGAAAAAAGAAAAAACCTACAGAAACAGTCGACAGTGTTTAACCCCTTAAAGTAGTAGCTATTGTCAGACTTCTCTTCTCCATTTTTTACTCCCCGCCTTCCGAGAGCCATAAAACTTTGTCATGTTTTCACCTACACAGACATATCAAGGCTTGTATTTTGCAGCACAACATGTAACTTCTTAAAAGGGGTTGTCTCACTCCATTGATTCCTCTCACCTCAGTCCTGTTTTCTTGGTTTCACTTTGAATTCAGGGGCGTGTTTACTGGCTTCCACTAGGCTGCAGGAGAAGCCAGGTCTGTAGCTATAGCAACCAGCACTGGCAGCCTATCAGGAGAGATGGAACAGGTCTGTAGCTATAGCAACCACTGCTGACAGCCTATCAGGAGAGATACAACAGGTTTGTAGCTATAGCAACCAGTGCTGGCAGCCTATCAGGAGAGATCGCACAGGTCTGTAGCAATAGCGACCTGAGGAGCTGATGCAGCCCATACAAGAGGGGATATCTAGGAATAGGTAGGACACTGGTAATGGACACATATTGCAAAGTGACTTGTTTTTGCAAGAACATAAAAAGCAGCGATCCTTGTAGTGAGATATAACCAGAAA
This sequence comes from Phyllomedusa bahiana, assembly GCA_025379985.1. Classification (NCBI taxonomy): domain Eukaryota; kingdom Metazoa; phylum Chordata; class Amphibia; order Anura; family Hylidae; genus Phyllomedusa; species Phyllomedusa bahiana. Next base: position 11,761 of record JAODAL010002873.1, read on the forward strand.
TTCACATTTTATTCCACGAACCACACGTGTCCCTCTCTGACCATCTAAAAAGCTACGAGAAGTTTCAGATTGCTGCAATTCTGGCTGAGAGGAGGGTAAATAGGAGGACAGAGCGCGCCCCATGTAATCTCCATGTGTATCTGGGGCATTGTTCCAGCTGAAGAGCAAACACTGCCGGGGCCTGCACAGAACAATGGGGATGCTTTGTGGTTTTGTGTTCTACACAAAGACTTCATGGCGACCGGAGCGAGGGGGTAACAATCAGGCTGATTACTAGATGCCCAAACCCATGCACCTGGGGGAGCAGCATTGTACCTCTCTGGACTGTAGAAGGGTCACAACATTGAAACCACAACAGATACAAAGACAACAAGGTGACGGGTGCGAGGGGATAATGATCTGTTACAGGAGGCCGATAACTATGTGGAACCTGCCATGGAGAGCGCCCAAATCCATGCACATGGGTGACCAGCATTGTACCCTACTGGACTGCACGGGGGTCGCCCCAAAACGAACGGCTCCTGTACATTTACATGGAAACCACAACAGATACGAGGAGTTCAATGTGGATTCTGCTCGGATTCCTTGATAAAATCCTCGTGTAATCTGAAAGCCCTGTACTTGGCCAGTGGAGATCACACAGGGAACCGCAGCGCGGATTTCACACAAATCAGACCGGACACTTTCATTCTATTGAGCGGCTCCACGCTGGATCCCACTGCAGCAGGAGTTAGGATAGGCGAGCCCAGTGCAATAGGGCCAACGGCCATGGGTAGTCCAAAATCCAAGGCATTCTGCTGAGGAGGATCACGCGGCCAATTTTCCAAATGGAAAACTACCACTGTCCCTTAGAGAGTTTAATAAATTAGGTTTAAAATCTGTGCAAGATCCCCTCCCCCCCCACTCATACTCCGATACTACTGCAGCTCCTACTCCGATACTACTGCAGCTCCTACTCCGACACTGCTGCAGCTCCTACTCCGACACTGCTGCAGCTCCTACTCCGACACTGCTGCAGCTCCTACTCCGACACTGCTGCAGCTCCTACTCCGACACTGCTGCAGCTCCTACTCCGACACTGCTGCAGCTCCTACTCCGACACTGCTGCAGCTCCTACTCCGACACCGCTGCAGCTCCTACTCCGACACCGCTGCAGCTCCTACTCCGACACCGCTGCAGCTCCCACCTTTCCCACACCGCTGCAGCTCCTAACTCCGAACACGCTGCAGCTCCTACTCCGACACCGCTGCAGCTCCTACTCCTAAACAACTGCAGCTCCTACTCCTACACTACTGCAGCTCCTACTCCGATAATACTGCAGCTCCTACTCCTATAATACTGCAGCTACCGCAGAGCGCTCCTACTCCTATAATACTGCAGCTCCTACTCCTATAATACTGCAGCTCCTACTCCTATAATACTGCAGCTCCTACTCCTATAATACTGCAGAGGCTCCTATCCTAATTACTGCAGAGCGCTCCTACTCTATAATACTACAGCTCATACTCCTATAATGCTACAGCTACCGCAGAGCGCTTATTCTCCTATAATGCTACAGCTACCGCAGAGCGCTCATGCTCCTATAACGCTACAGCTACCGCAGAGCGCTCATAGTCCAATAATGCAACAGCTACCGCAGAGCGTCTATTCTCCTATATGCTTACAGCTACCGCAGAGGCCTCTCACTCTATAACGCTACAGCTACCGCAGAGCGCTCATATTCCAATAATGCTACAGCTACCGCAGAGCGCTCATACTCCTATAACGCTACAGCTACCGCAGAGCGCTCATACTCCTATAACGCTACCGCTACCGCAGAGCGCTCATACTCCTACAGCTCATACTCCTATAATACTACAGCTCGTACTCCTATAACACTGCAGCTCCCACAGGGCGCTCATTATCCTATAACACTATAGCTCATACTCCTATAACCCTACAGCTCATACTCCTACAGCTCATACTCCTACAGCTCAGACTCCTACAGCTCATACTCCTACAGCTCAGACTCCTACAGCTCAGACTCCTACAGCTCAGACTCCTACAGCTCAGACTCCTACAGCTCAGACTCCTACAGCTCAGACTCCTCCAGCTCAGACTCCTACAGCTCAGACTCCTACAGCTCAGACTCCTACAGCTCAGACTCCTACAGCTCAGACTCCTACAGCTCAGACTCCTACAGCTCAGACTCCTACAGCTCAGACTCCTACAGCTCAGACTCCTACAGCTCAGACTCCTACAGCTCATACTCCTACAGCTCATACTCCTACAGCTCATACTCCTACAGCTCATACTCCTACAGCTCATACTCCTACAGCTCATACTCCTACAGCTCATACTCCTACAGCTCATACTCCTATAATACTACAGCTCATACTCCTATAATACTACAGCTCGTGCAAAGCGCTCATGCTCCTATAATACTACAGTTGCCATACAGCATGAAAAGGAAACCATTATAAAATAACCCAATGCCATACTGTACCCAATTTCTATAGTGAGGACGAGCCAATGTGTGTGTACAATGAATCCATATAAAGTCCTAATTAACATTGCTTATCCTGCATTGTTCCTGTGTTGGGCTCTGTCTACACTGCGCAGCTTTACCATCATATTTTTGGCGCTTTCAGGAGTTTAAAAGCGCTGAAAATACGATGGTCCCTGCAGCCCCAGAGACGGCAATAGAGAAGTCTCCACAGCTCATCTCTTCTCCGCTCGTCTTCTGGCGCCGGCACTTTTAGTTTTCTCGACATCTTCCCCCAAAATACAACTGCAGGGGCGACGTCAAAAAAACGTTTTTGTGCAAAAACCGCGGTTCTGCATCGGGAAAAAAAAGGCCGTTCCTCGTCCCGTGCAATCACTATTTTGGAGGCTTCGGAGCTGCAGTCACAGTTTTGGAGGCTTCGGAGCTGCAGTCACAGTTTTGGAGGCTTCGGAGCTGCAGTCACAGTTTAGGAGGCTTAGGAGCTGCAGTCACAGTTTGGGGTTGGTGGCCTTCGGGAGCTGCAGTCACAGTTTTGGAGGCTTCGGAGCTGCAGTCACAGTTTTGGGGCTCGGAGCTGCAGTCACGTTTGGACGGTTCGGAGTCAGCAGTTTGGAGCTTCGGCTGCAGTCACAGTTTTGGAGGCTTCGGAGCTGCAGTCACAGCTTTTGAGTCTTAGGAGCTGCAGTCCACGTTTTGGAGGCTTCGGAGCTGCAGTCACAGTTTTGGAGGCTTCGGAGCTGCAGTCACAGTTTTGGAGGCTTCGGAGCTGCAGTCACTATTTTGGAGGCTTCGGAGCTGCAGTCAAGTTTTGAGCTCGGAGTGCAGTCACGTTTTGGAGGCTTCGGAGCTGCAGTCACTATTTTGGAGGCTTCGGGTGCAGTCACGTTTTGGAGGCTTCGGAGCTGCAGTCTATTTTGGAGGCTTCGGAGCTGCAGTCACAGTTTTGGAGGCTTCGGAGCTGCAGTCACAGTTTTTAGTGAGGCATTCGGAGCTGCAGTCACTATTTTGGAGGCTTCGGAGCTGCTGTCACTATTTTGGAGGCTTCGGAGCTGCAGTCACTATTTTGGAGGCTTCGGAGCTGCAGTCACTATTTTGGAGGCTTCGGAGCTGCAGTCACTATTTTGGAGGCTTCGGAGCTGCAGTCACAGTTTTGGAGGCTTCGGAGCTGCAGTCACTATTTTGGAGGCTTCGGAGCTGCGGGCTCGGCCTCTGCACATCGCTTGCTCTGAAACGTTCCCTCTATAGTGCATTCTCTATAGCAGCCGCTGCACAGTCACCCCATGTCCTCGCGCTATAGGAGGTCAGCTCAGGTCTTCGCTCACTTGGGACGTCGTCTATAAGAGCAGAGAGCTGCAGAAAGAGCGACTCCTGTTCTGGAGGCTTCTACACTGTGAGGTCATATACGTCTCTCACAGAGGCTGCTGTAGGGAAAATGAGAGGTCGACCGCAGCTTAACAAGGCTATAGAAGCAGATCCATGTGAAAGAGTGCAGCCAGCGGGCACCCATCTAGAGAAGGGGTCCACGGAGTGCAGCTCTGGAGGATAATACAGGATGTAACTCAGGATCAGTACAGGATAAGTAATGTATGTACAGTGACTGCACCAGCAGAGTAGTGAGCGCAGCTCTGGAGGATAATACAGGATGTAACTCAGGATCAGTATAGGATAAGTAATATATGTAGAGTGACTGCACCAGCAGAATAGTGAGCACAGCTCTGGAGGATAATACAGGATGTAACTCAGGATCAGTACAGGATAAGTAATATATGTAGAGTGACTGCACCAGCAGAATAGTGAGTGCAGCTCTGGAGTATAATACAGGATGTAACTCAGGATCAGTACAGGATAAGTAATGTATGTAGAGTGACTGCACCAGCAGAATAGTGAGCGCAGCTCTGGAGGATAATACAGGATGTAACTCAGGATCAGTACAGGATAAGTAATGTATGTACAGTGACTGCACCAGCAGAATAATGAGCGCAGCTCTGGAGTATAATACAGGATGTAACTCAGGATCAGTACAGGATAAGTAGTGTATGTAGAGTGACTGCACCAGCAGAATAGTGAGTGCAGCTCTGGAGGATAATACAGGATGTAACTCAGGATCAGTACAGTATGTACAGTGACTGCACCAGCAGAATAGTGAGTGCAGCTCTGGAGGATAATACAGGATGTAACTTAGGATCAGTACAGGATAAGTAATGTATGTAGAGTGACTGCACCAGCAGAATAGTGAGCGCAGCTCTGGAGTATAATACAGGATGTAACTCAGGATCAGTACAGGATAAGTAATATATGTAGAGTGACTGCACCAGCAGAATAGTGAGTGCAGCTCTGGAGGATAATACAGGATGTAACTCAGGATCAGTACAGGATAAGTAATGTATGTAGAGTGACTGCACCAGCAGAATAGTGAGCGCAGCTCTGGAGTATAATACAGGATGTAACTCAGGCTCAGTACAGGATAAGTAATGTATGTACACAGTGACTGCACCAGCAGAATAGTGAGCGCAGCTCTGGAGGATAATACAGGATGTAACTCAGGATCAGTACAGGATAAGTAATGTATGTACAGTGACTGCACCAGCAGAATAATGAGTGCAGCTCTGGTGGAGAATAGAGGATGTAACTCGGGATCAGTGCAGGATAAGTAATGTATGTACAGTGACTGCACCAGCAGAATAGTGAGCGCAGCTCTGGAGTATAATATAGGATGTAACTCAGGATCAGTACAGGATAAGTAATGTATGTACAGTGACTGCACCAGCAGAATAGTGAGTGCAGCTCTGCAGTATAATACAGGATGTAACTCAGGATCATTGCAGGATAAATTGCTTAATCCTGCCCCGGAGCACAGCCCTCCTAAACCCCAGCAACAGATGAGGACTTAGTACATTGGTTGCGTGAGAGGATTACTAATAAACAGTTAAAGGGTATGTGGGACACAAGGAATGAATTAGGAGGCAGCGATAGGAGCCCAGGGATGTGTATCTGCTACCAATTAGAAGAATGCATTCAGGAAAGACTCACAACAAGCTCCACGCAGCCGCATACTTATCAGATGTCCTAATAAAACTCGCCAAAAAAAACGTGGCTCAGCAACCGGGTCACAGGGCGCAAGGCGCTGCCAATATCCGATTCTATGCAGCAGACAAAATTCACAGAATAGACCATGAAGACCAGACTGTAGTGAGAGCGCCCGTCCATCAGGAATTCCTGCAACGTTCAATCAACCCTAAAGAAATCGGCTTGCAAAGTATGTCGACCTCAGCAAGCAAAATAGGGGCCCTATGCTGAGCGTATACAAGAGCCAGATGTGCGGGAGCTCAGGCAGGATGGGAAGCAAAAATGTTCAGCAGAGGTGAGCTCCGCCACTGCTGAGGTCAGAGGTACACACCAGAGCAGAGGCCTTAAAGGGATTGTGCAGTTTAGAAACACCCAGACTAATTTCCACTATTCTGATTTAAAAGGTTTTCTCCCACATGCCACCCATCTCCTGAAAGTGTCGGCTCAAAATGGAGTTCCGGTCAGGCTTGTGTATGACTCTCCATTCTCCTCTATGGGAGTTCCCAGTACATGGGAGCACTGTGTTCTCCATTCTCCTCCATGGGAGTTCCCAGTACAGGGGAGCGCTGTGTTCTCCATTCTCCTCTATGGGAGTTCCCCGTACAGGGGAGCGCTGGGTTCTCGATTCTCCTCTATGAGAGTTCCCAGTACAGGGGAGCGCTGTGTTCTTCATTCTGCTCTATGGGAGTTCCCAGTACAGGGGAGCGCGGAGTTCTCCATTCTGCTCTACGGGAGTTCCCGGTACAGGGGAGCGCTGTGTTCTCCATTCTCCTCTATGGAGTTCCCAGTACAGGGGAGCGTGTGTTTTCATTCTCTCTATGGAGTTCCGTACAGGGGAGCGCTGTGTTCTCCATTGTGTTGTGGGAGTTCCCAGACAGGGGAGCACTGTGTTCTCCTCTCTTCTATGGAGTTCCAGTACAGGGGAGCGCTGTGTTCTCCATTCTGTTCTATGGGAGTTCCCAGTACAGGGCAGCGCTGTGTTCTCCATTCTTCTCTATTGGAGTTCCCAGTACAAAGCAGCACTTTGTTCTCCATTCTGTTTTATGGGAGTTCCTGGTCCAGGGGAGCTCTGTGTTCTCTACCACCAATCACTGCATGCACCTCACTAATACATGTAAGAGCAGTACAGGACATGTAGTATCGCACTGTACTGTACAGAGGCTATAGACCACCAATCACTGCATGCACCTCACTAGAGACATTGTCTGCTGGCAACATTGTATCCCAAGGACAGGGTCTGCTGGAAACCTTGTATCCTGAGGACATTGTCTGCTGGAAACATTGTATCCCGAGGACATTGTCTGCTGGAAACCTTGTATCCCGAGGACAGGGTCTGCTGGCAACATTGTATACCGAGGACAGTGTCTGCTTGAAACCTTTTGTATACCGAGGACAGTGTCTGCTGGAAACCTTTGTATACCGAGGACAGTGTCTGCTGGAAACATTGTATCCCGAGGACAGTGTCTGCTGGAAACATTGCATCCCGAGGACAGTGTCTGCTGGAAACCTTGTATCCCGAGGACAGTGTCTGCTGGCAACATTGTATCCCGAGGATATTGTCTGCTGGAAACATTGTATCCCGAGGACGTTGTCTGCTGGAAACATTGTATCCCGAGGACATACTTTATACATATATTTATAAATAAACTACATTAAAACATCTAATTATTCAAAATAAAAACGGTGTAGCTGCCATCACCCCAGTAAATTCTGCAGCTAATTAAAAGTTTTCACTGCGTTACTACTGGAGACGTCTCCAATAGCTTTAACCTTCCCAGGACACCAATAGTCGATAGCGTGTCAACTCTTGCCACAGAGTGTAAGCTCTTGTGATCAGGGCCCTCAGCGATCGTTCAATCTTTTGTTTTTTGCAGTGTTGTTTTTTTTGTCTGTACGTATATATTCTACATTGTAAAGTGCTGCAAGATATGTTGGTGCTGTATATAATAGTTTCCTATAGTGCTGTATAACCGAGCATGCTCCGTCATTCATTGCTGCTTCCAGGACCAGCATGCACTGAACCATCCAATGAGTGCTCCTGGGAATTGTAGTTCCTAAGTATCAAACGGCGGCCCCCTCTTGTCCTCTGCATGACGGCCGGAGCCAGGCACGGAGCGAGAGTGGAGTAATGCCAGATCGAAGGAAGAGAAGATCTGCAACAGAAGCTAAGGGCATCGCTCCAGGTGCTTTCAATGAACAAGAGGGTTCAGGGGCTCCCAAAAATATAACAGCGTTTACCCAACGACTCATTTTGTGCTCCCTCACTTATAATGGTTCTTTCTGCAGTGAGTGCTGCCCTCAATACACTGCCGCGCGCCTCTGCCATGGAGGGAGGGTGCCACGAGAGATACCCAGCACCTGTAGTACCAGGATATTGTAAACCAACAGGAAGTTTTGTATCAACCCTAATTCTTTAGGTCAAACACCACGGACAAATCATTACCTATTACCACACACGCACGTTTAATTGTGGGACTATTTCTATCTGGGCGTGTGATGATCGAGCCTCTCTGGCACCACCTCTGCCCTTTATTTTTACCACTTATTTACATTGGGAGCGTCTAACAAATAAAAAACTAATTACTGTGTGTGTGAAATATCTATATATAAAACACATAGAGATACTAATACATATACACCGTGTACAGCCACAACAGTGCAGCCAACTGCCTGCCATTAGCAGGTCCCACCAAAACCTGCATTGGTGTCCTGTGGTGTCAGAAACTATGAGCTGTGGCCCTTGTGCTCTGACCCAGACCCTTGAGAGTCCTGAGTTCGTCCTGTGGTGTGGCCTTTGTGCTTGACCCGGGGCCCGGACTCTGAAGAGTCCTGTGGTATCAGATCCTGTGAGGTGTGACCCCTTGCTCTGACCCCCGGGGCTGGACTCTTGAGAGTCTGTGTTCGTCTGTGAGGTGCGGACTCCTCTGAAGAGTCTGGGTCAGATCTGTGAGGTGGCCTGTGCTGACCCCCGACTCCTCTGAGAATCCGTGGTATCAGGTCCTGTGAGGTGTGGCCCTTGTGCTCTGACCCCCGGGGCGGACTCCTCTGAAGAGTCCTGTGGTATCAGATCCTGTGAGGTGCGGCCCTTGTGCTCTGACCCCCGGGGCCCGGACTCCTCTGAAGAGTCCTGTGGTATCAGATCCTGTGAATTGAGGCCCTGTGCTCTGACCCCCAGGGCCTGGACTCCTCTGAAGAGTCCTGTGGTATCAGATCCTGTGAGTTGCTCCATGGATGGGACTTGTTCTCCAGCTCATCCCACAGACGCTCGATCAGATTGAGATCTGGGGAATTTGGAGGCCGAGTCACCACCTTGATCTCTTTGTCATGTTCCTCGTTCCTGGACTGATTCTGCAGTGTGGCCCCGGGGGGGGGGCATCAACCTGCTGCCATGGTTGAACTTGATGGACACGTGTCTTCTTTCAACCGTACTATGTAACTATGAGGTGGGAATAGGTGTCTACAATGGTTAGGCAGGTGGTCTGTGTCACAGTAACATCCACATAATGCCAGGACCCCCCAGCAGAACACTGCCCCTCACCCTGCCTCCACCATCTTGTCTTCTTCCCATAATGCATCCTGGCGCCATCTCTTCCCATAGTGCCTCTCTTCAGCAGGTAAGCAATGCATACGCAGCCGACTCCACATAATGGACACCGTTCTTCATCAGACCAGGTCACCTCCCTCCATGGCTCCCATTCTGCAGTGGACAGAGGTCAGCAGGGGCCCTCTCACCAGTCGTTGGCTCCAGCAGCTGTGCTGCCCTGTGTGTCCACCCTTCTGTCATCACCAGCAAGAAAGTTCTTCAGTAATTTGTGAGATCAGACCAGTCGGCTTTGCCTTCACCCCCCCACACACGTCAACGAGCCTTGAGCCCCCATGACCTGGCCTCCCATTACCAGTTGTCCTTCCCTGGACACTTTTGGTAGGAACCAACCACTACACACCTGGACACCCTACAGGACCTGCCATTCTGGAGATGCTCTGACCCAGACGTCTACACATCACATTGGTCTCCGTCGCTCAGACCCTTTCTCCTGCTCTGACATCAACTTCCAGAACTGACCAGTCACCGACTCATCTATCCCCCCCCCCCCCCCACACCTGCTATGACCCCCCGATCATCAACGGACTCACTGCATCTGTCAATGTCACATCTCATCTGTGGAGAGGACAATGCAAACATGTTTTATCCAGAATCCCTCCATTTGCAGCGCTTACTGTGAACTTAAAGGGAATATGTCAAAATTTTTTTTTTTTTTACTTCTTAAATCAAGCCCCTGATCCATATTCTTTTCCTCTCAGCCGTTTTTATTTCCCGATTGTAGATTTCTCTATTCGGCCGTCTATATAGGATTGTGGGGAAGACATTCTTGCTTGCACTGCTTTAACAGCAGTCAGAGAGATGCTTTACAGCAGCTTCATGCCCATAGGATTCTTAAGCCAGTTTCAGTCCCATAGACTTGAATAGGAGAGTTTTCACTGTGACGGGAGGGGAGAGGGGGAGCTGTGACATCTCCTCTTGTGACTGGTGGATCCTGTGTTATCTGCACACAATGGTGTCTCCTTTCAGTTTGAAGCTCTTTTGCTGATAATGAGCAGACTACTGAAAATCTCTATCTACGGAACAGGAAGTGTCAGACTAGTGGCCAAAGTGAAAACTGCAGTATTGAAGAATTATTGAAAGTGATCTGGAAAATTAAAAAAACAACCAAAAATTCCTAAAAAAATGTGTTTAACATAAAAATGTGAGTTAAACAATAAGTCATTTTTTGATGACACATTCCCTTTAACCATAAAGTTGAACTACAATACAAATGGTGTCACCTGCGCCGCAGCAAAAGCCCAGAGAGGAGGCAGCGGCGCTTTGTGGGGACTTTTTTCCATCATGTCCGACCTCAGCCCTATTCCACCCAATACGGAGCGACCCAGGAAAGTCTGGGAAATTTTCATGTTGCATCAATACCTCCTCTTATCTCCTCACTGATTGCTAACCTTTGCTAATCCCGGTCACAGCCTCATTAATTATCAGTAAACATCTGACCACTAATTGGCTTGTGGTTAATTACGAGATTTACAGGCGCAATTACGTGTACGATGATGGGCGACGGCAGCGCTGGGGTTTTACTGCTGAACGAAGCGCTGCCCCCCGGAGACAATAAAAAATCCAAGAGAAAGTGCAACAATCGGCAGCAAAATATAATCAGCGCGGCTACAAACACAGGTAATAGCATCCATACAAAGCACCTCCAATCTGAAGAGCCTGCTACGAAAGGAACGCTCCCCCCATAGAGACTGGTGGCAGGTTGCTAGGATAGGCTAACAAACTCTGATAGGAACCTCCGGGCCCTGCACCTATACTGGTCACACTTGCGCAGATGTCACCATTATTTTCTATGGGAGTTCCCAGTACAGGGGAGCGCTGTGTTCTCTCTATTCTGTTCTATGGGAGTTCCCAGTACAGGGGAGCGCTGTGTTCTCTCCATTCTGTTCTATGGGAGTTCACAGTACAGGGGAGCGCTGTGTTCTCTATTCTTTTCTATGGGGGTTCCAAGTACAGGGGAGCGCTGTGTTCTCTCTATTCTGTTCTATTGGGGTTCCCAGTACAGGGGAGAGCTGTGTTCTCTATAGTCTGGTCTATGGAAGGTCCCAGTACAGGGGAGCACTGTGTTCTCTATTCTTTTCTATGGAAGTTCCCAGTACAGGGGAGCGCTGTGTTCTCTCCATTCTGCTCTATGGGAGTTTCCAGTACAGGGGATCGCTGTGTTCTCCATTCTGTTCTATGGGAGTTCCCAGTACAGGGGAGCGCTGTGTTCTCTCCATTCTGCTCTATGGGAGTTCCCAGTACAGGGGAGCGCTGTGTTCTCTCCATTCTGCTCTATGGGAGTTCCCAGTACAGGGGAGCGCTGTGTTCTCTCCATTCTGCTCTATGGGAGTTTCCAGTACAGGGGATTGCTGTGTTCTCCATTCTGTTCTATGGGAGTTTCCAGTACAGGGGATTGCTGTGTTCTCCATTCTGTTCTATGGGAGTTTCCAGTACAGGGGATCGCTGTGTTCTCCATTCACCTATATGGGAGTTCCCAGTACAGGGGAGCGCTGTGTTCTCTCTATTCTGTTCTATGGGAGTTCCCAGTATGGGGGAGCGCTGTGTTCTCCATTCTGTTCTATGGGAGTTTCCAGTACAGGGGAGCGCTGTGTTCTCCATTCTGTTCTATGGGAGTTCCCAGTACAGGGGAGCACTGTGTTCCTCATACTGTTCTATGCGAGTTCCCAGTACAGGGGAGCGCTGTGTTCGCCATTATTTTCTATGGGAGTTCCCAGTACAGGGGAGTGCTGTGTTCTCCATTCTGTTCTATAGGAGTTCACAGTACAGGGGAGCGCCATGTTCTTCATTCTGTTCTATAGGAGTTCACAGTACAGGGGAGCGCCATGTTCTTCATTCTGTTCTATGGGAGTTCCCAGTACAGGGGAGCGCCATGTTCTCCATTCTGTTCTATAGAAGTTCCCAGTACAGGGGAGCGCTGTTTCTTCATTATGTTCTATGGGAGTTCTGATTACGGCCAAACACTCCGTTACCCTGGGAGCTGCAACAGAACAGAATGGAGAACACAGCGCTTCCTTGTACTGGGAACTCCCATAGAACAGAATTGAAAACACAGCGCTCCCCTGTACTGGGAGCTCCCATAGAACAGAATGGAGAACACAGCACTCCCCTGTACTGGGAACTCCCATAGACCAGAATGGAGAACACAGCGCTCCCCTGTACTGGGAACTGCCATATAACAGAATGGAGAACACAGCGCTCCCCTGTACTGGGAACTGCCATAGAACAGAATGGAGAACACAGCGCTCCCCTGTACTGGGAACTGCCATAGAACAGAATGGAGAACACAGCGCTCCCCTGTACTGGGAATCCCATAGAACAGAATGGAGAACATAGCGCTCCCCTGTACTGGGAACGTCCATATAACAGAATAGAGAACACAGCGCTCCCCTGTACTGGGAACTCCCATAGAACAGAATGGAGAACACAGCGCTCCCCTGTACTGGGAACTCCCATAGAACAGAATGAAGAACACAGTGCTCCCCTGTACTGGGAACTCCCATAGAACAGACTGGAGAACACAGCGCTCTCCTGTACTGGGAACTCCCATAGAACAGAAAGGGGAACACAGCGCTCTCCTGTACTGGATTTCCATCTTTGCAGAGCTATTTCCGCCTCTGATGTAGATGCATTTTAGCTCCATTTCCTACCGGAGCGGAATTCAAGGGGAATCCGCGTCAATGAATAGTCATGCCCATTTTTTTCCCCTTATACCATAGATTTGAAACCCACGATGAAGACGACCTGCACGGTGTGAGCTGCAGCAGAGCGGCCCCACAGGCTGAGGGGGGCGGACGTCTGTATCCACGTCAGATTATACAAGGATTTTACACTGAATTCAAAGCGGAATCTACATCGAATTCAATCCATTGTGTGAATTTACCCCAAGAAGGTAGAAAATTAAACCAGTAACAACAAACCTTCCCCATGTTTCATTGTATGTAAAACGTATCAGTCCGGGGTCATTGTCTCAGACCCTCAGGGGTCACAGAGGGCGTTATCCCAGGAATCACTTTCACACTGGACGCCCCGAAACGCAATTAACAGTGGATTAGAAGCAATTTACAGGGTTCCTGTCTGGTTGTTTGTAATTTCTTACTATCATGCACTGCTCCTTGGTGCAGGCTCAGGACAGAATCGGCCTCCTTCCCCCTCTGGCAGCGGACAGAATAGTCCACATGTGTCAAACTGGATCCAGTCTACTGAATCATTTTTGTATGATTCCCCCCTGAGAGATCAGACAGATCGAAATGGGACAGACAAGGTTCGGACACAGAACGGCCGGCCAGCTCTCCATGGGGAACACAGCCGGCACCAGCGCTGCCATCAGTCATCTATTCAGGGCCCCATACAGCCAAATCAAATGGGGCCCCCACCCCAATAGTTCCTATTTTATTTATTTTTTTTAAACAGATCAGTGCGCCCATTTTTGATTAGAGCCCCTGACTGGAGTACTACCCATACTGCTCTATTGGCACCCCTGGCCAACACAGGGAGCGGGCGCCATATTGGATTTAGAGCTCCGGCAGCCCTACCACCTAGCCACCCGCTGAGGCCCCCTAACTTCCTGAGACACAACCATAATACCAATGTGGCCCATGGTAACAGAGAATTTGAGACCCCTGGTTGAGCCTCTCCTTCCATCCCCTGCAGTAGGATTCTCAGCTATACCACCATGTTACTGCAGATCTTTGCCAATTAGAGGCTGCCATGCAAAGGGGCAACTTGGAGCTCTGGAGCCCTAGTGCAAAAAGTGCAATGGGCACCCAGCTGCAATGCGCCACTTACAATGCTGATATTGCCTTGTGTGGCAGAAGGCCTATTGGGCCCCCTCTGGCTGTAGGGCGACTGCTACCTCTGCACCCCCCATAACTATGCCCCAGCTGCCATGTTCCACTTACAATGCTGGTATCTCCTTATGTGGCAGAAGGGCTTTTGGGCCCCCTCTGGCTGTAGGGCGACCACTACCTCTGCACCCCTATAGCTACGCCCTGTCTGCCATGTTCTACTTACAATGCTGGTATTGCCTTATATAGCAGAAGGGCTTTTGGGCCCCATCTGGCTGCAGGGCCCGGTAGCGACTCTGCACCCCCTATAGCTACGCCCCATCTGCCATAATGATGTTTCAACCATCTGGAACCAGAAGACAACAGGAGACCGGCAGAGAGGACCGGGAGACGCATCGCTGGAACCAATGAGCGTTCAGAGCAGAGAAGCAGTTTGATTTTTCTTATTTAGGTGGACGACCCCTTTAAAGGGGTTGTCGCAGTACATTGATTTGTCCTGTTTGCTTGGTTTCACTTTGAATTCAGGGGCGTGTTTACTGGCTTTTATACTAGGCGTCAGTAGAAACCAGTGTCAGCTATGTAGCTATAGCAACATGTGGCCAGCCTATTCACAGGAGAGACTCGAAAATGTCTGTAGCTATAGCAACCAGTGCTGGTAGCCTATCAGGAGAGACTGAAAAGGTCTGTAGCTATAGCAACCAGTGCTGGCAGCCTATAAGGAGAGACTGAACAGGTCTGTAGCTATAGCAACCAGTAGTGGCAGCCTATCAGGAGAGATCAAACAGGTCTGTAGCTATAGCGACCTGAGGAGCTGATGCAGCCCATACAAGAGGGGATATCTAGGAATAGGTAGGACACTGATAATTGACACATATTGCAAAGTGACTTGTTTTTGCAAGATCTTTCACATAAAAAGCAGCGATCCCTGTAGTGAGACAACCCCTTTAAATCCGGCAGCGCTTCCAGCACACGCAGCTCACTATGAACAGATAAGGGGGGAGAAAACGCATTCACCTCTTAAAGTAACATTGCAAACGTTATGTAAAGCAGCCACTGCCTTGCAGCGGATGAAGTGCAGGAATCCTAGAGAAAGTATTACCAGCACTCTAGGAAAATGTGACGGGAAGGAGAGCAGGGCGTGCAGCGAGTCTGGGATGAGGGGTGCACCCAGCGGCGGGGCCCCCGAGACCACAGCAGCAGCCGTCACACAAGCATCCAGCAGAAGATTCCAGCGATTCCTGCAGCTCCGGCTTTTCCTGTCGGCTGGAAACCGACTCTTCCGAAAGGGAAGTTATAATGAAAACAATGGAGCTATATCCAGCAGGTTTGTTCCATTCGCTGCCCGCGCCGCTGCTGCTTTATCCATCAAGGCGAGCGGCACATGTGGTAAAGCAGCAGCAGCGCGGTGGGAGCCTCCAGGGCCCGGCTCACATCACCTCCGTGAACTTGGCTGAGCTTGTCCGCGGGGAAAACCTCCTGATCCAACCCAGGGCTCGGTGTGAGGGTGCCGGAGGAGGCACCCATAGGGCACAACAGAGTGTAAAAAAATCCAAAAACTGTTCTGTGCAAATACATTTTTCTTTACTTTCTATTGTTCCATAGAATAAAGATATTACATATTTTAGTTTTTGCTCTCATGGCCTCCAATGACCTGGGCCCTATGCGGTCTCAGGGCCCATAACTGGGGAGCTGATTTTTGGAGGACCCGCCAGCAGGGTAGACTAAGGGGGGGGGGGGGGGGGGGCCCCCCGGCAGGTGGACTCTAAGGGGGGTGGGGGGGGCCAGGCGAGGGGAGGGGACTCCAGGGGGGGGGGGGGGGCCACCAGCAGAGTGGCTTTTGGGGAGGGGGGGCCGCCAGCTAGTGGACTCTGGGGGTGGGGGGGCCGCCAGCAGAGTGGACTCTTGGGGGGGGGGGGGGGGGGCCCCGGCCAGCAAAGTGGACTCTGGGGGGAGGGGGAGGGGCCCAGCGGGGGCCAGTACAACTGGGGAGGGGGGGGCCAGCCACCCAGGAGGTGGATTTTCCTTTCCCTGGGAAGTGGGGGGGGGGCCCCACGCATGACCTCTTAGATTGCGGGGGGGGGCCCCTCACAATGGGTTTGGGCAAGGGTGACCACAGGGGCAACATCTCTAACAATGTCAGGGTATAAAAGGGAATTGCCTCAGCCACAGTCGTTTTGATGAATGGTTGAATTTCTACTTCTTTGAAGCAGGTGAAAAATTTTGCTGAAATCTGTTTCCCCCGGGGGCAGAACTTTTCCCCTGGGGAGCCTTTTTCCTGCTCCCTTGTCATCAATTACAACCTCATGTGATAGGCTGAAAATATGGGAGCAGTAGCTACTGGCCGGACCCCAAATTTTCTTGCTCTTTGCATCGAACTAACTGGACCAACTTATTATATATTTTGGGAGTCAGAGTTGGTCCATTTTATGACAGCTCCGACTCCACAGCCCTGATTGCTGCACATAAATCGCGGCAAAAAAATTGCGGCAAATTTGTGGTAATTACTGCGATTTCCCCCACCCTTGGTTGAAAAACCCTCTTTTTTCAACCGTACTATGTAACTATGTAAAATGACAGCATTAACTGCTGTGCCTTCCTGCACAAAAAAACCCATTAAAAAAAACACACCAAAAACGCCCTTTTGTATTTTTAGCAAATTTGACAAAAATGCAGCCCCTTTACCCGGCTGAGTTTGAGACCCTGATGTAGGAGTCGGTCATTTATACTGTTGGTTCATTACAAACCAATTCTCCACCGCACCAACACGGAATAAAGGAATATTCTCCACCGACGGCTGTCACTGCAATTCTGCAAGTTGTATTAGACAGGAAATATAAAGGCTTTTCAGCCTCTGGGTGTACGGGAGAACGCTTCTATTCAGTGACAGCAAGGAGAGATTGATCTCCAGATCAGCAAAGGATATGCCCAAAGCTGGGAAAAAGATTCTAAAAAGCAAAGCAAGCGTCTGACACGGTGGAGAGTTCCAGCCTATGACCAGGGGCTCCGGGTCGATACCTCCGGGGGCCGAAATGATTGAGGGCATCAATCCCCCTTTCCATTGAAAGAACACAATGCAAACGAAATTCCCTCCCAATGGAGTCTGGTGAAGCCTCGACCTACACTCGCCAATTACAGGAGCACACACCTGACGTCCCGGAGCATTGGAAGGAAAAATGTCTAAGTCCGTTACCTGCACCGATCGTGCCGGCTCCATTAGCCACCTGGGGCGAAGGACTCGATCAATTTTTAGTAAACACAGAATTATTTGAGGACTTCAAGCGCTTCTGATCCTAAAGGTCTTTATGTCTTTTTCAAATGGAATATGATCACTTTCGGCAGGTGGGCCCAATTAATGGGTAAAGAGAGAAGGTCCTGCACCCCTTTTAGTTTGGACTTGTGGAATTTTACGGGAAATCCACTTTTTTTGCGAAAGTTGTTGTTAAAAGTAATGGAACTGTTTTGAAAATGCAACATTGAGTGTTTACCTATAACTTTCTTTTATAAGCTTCCGCATGCCTTAAGAGGAATCCACAATTTTTTTTTTTAACTTACTGAAACCAGAGACTAATAGATATTTTCTTTTTCGCCATTTTTATTTTCCAATTGTAGATTTTTTTAATTTTTATTTCTGTCTCTATAGGATTATTGGGGGTGGCCATCTTGCCTGAGCTGCTTTTATAAATTGCAGAGATCCAGCAATTGCGAAAGACATACGGTACTTTAATGGTAGACAAACACACTCATGGTACAGGGGGTGAAAAAGGCGATACCTTGGTGTCGCGCCTTTTTCACCCCTTCGCTAATTTGGCGCCCTTTGGGTCGGGATTGGAGCCAAGCCGCAAAACAGGACCTTTAAAAAAAGGGACCATGTTATTTCCATAAAGTATGGGTGAGCCGCATTATTTTTTACCCGTGTGCTTAGTTTGTGTTGGCGTGGTTCTTTAAAAAAAACATTTTGAGAGATGCTTTAAAACGCTTCATGGACAAGGGCCCGTGAAAGGGCGATCCCCTTGGCTTTTATAGGAGGTGTTGTGGCATGCTCGGTGACCTGGGAAGAAGTCAGTGTGCAGGGGGGAGAGGGGGGGCTGTGACATCTCCTATTGTGATGGAGGATCTGTGTTATGTGTATTTATTATATATATATATATATATTATATTATAATTTAAAATTTTTTTACCTCCTTGTAATCCTGTCTGTGCTGATAAAGAGGAGATACGGGGGGAAAAGTTCTAAGAACAAGAGGTGTCAGTCTATTTGAATGGGGGTCCCGTGTTATCTATATTAGGTGTTATGTCAGTGTTTACTGCCTGTGGATGAACTGAGGGGAAAGGTCTCTACAGAACAGGAAGGCCATCTATAGTGAATGTGGGTCCCGTGGGTTTTTATTTTAAAAGGTTTTTGTTACCCGTCAGTGTAATCCCCGCCAGTGCTGAGAGACTGCGGGGAAGTGATCTTACAGAAAGGGGGTGTCAGGCCAATATTAGGCCTAGCGGCCAAAGTGAAAACTGCAAGATTTGTTTCTACATAATAATATGGAAAATTTAAACATTTTTAAAAATGGCCCAAAAAATTTTAAAAAAAAATTTTTTTCTATAAAAAAAGGCTTAAATAGGGATTTTTGTGAAGTTGTTAGGTAAATATGTGCCAGGCTAACTCTATTCCCTCTCTGAAGGGCCATAGCTCCTTTCACACCAATTATAAGGACCTCATGCTGCCCTGTGGGAGGAGTGCACGGCCAAAATGGAGGCCAACAAGCCTTCCAATGCACAATCCAAGAAAAGAAAAAGCAATTAGCCCTCTCCTCCATTTGCATAGATTGGGCACAAAAGGACAGTAATGTATTTACATGTTCCAGGCTTGTCTGGGTTTTAGCGCCGCGCACCATCGTCTATGCAAAACTAAACGGAGCTGCATTTTGGTTTTTTGAAATGTGCAGTTTTGGAGCAAAGCATCGTCAGGCTCAGGTCACACAGATCCAAACACAAGGAAACGTTTTCTGCTGCAGATGCCACCAAAATAAAAAGTAATCTGTCTACTCCCCTGCTGCCGTGCCGAGGCCTCCATGGTATTCTGACCGGTCCGGGTGCTTTCAGCTCTGGCAATGACAACAAAAACCACCAGAGGCAAAAAACCCAGGGTTATGCACATAACCTCCCCAATGGGGATAATTCCTGCACCTTCCAAATCAACAATTGGCAGATTTTGGGTTTTTCCCACCATAGGGGAATGCGGTTCAATAGGAATGCTATCAAAATTTGTTTAAATGCGTTTCCCCCCTTGGGATGACCTATACGGAACAGGCCCCCCCCGGGTGCAGGCAGTAATGGGGTCTTGTAGTGTTCTCTTTGTTAGTGGGTTAAAACAGTCCTGTACTGCTTTTCTTTATTAGTGAGGTGCATGAGTGATTGGTGTTCTAAGGCCTCCTCATATAATGCGGTACACAGTCCTGTACTGCTCTTACATGTATTAGTGAGGTGCATGCGTGATTGGGGGTCTATAGAACCTCTCTACAGTACAGGCAGTATACA
The DNA here is from genome assembly GCA_025379985.1 of Phyllomedusa bahiana. Classification (NCBI taxonomy): domain Eukaryota; kingdom Metazoa; phylum Chordata; class Amphibia; order Anura; family Hylidae; genus Phyllomedusa; species Phyllomedusa bahiana. The sequence goes on from JAODAL010002873.1 coordinate 31,229, forward strand.
TTTTCCTGTACTGCTCCCCTTTCATGTATTAGAGAGGTGCATGCAGTGATTGGGGTTTTTAGCGCTTCTCTACAGTACAGTGCTGTACTACCTGTCCTGTACCACTCTTTCATGTATTAGTGAGGTGCATGCAGTTATTGGCGGTCTATAGAGCCTCTCTACAGTACAGTGCGGTACTACATGTCCTGTACTGCTTCTAAATATATTAGTGAGGTACCTGCAGTGATTGGCGGTCTATAGCGCCTCTACAGTACAGTGCGGGGACTACATGTCCTGTACTGCTCTTACATGTATTGTGAGGTCATTTCAGTGATTGGTGGTCTTATGCCTCTCTACAGTACAGTGCAGTACTACATGTCCTGTACTGCTCTTACATGTATTAGAGGGGCATGCAGTGATTTGGAGTCTATAGCGCCTCTCTACAGTACAGCGCGGTACGACATGTCCTGGACTGCTCTTACTTTTTTTAGAGAGGTGCATGCAGTTGGTGGTCTATAGCGCCGCTCTACAGTACAGTGTGGTACTACATGTCCTGTACTGCTCTTACATGGATAAGCGAGGTGCATGCAGTGATTGGTGGTCTATAGCGCCTCTCTACAGTACAGTGCGGTACTACATGTCCTGTACTGCTCTTACATGTATTAGTGAGGTGCATGCAGTGACTGGTGATCTATAGCGCCTCTACAGTACAGTGTGGTACTACATGTCCTGTACTGCTCTTACATGTGCCAGGATGAGCAGCCCCACTATGTGAGGGCCCCATTTTCTGGTCAATTGTGTATAAAGTCAATGACCCTCGAAGCTCCCGTCCTCATCATAGTCAGCGATTTCCATCCTCTAGCAGCTCCCCCTGATGTTATATGGAAGGAGGCGCTGTATCTGGATTAGTATCTGCTGCATTTTCCGTCATCTCCATTCTGCACTATGTTGGGGACATTTTGGGGCTTTGGTCTCATCATACAATGGTCGTCCCAGGACCAATTCATACTGTATGATGAAGGAGCGCAGTACTTACACAATATAGGGTGAGCCCCTATATTCACCCTACACCAGTGTCCCCAACTCCAGTCCTCAGGACCCACCAACAGGTCATGTTTTCAGGATCTCCCACAGAATGCACTGACAATAATGATATCACCTGTGCAGAATGCACCGACTATAATGATATCACCTGTGCAGAATGCACCGTCCATAACGATATCACCTGTGCAGAATGCACCGACCATAACGCTATCACCTGTGCAATGCTAAGGAAAGCCAGAAAACATGACCCCTGCCCTACACAGCTTATCCTCACCAGCCACAATGGGACAGGGACTTCTCCCCAAAGTGAATATGTCCTGAAGCAGATACAGAATGAAGAAATCACGCAGACAATGTAAGCATCCAAAATACCAAAGCAACCACATTGCAGCTCTTACCAAGTCACGGACAATAAATGCAGAAACAGGACGAGGAGTTTCCAGGTGTTTTCTAGTTTCTTTAAATTAATGTTAAATGGTGCAGGGTGGGCGAAAAATACAAAAGGGCCGCATCTCTTCACTACCGCTGCCCCATGCTGCCCAACAGCAGAGACCTGCGCCCCATTCACTCACTACAGAGCACTGGACGGCACAAGAAGTCAACACAAGAGGATCCTGGGCGCGACTGAACTGCAGTCCGAAACAGGAAGACCCTTTTAAAAGAATGTGCCCACCAGGCACCTGGGTGCAATAACAATAGGACAGGCCATTAAAGTCTGAGGAGTGTGGGTCCCCCCTGTAGCTCAGGAACGGGCCCCCGAAAGTGTCCGCCCAGAATGGAGAGCTGGTTGCATTTGTGCATGACCCTCCATTCTATATTACAGGAGTTCCGAGTATTGCCGAACATGCTTCTCCCTGTACCGGGAACTCCCATAGAACAGAAAAGGAAACACAGGTCCCCCGTACCGGGGAAAACCCCCTTTTTAAAAGAATGGGGGGGGACAGCGTCCCCTGTACCGGGAAATCCCCTAGAAAAGAAGGAGAAACACAGCCCCTCCCCCCGTACTGGGGAAAACTTCCATTGAAAAAAATGGGAGAACACAGCGTCCCCTTGTTAAAAAAAGGGAAATCCCATAGAACAGAAAAGGAGGGAAACGCGCTCCTGTACCCCGGGGGCTCCCTTTGAAAAAGAATGGAGAAAACAGCGCTCCCCCCTATGGGGAAAAACCCCTTGAACAGAATGGAGAACAAAAGCACTCCCCCGTACTGGGAACTAAAAATTTGAAACCAAAAAGGAGAACACAGCGCTCCCTGTACCGGGGGAACTCCCATTGAAAAGAATGGAGAAAAAACAGCGCTCCCTTTGTTTCCCGGGGCTTCCCATAGAAAAAGAATGGAGGAAAAAAACAGCCCCTCCCCCTGTAAATGGGAACTCCTATGAAAAGAACGGAGAACCCGAGCGCCTCCCCTGTACTGGGAAAAAATTTCCAAAAGAAAAGAATGGGAGGAAAAACGCGCTCCCCCGTACTGGGAAAATTTCCAAAATTAAACAGAAAAGGGAAAACACAGGCCCCTGTTTTGGAAATCCCCTAGAGGAGAATGGAGAACACAGCGGGTCCCCTGTTTTTGGGAAAACCCCTAGAACAGAATGGAAACAGCGCTCCCCTGTACTGGGAAAATCCCATAGAACAGAATGGAGAACAACGCCCCCTGTACTGGGAAAATCACAAAAGAGGGGAATGGGAGAACCCAGCGCTCCTCTGTACTGGGAAAATGCCTTTTTGAAAAAATGGGAACACAGCATCCCCGTACTTTGGGGAAATCCCATGAACAGAATGGAGAACAAGCGCCCCCCCTGTACGGGAACTGCCCTAGAAAAAGAATGGAGAAAACAAGGGTCCCCTGTAAATGGGAAAATCCCATAGAGGAGAATGGAGAACACATGCTCCCCTGTCTGGGAAAATCCCATAGAGGAGAATGGAAGAACACGGGGCTCCCCTGTATGGGAAAAACCCATAAAAGGAGGGAAAGGAGAACACAGCGCTTCCCCCGTCTGGGAAACAACATTTGAACAGAAAGGAGAACACAGCGCCCCCTGTACTGGGAACCCCCCATAGAACAGAATGGGGAACAACGCTCCCCCGTCCCGGGGGAAATCCCATAAAAAAAGAAGGGGAAACCCCAGCGCTCCCCTGTCCCCCGGGAACTCCCATACAAAAAAGAATGGAGAACCGCCTCCCTGTCCTTTGGGGAAAATCCATAAAAACGAATTTGGGGACAAGCGCTCCCCTGTACTGGGAACTCTCCCCCCAAAAAACAGAATGGGGAACACAGCGCTCTCCTGTACTGGGAAATCCCATAGAAAAGGAAAAAGGAGAAAAACAGCCCCTCCCCTGTACTGGGAACATCCCATTGAAAAGAATGGAGAACACAGCGCTCCCCTGTAAACCGGGGCATTTAAAAGAACAAAATTTGGGGGAGTTGTGCACAAGCTTGACCATTCTGTTTAAAAACCCAGCCGACCTTTCAGGGGGGCCCCTTCCCCAGTAGGTGCAGACCCCAAGGTGGGACTGTGGTTTTCCTACAATATGCCATAAAGTTATGGGGGGGAGGGAGCATTAAAAAATACACGTCTATACTCCAATCCACGGACTCCGTAAAGCGGCCCACCCCCTCTATAGCACCTAACGCCCCCTCGTATTACCCCCTGCCCCCAAACCCCCCCAAAGGTCGACCCAAAGAGAGGGGAAAAAATGGGGCAACAGATAGAAACGACATGGAGTCCAGGTCCATGAAGGGCTTAGATGATTCTGGAATAATCTATCCCAGGTTATGGGGACCGGATCCTGGAGACCGGACGCTGATCCAGGGATTACTCCGATGCCAGATTAGGAGGCGAGAAGGAACTTTTCCTCTTGTTTGAGACAATCGGCCTCCGCCTCATAGGGGGTTTGGCTTCTTCTGGATCCACACTGTAGGGTTATAGATTGGACTCTATGGACTTGTGCCTTTTCCCAACCTTCTCTATTATGTTACAATCCGCCCCATCAGGGCATTCATGGCAGAGGGCTGTCACCTAGCTGGTGTCCGTGCCAGGGAAAGCAGAGTCCTCTCCTGCGGATCCGTATCTGTAACCGGACGGCATGTGATGCGCCACATGTATAGGAAAAATACATATAGGAAAAAGCCCCATAGGGGGGATATTACATCAGGCAATTATTGCACCAAACTGTTCAATATCGCGCCTAATGTCCCCCACTGTGTTTCGGGAGGCGCCATTGGGCACACCCCCCAATATGGCCCAAAACCCCCTGTGATCAGACGATGCAATAATGGAGCCCAGGAATACAAAGTTACTGTGCAACAATGTAAATCCAAGGATATAAAAAGAATCTGTTATTGGGGACACCCGTTTTATATCCTAAGAAACCTGAATGAATGGGGAGAGGCCCCTTGGATACGTCCATTGCCGACCACCTGAGGTCACATATCTACATGGAAGCTGTAGGCGCAACTGTAGGAGCAGAGCGGACTCTGTACAAGGGACTGACTCTGGGGGAATGGGAGCAAGCCCCTCGGACACGTCCCTTCCTGACCACCCTGATGTCACATATGTGCAGGTAACCTACAGCCACAACTGTGGGGGCACTCAGTGGTCTCTACATGGGGTTGTCTGATGTCCATGGGAATGGGGACAAGAGCCTGGGACACCTCCATTACTGGCTATAGGCACACGATATGGCAGCAGAGCTGACACTTTACATGAACTGATGACCTGAGAAGTCTGGGTGAATGGGAACAAGCTCCTCGGACACGCCCCTTCCTGGCCACCCTGATGCTACATATGTGCAGGCAATCAGAAGAGGAGAAGAAAAACTCCGACCCGGCGTTCGTGGCCAGAAGGACCTCAAGTAAGGCAGCAGTTCCTTTATAAATTAAATCATTTATTAGCAAATAAAAAATGTAAAGGGTTGTATCCTTCAAACAATTTAAAGGCCTTTAAATCACAGACATGACGGGGTTCGTGCCGCGATACCCGCACTTCATCAGAACATGTGTTGTCAGGCGAGACAACTGTGAGGGGCACTCAGTGGACTCTACACAGGGTTGTATGATGTCCATGGGAACGGGGACAAGAGCCTGGGACACCTCCCTTACCGGCTGTAGGCACACGATATGGCAGCAGAGCTGACTGTTTACTGTTGTCCTGAAAAGTCAGTGTGAACGGGGACAAGCCTCTCGGACGCGTCTATTTCTGGCCACCTGAGGTCACATATGTACAGGTAAGCTACAGGCACAGCGCCGACTTTACACAGGGCTGGTGTTCCGCAAAGTCTGTGTGAACAGGAACAGAACCCTCAAATACACGATCTCACAAAAGTTAGGACACCCCTCACATTATATACAGCATCTCAGAGAAGTCAGTACACCCCTCACATTATATACAGCATCTCACGAAGTGGGACACCCTCACATTATATACAGCATCTCAGAGAAGTCAGGAAAACCCCTCACATTTTTATACGCATCTCAGAGAAGTCAGTACACCCCCTCACATTATATACAGCATCTCAGAGAAGTCGGGTTACACCACTCCATTATATACAGCATCTCACAGAAGTAAGGCACCCTCACATTATTTGCAGATTCACAAAAGTCAGTACACCCTCACATTATATCCAGCATATCCCAGAAGTCAGGACACCCCTCACATTATATACAGCATCACCCAGAAGTCAGTACACACCACATTATATACAGCATCTCAGAGAAGTCAGTACACCCTCAATTTATATACAGCATCTCACAAATATAGTACCCCTCACATTATATACGGGCATCTCAAAGAAGTGAGGACACCCCTCATATTATTACGGGCATCTCACAGAAGTCGGGACACCCCTCAATTATATACAGCATCTCACAGAAGTCAGGACACCCCTCACATTATAGACAGTATCTCACAGAAGTCAGGACACCCCTCATATTATATACAGAATCTCACAGAAGTCAGGACACCCCTCAAATTATATACAGCATCTCACAGAAGTCAGGACACCCCTCACATTATAGACAGTATCTCACAGAAGTCAGGACACCCCTCACATTATAGACAGTTCTCACAGAAGTCAGGACCCCCTAATTATAAAACAGCATCTCACAGAAGTCAGGACCCCCCCTCACATTATTACAGGATCTCACAGAAGTCAGTACACCCCTCACATTATATACAGTATCTCACAGAAGTCAGTACACCCCTCACATTATATACAGGATCTCACAGAAGTCAGTACACCCCACACATTATATACAGCATCTCTGGGGATAAAAGTGAGTGCACCCCCAAGTGACAACAAAAGTGAGTGCACCCCCAAGTGACAACAAAAGTGAGGACACCCCAATTGACAACAAAAGTGAGGAACCCCCAAGTTTAAAATGAAAAAAATTGTCCCATTTGCCATTTTCCCTTTCGTGTCATTGATCATTAGTTTTTAAAGGGTTTTAAGTTTGAACGGGGAAATGGGTGTGAAAATTTTATGTCATCACTTCACCTCGACTGGGGTCCAACATGGCTCCCCCTGTCAAGAACTGAGGATCTGAAAAAAAGAAAGTTGCTTACATAAAAATGGCGAGGCTATAAGAAACGCCAAAAACCCTGCACTGGCTGCAGCGCGGGGGCCAACCCTGAACTGAGCGCAGCGGGGGGCCCAACCCTTGACATGAGCGCAGCGCGGGGGGGCCAACACCTTGACATGAGCTGCGCGCGGGGGCCAAAAACCCTGACACTGAGTGCAGGGGGGGCCACACCCTGAATTGAAGCTGCAGCGCGGGGGCCAGATCCTGACACTGAGCGCAGCGCGGGGGCCGCATCTGCACTGAGCTGCCCGCGCGGGGGCCAACACCCTGACAATGACTGCAGCGCGGGGGCCAACCACCTGAACTGAGCTGCAGCTTGGGGGCCAACACCCCGACACTGAGCTGCAGCGCGGGGGCCAACACCCTGACCCTGAGCTGCAGCGCGGGGGCCAACACCTGACCACTGAGCTGCCAGCGCGGGGGCCCAAAACCTTGAAAACTGAGCTGCAGCGTGGGGCCAAACACCCTGACACTGAGCTGCAGCGCGGGGGCCGAGACCATACAGCGGTTTAACAAGACAGGTTCCAATCAGAACAGGTCTCACCATGGGCGACCAAAGAAGCCGAGTGCACGAGCTCAGCATCATATCCAGAGATGAGTGCAGCATTGCTGCAGAGGTTACAGTGGTGGGGGGTCAGCCTGTCACTGCTCAGACCATACGCCGCACACTGCATCAAATTGTCTGGCTGTCGTCCCAGAAGGAAGCCTCTTCTAAAGATGATGCACAAGAAAACCCTCAAACAGTTTCCCGAAGACAAGCAGACTAAGGACAAGGATTACTGGAACCATGTCCTGTGTCTGATGAGACCAAGATAAACTTATTTGGTTCAGATGGTGTCAGGCGTGTGTGGGGGCAGCAATCAGGTGAGGAGTACAAAGACAAGTGTGTCTCCTGCAGTCAAGCATGGTGGGGGAGTGTCATGGTTTGGGGTTGCAGGAGTGCTTCCGGCTGTGGGGAGCTACAGTTCATTGAGGGAACCATGAATGCCAACATGTCCTGTGACATCCTGAAGCAAAGCATGACCCCCTCCCTTCTGGGCCACAGGACAGTATCCAACATGATAACGACCCCAAACACCTCCAAGACCCCCACTGCCTGCTAAAGAGACTGAGGGTGAAGGTGCTGGACTGGCCAAGCGTCTCCAGACCTAAACCCTATGGAGCATCTGTGGGGCCTCCTCAGACAGAAGGTGGAGGAGCACAAGGTCTCTAACATCCATCAGCTCCGTGATGTCATCATAGAGGAGGGAAGAGGATTCCAGTGGCTGCAACCTGTGAAGCTCTAGTGACCTCCATGCCCAAGAGAGTTATGGCAGTGCTGAGAAATAATGGAGGCCACACAGAATATTGACACTTTGGGCACAATTTGTCCATTGTCACATAGAGGTGTCCTCAATTTTGTAGTCACTCAGGGGTGTCCTCACTTTTGTCCCCAGCGGTGTAGACATTGATAGTTGTATGTAGTTATTTTGAGGGCACCACATTCCCCTGTGATACAAGCCGGGCACTGACTACTCTACATTGTATCAGGGTCAGCTCCTCAGTGTTGTCCCATGAAAAGATATAACACAATCGTTACAAATATGTGAGGGGTGTCCTTACTTCTGTCAGATGCTGTATATAATGTGAGGGGTGTCCTGACTTTCTGTGAGATACCTTACGTCCATTTCCTGCCACCTGACGTCACATATGTACAGGTAAGCTATAGGCACACCTGTAGGAGTAGAGCGGACTCTGCACAGACTGACACACCTGGCTGTGCGCTCCACCATCTTGTCGATCAGGTTTCTCACTCGAAACTCATTTTTTTTTCCTCCTCCAGCAAACTCAGAAAGGTAGAAAAACAAGGGACGGTGCACAAAGGGCCCTAGCAGGGAATGTAGGAACTTCTCTAAATCTGTTTAGCTGGTAATATGCTAAAATAAAAAAGAAGATAACCACTGCGCACCTGCTCAAGCCCCTCCAAGGTCGCTGCTGTGGTGGTCCATGCCAGTCTCTGCATACTATGCGGGGCCATGCCCATACCTGCCACAGCTGCAACCAATCACTATCCGCAGCAGCCTGGCTACCTGAGGCCAGTGCATGGGTGTAGGGGTCACCTGGGTGCATGGTGAGGTCACTACTGAGGCCAGCAATTTGCTATAGGTGTCACCTGGGTGCATGGTGATGTCACTACTGAGGCCAGTGATTGGGTGTAGGGGTCACCTGGGTGCGTGGTGATGTCACTACTGAGGCCAGTGATTGGGTGTAGGGGTCACCTGGGTGCGTGGTGATGTCACTACTGAGGCCAGTGATTGGGTGTAGGGGTCACCTGGGTGCGTGGTGATGTCACTACTGAGGCCAGTGAATGGGTGTAGGGGACAACTGGGTGCGTTGGTGATGTCACTACTGAGGCCAGTGAATGGGTGTAGGGGTCACCTGGGTGCGTGGTGATGTCACTACTGAGGCCAGTGATTGGGTGTAGGGGTCACCTGGGTGCGTGGTGATGTCACTACTGAGGCCAGTGATCAGGTGCATGTGTATATGGTGATGCCATTGCTGTAGCAAAGTAAACAAAAACCAGCGGACACCACTCAGGCACGAAAGAGGGTTTACCTGGTAATGTTTATTTTTTTTATTTTAGCATAGTCACTGGCAATTTTTTTAAAATAATCCTGGATAACCCCTTAAAGCCTGCTACCTTTCAGTCCCCAAAATTCATATATGAGGGCAATAAACCCCCAAAGCCCTCTACATCAAAATCATGCTCACATGAGGTGCCTGCTGGGGAGCATAGGGCTGCGTGGTGGGGTCTCACTCTGTAGACCCTGAGTGGTGACACCCTGCCGGCCTGTGACACGAAAGGGACATTAGGGTCCCTAGATATTGTTTCACTACTAAGATAGAGGCATATCCAGTACTCCGTAACACGAGCATCCAACCTTATGTCCATTTCCCGATCCTTAATTAGTAAAAGATAGAAAGAAAAGCGGCAAGAGGTAGTCTAGAAAAACATGGCTGCCTTCTCCCAAAACAACGCCCCACCTGTCCACAGGTTGTACGTGGTATTGAACCTCAGCCACCTGTCACTTTACTGGAACGGAGCTTCAACATTAGACACAACCAAAAGATAGGGGCGGCACTGCTTTTTGGAAAGGAGCAGCCATATTACCTAATCCTAAACAGGAGAGTCCATCACAAGGACAGACCATTAGTCACTATAGGCATGCATAATAATACGGATAAGTCACAACTGCTTTGATGGGACACTACAGCATGCAAAGGATGTACAGTATGGACCTATAGGACTATGGGTGCTGTATTACACTTCTCTATCACAAGACTCTATAATTCAAGTGTTGTTGGGACTCATTCAAAAACCATGTTTCATCCACTTTGGTGGGGTCCATTAGGACAGCTAAAAAAATGTATCTAGATGGTCACTGCTTCTGGGCCCTTGTCCTCTATAAACGCAGTCTAAATTGGACTATGCGCTCCTTATTGAATGTATATGCGCTCTGCATCGGACACAAAAGCGCAGTAAACCTCGTGTCCAACGCACGAAGCGTAAACGTAGAGCAAATACAACAAACCAAGACCAATCCAGACTATGATTTGCCCATAGAGATCTATGGCGCCAATGTAGTGTCATCCAGGATGTTTCTCTCAATATCCCAATGGACATCACAGATGGGAAGCACAAGTCCTATGTGAATGGGGCCTAAGATTCCTAAAGTCTTCTTGCCCTTTGTATGATATTATTATATATTTATAGGGCCTGGTTCACACATGCATTAGAGGTTCTGTTGCAGGGAGGGAACGGGATATATTTTACAACAGATACCGATGGCACCCGACAGACCCCAATGGCTACAATGGAGTCCATGAGGTTTCCATCCTGGTGTCCGTCATTTTACAGCATGCTGCAATATTTTCTATCATTGCTGACCTTGCCACGGGGTCAACCGTCAACGCAAGTATTGACCAGACCTAGACTGAGGTTGTTGTACATTTGTTACTTTGTTATTGCTGATGTTACAAATTTATTACGTTTTCAATGTTACATATTTTATACTTTGTTACTGATGTTTCATATTCGTTACTTAGTGGACAATGTTATACGAGTCATTTGCTACAGGTTAAATATTTGTTATGTAGTTATTGATGTTATATGATTGATGATGTTATATATTTGTTACTTTATCACAAATTAACTTGTTATTGATGTTATGTGTTACTTTATCAATTATTTATTCTTATCCATGTTCTATATTTCTTACTTTTGTTATCTGTTACCTTGTTATTAATGTTATATATTTGATACTTTATCATATATTACCTTGTTATTGATGTTATGTGTTACTTTATCAATTATTTATTATTTTATCCATGTTATTTCTTTCTTACTTTTGTTATCCATTACCTTGTTAGTGATGTTCTATACATTTTTATTTACTTTGTTATCCATGTTATTGATCTATGTGAAGACCAGAAGAAAAGGCAAATTTTTCCTGGGATCCGGTTTGGCTCAACACAAATCAAAACCATCAGGTTTCCTGATGAAACATGTTGTACGAAACGCGTGGTTTCTGGAAATAAAGTGTTTAATTTGTTTAATAAGAGTCAACGCTCGATTCTTTGTACAAAAATCGGCCTGTGTTGAACCAAGCCGGATCCCAGGAGATATCTGCCTTCTGGTCTTTACCTATCTGCTATTCTTCACCTGGAACACTGATGGGGATTGTATGGAACAGCTGCGGCTTTTCATCTAATGATTTAACGGTGACCCAGTAACTGGCTTGAGGAGAGTAGCACATTCTTCATTTGCACAACATGGAAAGTGAGAGTACGACCATGTATACGAAATTAAAAGTGGACCAAGGATGCTGCATTAGGGGGCGCTTGTCTTTTCGATATTTGTTATTGATGTTATACACTGTATTACTCTATTATTGATGTTTCACATTTGTTACTTTGTTAGTGGTGACACATTTGTAACATTGCCAAAAAACAAAAATGGGAACAGCACAGAAATTCCACATAAGACCATAAAAGGTCAATAAAAAGGCAAAGTCCGTCCCAAGACGAGCAAGCCTCAAACTCACCACCGGAGGATACAAAAAGATGGTTTGGATGACAGCATAGTAAAAGCAGGAATCAGCTTTATTCCAGAGTGAGAGACACCATCACAACGTTTCGGCCCGTCAGTGCATGGCCTTTTTCAAGCAGCAGGTTTTTTGTACATTTGTAACATTGTTTTTAATGTTAAATACTGTATTTATGACTAAGGGTGGTGCGTCACCCGAAACGCGTCAGACCATGCATTACAGGTGTGCAAGCTTTTAAATGCAGCTTCAATAAAGAAATTTGAATTTTAACATTGGGATCTTCGCTCCAGTGCTGTACTACCACTCCTCTCCTCCTTTGCCATAAATTGTATTTATTACCTTGTTATCCATGTTATTATGAATTTGTTATATACTGCATTTGATACTTTATCATTGATGTTCCACATATGTTACTTTATAGACTACTACTTTATGTAGTAGCGATGAGTGTGTTATAACTATGCCATGAGTAAGGAGTGTCTCTCCGAAACGCGTCGGCTGTATTGAGAACCATGTTTGCATTTAAAGAAGTCTTTACAATAAAGTTTTGGAATGTATTAATGGAATGTATTTGGACATGAGGCTATGCTGGACTTTTTTCGTAGTTTCTATAGGCATTGCGGAGGCTACTTCATGCCTGTCCGGGCGTTCCCTGTCGTGATGATGACCAGGTGAGCTGACTTCATAAAAGTTGTTGACATATGTTACTTTCTTATGCGTTATTGATGTTATTTATTGTATTTCTTACTTTATCATTGTTCAATGTTCCACATGTGTCACTTTGTTATGTTATTGATGTTTATATATTGCATTTGTTACTTTGTGTTATTGATGTTTATATATTGCATTTGTTACACATTTGTTACTTTGTTATCGATATGGATTTGTTGCGTCATTGATGTTACATATTGTATTTGTTACACATTTGTTACGGTGTTAATGAGATTATAGATTTGTTACTTTATTGATGTGGATTTGTTGTTATGGATGTTATATATTGTATTTGTTACTTTCTTATAGATGTTGCACATTTGTTACTTTATCGATATGTATTTGATATGTGTTACTTTGTTAAGTGTTATTGACGTTTATATATTGCATTTGTTGCTTTATTATAGATGTTACACATTTGTTACTGTGTTATTGATATCATAGATTTGTTACTTTATTATCGATGTGGATTTGTTGTGTTATTGATATATTTGTTGCTTTATGATAGATGTTACACATTTGTTACTTTATCGATATATATTTGCTATATGTTATTGATGTTACATATTGTATTTGTTACTTTACGATAGATGTTACACATTTGTTACTGTGTTATTATAAATGATGTATACTTTATTATTGATGGGGATGTGTTGCTTTATGATAGAGGTTACACATTTGTTATCGATATGGATTTATGTGTTATTGATGTTATATATTCTATTTGTTACTGTGCGAGTGATATTATAGATTTGTTACTTTGTTATCGATGTGGATTTGTTGTGGTATTGATCTATTTGTTGCTTTATGATAGATGTTACACATTTCTTACTTTGTTATCGATATGGATTTATGTGTTACTGATGTTATATATTCTATTTGTTACTTTGTTAATGATGTTATATATTGTATTTGCTGCTTTACTATAGATGTTTCACATTTGTTACCGTTAGAGATGTTATATATTTGTTACTCTGTGATGTTATAATATATTTCTTACGTTGTCATCAATGGTCTATACCGTGTTTGTTACTTTGTGAACTTTCCCTGACTGTAAAGCACAATAGAACATGTCAGTAAATCTGACTGTACCTGTCTGGAAGTAAATAAGCTCTGTGCACACACCTCCCCCACATGAATGCAGTTGATCAGTCATACATAGCCCAGATCTCTGCTGCTGCTGTTTGGGTGATTGGACTTGGAGGCTGCTTTATACTGGAGGTGTTTGGTCGGATCAGGAATACCCTGCTGACCACTGTATCATTTACAGCTCACGGTCTATACAGTATGTACATGGAGGAGCTGCGGGTGATCCTGCGTCTGACACAGATCCACCCAGCTTACCTGAGCTCTCCGGGCACAAACCCTGCCCCTCTGTGCCCCCTGGTGAAGCATTAGAGGCCGACGAATGCTGCAGAAATAAACTAAACCCAGAGACAGTAGAAGACATAAGAGATACAAGAGAGCTAGTGCCAGCTGTTATCTGCTGCTGCCCTGGTCAGGCTACCAGGAAGGAGGCAAAGTGCAGAGCAATCTCCTGCAACCTGGGGCTCTCCAGGTGTTGCAAGACAGAGGCGGTCGGGGCACGATGGGAGCTGTAGTTTTGTAAGAGGCACAAGTTCGGGACCAAAGGTGTCACCAGGAAATGAATAGAAAATGCATATACAAAGAGCTGCCATCTGCTGCCGCGGCACAGGCGCTGAGAGGGTTAACGCTACAGTCCACCCCAAACAGAGTCAAGAGGTTTGCACCTTGCTGATATCCCCAACCCCCAATGTAATCAGAAGCTGGATGGTAAATATCACACCCTGGAGGAGAGCAGTGGCCAGAGCTGCAGTGTGCATCTACCATCCAGTGCCCGTGTGATGCCGCCTTATACCGCGGCGCAGAGCTGTCACCTGGCGGCATCCACAACACAAGTGACCACGGGTTCAGGAGGTGGAGCATAAGATGGACGGGATGGGCACCATCGGGGGAGCAGCATACAGGGCGCAATACACAGGGGGGGGCCAGCACCACAGGGGGCGCAATACACAGGGGGGGCAGCAGGGCGCAATACACAGGGGGGCAGCACGGGGCGCAATACACAGGGGGGGCAGCACCGCACAGGGCGCAATACACAGGGGGGGGCAGCACCGCAAAGAGCGCAAGACACAGGGGGGGGGGCAGCAAGGGGCGCAGTACACAGGGGGCAGCACGGGGCGCAATACACAGGGGGGCAGCACGGGGCCGCCAATACACAGGGGGGGGCAGCCGGGGCGCAATACACAGGGGGGGCAGCACGGGGCGCAATACACGGGGGGGGCAGCACGGGGCGCAATACACAGGGGGGGGCAGCACGGGGCGCAATACACAGGGGGGGCAGCACGGGGCGCAAAACACAGGGGGGGCCGCACGGGGCGCAATCACAGGGGGGCAGCACGGGGCGCAATACACAGGGGGGGCAGCACGGGGCGCAATACACAGGGGGGGCAGCCCGGGGCTCAAAACGCGGCCGGGGGCAGCACGGGGCGCAATACACAGGGGGGGCAGCACGGGGCGCAATACACAGGGGGGCAGCACGGGCGCAATACACAGGGGGGGCAGCACGGGGCGCAATACACAGGGGGGGCAGCACGGGGGGCAGCACGGGGCGCAATACACGGGGGGCGCAATACACGGGGGGGGCCAGCGCGGGGCGCAATACACGGGGCGCAATACACGGGGCGCACGCATACACGGGGGGCGCAGCACGGGGGGCGCAGCACGGGGGGCGCAGCACGGGGGGCGCAGCACGGGGGGCGCAGCACGGGGCGCAATGCACGGGGGGCGCAGCACGGGGGGCAAAACAGGGGGGCGCAGCACGGGGCGCAAAACACGGGGGGCTGCAGCAACGGGGCGCAATACACGGGGGGGAGGGGCAAAACACCCGCACGGGGCGCAATACACCGGGGGCGCAGCACGGGGCGCAATACACGGGAGGCGCAGCACGGGGCGCAATACACGGGGGGCGCAGCACGGGGCGCAATACACGGGGGGGCGCAGCACGGGGCGCAATACACGGGGGGGCAGCACGGGGCGCAATACACGGGGGGGGGGGGGCCGCACGGGGCGCAATACACGGGGGGGGCAGCACGGGGCGCAAAACGGGGGGGGCGCCGGTGGGGGGGGCGCACGGGGCGCAATACACGGGGGGGGGCAGCACGGGGCGCAATACACGGGGGGGGGGCAGCACGGGGCGCAATACACGGGGGGCGCAGCACGGGGCGCAATACAGGGGGGGGCAGCACGGGGCGCAATACACGGGGGGGGCAGCACGGGGCGCAATACACGGGGGGGGGGCAGCACGGGGCGCAATACACGGGGGGGCAGCACGGGGCGCAATACACGGGGGGGGGGCAGCACGGGGCGCAATACACGGGGGGGGCAGCACGGGGCGCAATACACGGGGGGGGGCAGCACGGGGCGCAATACACGGGGGGGGGCAGCCCGGGGGGCAATACACGGGGGGGGCCGCCCGGGGCGCAATACACGGGGGGGGGGCAGCACGGGGCGCAATACCCGGGGGGCGCAGCACGGGGCGCAATACACGGGGGGCGCAGCACGGGGCGCAATACACGGGGGGCGCAGCACGGGGCGCAATACACGGGGGGGGCAGCACGGGGCGCAATACACGGGGGGGGGGCAGCACGGGGTGCAATACACGGGGGGCAGCACGGGGTGCAATACACGGGGGGCAGCACGGGATGCAATACACGGGGGGGGGGGGCAGCAAGGGGCGCAATAAACGGGGGGGGGCAGCACGGGATGCAATACACGGGGGGGGGCCGCACGGGGCGCAATTACAGGGGGGGGGCAGGGACGGGGAGCAATACACGGGGGGGGGGGCAGCACGGGGCGCAATACACAGGGGGGGGGGCACCACGGGGAGCCAAACACCGGGGGGGGGCAGCACGGGGCGCAATACACGGGGGGGGGGGCAGCAGCAGGGGCGCAATACACAGGGGGGGGGGGCAGCACCGCACGGGGCGCAATACACAGGGGGGGCAGCACGGGGCGCAATACACAGGGGGGGGGGAGCACCGCACGGGGCGCAATACACAGGGGGGGGCAGCACGGGGCGCAATACAATGGGTCCCCGGGACTGCAGACAGCGCAGGGCGCAGCAGGGAATGTCCTCCCCTGCACTTAAGTGTCCCGGACTCCAGCGCCTCCCGGGACTCCGCGGAGAGTCTGGCGGCGGCGGGAGCAGGAGAAGTTCATAACGAGCTCCAGCAGCGCGGCCGGTACTCACCGACGCAGACGCAGAGCACGTCCAGCAGCACGTACACGTTCCTCCGGCCGGGCAGCATCGTCCCTGCCCGCTCCGGTCCGAGCTCCGGGACCAGACTGACTGCGGCCGCCACGCCCACCCTGACTCCAGGGCACGCCCACCCTGACTCCAGGGCACGCCCACCCGCCGACGCGCCGGCCGACGCGCCCACTATATTAACCCTGCCGCTCCCCGACGTCTCTGCTGTCGTGCGACTGACTGCGACAGAATCGCTGCGACAGAATTTGTGGAAAAAAAAAAATCTCAGTGAGAATCTGAGAGAGCGATTGATGCCGCAGATCTCAGTGAAGATTCCCCACAGAGTAACTATAATGTAATAACTATTGGGCACCAGTGACAAGGTCCCCGTAGAAAAACACAAGCAACAGGACACAAAGCCAGATTCCTTTAAACCTTTCTCAACCTGCGATTTTTTGTGATTTTTATTTTTCATCTCCACCTTCCAAAAACTTTTTGATTTTCCCATCGACGTGGTCACGTGACTGCCGTGGGAATGATCTAAACTGTATCGTTTTTATTATATCTTTATACTTTTAGAAAATAATATTTTTTATTTTTTTACTGATTTGTGTTGCTTTCTCTTAACCCTTTAACCCCTTAAGCCGAACGCCTGAAAAGTAGTTAATGACCAGAACATATTTTTAGTTTTTTCCTCCTTGTGTTTCAACAGTTGTAACTTTTTTTATTTTTTTAATGACGCAGTTGGATGAGGCCTCGTTTTATTCAAGACAAGTTGTTCTTTATGGGGGAACAGGTTAAATTCACTTATAAGCAATTGCAGAAATGTTTTTAATTTTTTTAATTTTTTTTTTTTTTACACCATTCACATTTCACACTTTACAACTTGTTAGATTAAGTCTACAGGTTATTACGGTCGTGTGGACACCTAATATGTGTAGGGTTTTTTTTTGTGTGTGTAATGTATGCAGAATTATTAATTATTAAATATTTTTTTTATTTTATTATTTTTTTTTATTCCTTTTTTTACATTTTTGTTTTTTTTTACTTTTTTTTAAAAAAATCCCCTGAAGGGAGAACTAACTTTAAATTTTTTTAAAAATTTTTTTACACTTAGTAATGTATTAGCATATTCATATATGGGGGCAGTGTTTAGGACACCACACAGTCTGCCCGGGTCACGGCTTTTACACAGACAGCCCTGGGGCTACTCTAGGTCCCCAGAGCTAACTCTGCAGCCGTTCCCCGGGCTCCGTCGAGTCACCGGGCGTTCCGATCACTCAACAGAGCAGGGGAACCCTTTAATAGCGCTGCAATCAAAGGGTTAAATGTGGGGATTCCCCCGCTCCCCGGTGCTTGCCAAAGATGTGCTGGGATCAGGGCTGTGTAGTATAGCCTCGATCTCAGCGCTGCTGTGGCGTCCGGAGCCGCAAACCCCGATGTCTGCAGCGACGCCAAAAGACGGTGCGCAGTCGTTAAGGAGTTAAAAGGTTTTGCCACGAAGGCATTTCATGCCTGGTTTGTCCTGCTTCATCTTTAAGTGTGTTCAAAAGGAAAGGGGGATGTGTGATCTGTTGGAGCTGCATATCCTGTGACCCAGCAGGCTTGACATCACCATTAGCAAGACAACAACCCAGTAGGCCAGCGCAGCGGTGATGAAAAATGTAAAAATGATCCTTTAATTTACATCAGTTAAAAATCCAAATACAGCATAACAGAGACCAATGTGCTGATGCGTTTCTGGCACATACGTGCCCTTAGTCTTCACCATGCCTTTCTCACAGTGGCTCACTCTAGTCAAACAAAGGTCTGTTTAAATAAAGAGCTGTGAGGAGCTACAATGTAGCTGAGTGGTTAGCACTTCTGCCTTTCAGCATAGGGGTACTAGGTTCAAATGCCTGCAGGAGCCAAACTTGTGGATATTTTTTTGTCTCATTGCACACACCTGATTGAGGATTCTTTTCTCCTTTTACTTATTTGATCTGTTTGACCAATTACTAAGCAGTACAGAGGACAGGAGTAGAATGACAGCACCTGGTGGGGTTTGAGCGGTGAGTGTGTGTGATTACTAAGGAGTACAGAGGATCGGAGTAGAATGACAGCACCTGGGGCTAAACTCCTCAGCAGTGAGGGTGTTTTGTTACTAAAGTAAGAGGATGGAGTAAATGACAGCACCGGGTTGAAACACTCCTCAGCAGTGAGTTGTGTGATTACTAAGGGGTACAGAGGTTGGAGTAGATGACAAGCACCTGGGGGTTAACACTCGCTTCAGCATGAGTGTGTGTGATTACTAAGGAGTACAAAAAGGACGGGAGTAGAATGACAGAACTGGGTTGGAACACTCGCTCACAGTGAGTGTTGTGATTACTAAGGAGTACAGAGGAGGGAGTAGAATGGACAGCACCGGGGTTGAACACTTGCTCAGCAGTGATTGGTGTGATACTAAGGAGTTACAAACGGGTTAGGGACAATTTCCCCGGGGTTTTACATCCGCTCTCCCAAAAAAAGGTTTTGTGTTACTAAGGCACAAACAGGATAAATACATTCCCCCTCTTACTTGGGGTTTTGAAAATCGCCCCTGGGGAGGGGTTTTTGATTATAAGGAGAAGCCGGAAAAAGGAAAATACGCCCTTTTGTGAAATGCTCAGGGGTAATTTTAAATTAATCAAGCTAACAAGTTTTATTTGGAAATGATTCGGGGATTTTGGGGTTAAAACTCCTAAAAGTGATGGTGTGGAATTACCAAAGGAGTACAGAGGATGGAAATAGAATTTAACAGCACCTGGGGTTGAAACACTTGCTCAGCAGTGAGTGTGTGTAAATTCTAAGGAGTACAGAGGAGGGAGTAGAATGACAGCACCTGGGGTTGAACACTTCGCTCAGCATTTAGTGTGTGGATTACTAAGGAGACAGAGGAGGAAGTAGAATGAAGCACCTGGGGGTTTGAAAAAACTCGCTCAGCAGTGAGTGTGTGTGATTACTAAGGAGTCCAAAAGGCGGGAGTAGAATGACAGCACCTGGGGTTGAACACTTCCAGCAGTGAAGTGTGTGTGATTACTAAGGAGACAGAGGAGGGAGTAGAAAAGACAGCACCTGGGGTTGAACACTGCTCAGCAGTGAGTGTGTGTGATTTTCTAAGAGACAGAGGACGGAGTAGAATGACAGCACCTGGGGTTAAAAACTCCTCAGCAGTGAGTGTGTGTGATTAACTAAGGGGGTACAGAGGAGGGGGGTAGAATGACAACACCTGGGGTGAACACTCCTCAGCATGAGTGTTGTGATTACTAAAGGGGTTACAGAGGAAGAGAGTAGAATGACAGCACCTGGGGTTGCCAAAAAAAACAAAAATGGGAACAGCACAGAAATTCCACTATAGACATAAAAGGTCAATAAAATGCAAAGTCGTCCCAAGGCCCGAGCAGAGCCTTAAAACTCACCACGGAGGATACAAAAAGAAGGTTTGGACGACCGCATAGTAAAAGCAGGGAATCAGCTTTTTCCAGAGTGAGAGACACCTCACAACGTTTCGCCTGTCAAGTGCATGGTGCCTTTTCAAGCAGATAAAATACAGAGTGTAATCCAGGTGTATTTAAGGGGAAATCAGACCTGCTCACTCACATAACATCCAATCAAGTGACAAGCATTAATTAATCATTTACTAAACATGTGCAAGTGATATTCATAGTCATCCAATGATGGACATAAAACATCACCTCTTATAACTCAGTATCCCATTGCCTGGAGAACTCAAGTCATCAGATGCATACATACCGCGCCTAATACATCGCGGCGTCCTCTAATCTATATTGCGCATATCCGGAAACCCGCGCATCGGCGCTGAGGGGATCCGGAAGCGCCAAGCACTACGGCTTCAAAGGAAACTACTGCGCATGTCTAAGGACAAGTCATCATTCTGAATAGCGTTACAAGTACGATAACCAATGTGTGAAATGCTGAAGAGTAAGTAAATGATTGAGCATAAGGCCTCTAGACTCTGATCCACATGTTTATGTTATTCTACTAGACCCAAACAGGGAGAAAAAAAAGCTAAAGCCATTCAGCATCACTCCTCAAAACGGGCCATAATCAACAGTGGTCGGTCACAGTCTATGGAAATATACAGAAACATATATAGGTAATCTGTATCATGATTTTTGAATTACAAACTTTGCAACCTTTTGGCCTTAATATTGAATTTAAGATTTAATGTATTATTATTCTGTTATTGTTATTTGCTCATCATCTTTTTTCTTTAGCATGAATTATTGTTTTTATGGTGTATTTATACATTTTTTTTTCTTTTTTCGGTGATATTGTTAGGGGGCCTCAGACATCGGATGCAACGCATAAAAGAAAAGAAAACAAATTTTTTAATTGGTTTTGTATAATAAAGATATATTTTTTCTTTTTTATTATTATTATTATTATTTTTGTTCATGTGTTGAATGCTGAATTGTCAATATAATAAAATGGTACAGATTACCTATATATGTTTCTGTATATTTCCATAGACTGTGACTGACCACTGTTGATTATGGCCCGTTTTGAGGAGTGATGCTGAATGGCTTTAGCTTTTTTTTCTCCCTGTTTGGGCCTAGTAGAATAACATAAACATGTGGATCAGAGTCTAGAGGCTTTATGCTCAATCATTTACTTACTCTTCAGCATTTCACACATGGGTTATCGTACTTGTAACGCTATTCAGAATGATGACTTGCCCTTAGACATGCGCAGTAGTTTCCTTTGAAGCCGTAGTGCTTGGCGCTTCCGGATCCCCTCAGCGCCGATGCGCGGGTTTCCGGATATGCGCAATATAGATTAGAGGACGCCGCGATGTATTAGGCGCGGTATGTATGCATCTGATGACTTGAGTTCCCCAGGCAATGGGATACTGAGTTATAAGAGCTGATGTTTTATGTCCATCATTGTATTGACCTATGAATATCCACTTGCACATGTGTTTGTTAAATGATTATTAATGCTTGTCACTTGATTGGATGTTATGTGATTGAGGAGGGTCTGATATCCCCTTAAATACACCTGGATTACTCTCTGTATTTTATGCTGCTTGAAAAAGGCCATGCACTGACAGGCCGAACGTTGTGATGGTGTCTCTCACTCTGGAATAAAGCTGATTCCTGCTTTTACTATGCTGTCGTCCAAAAGTTCTTTTTGTAAGCACTTGGAGTTGAACACTCGCTCAACAGTGAGTGTGTGTGATTACTAAGGAGTACAGAGGACAGGAGTAGAATGACAGCACCTGGGATTGAACACTCGATCAGCAGTGAGTGTGTGTGATTACTAAGGAGTACAGAGGACAGGAGTAGAATGACAGCACCTGGGGTTGAACACTCGCTCAGCAGTGAGTATGTGTGATTACTAAGGAGTACAGAAAACAGGAGTAGAATGACAGCACCTGGGATTGAACACTCGATCAGCAGTGAGTGTGTGTGATTACTAAGGAGTACAGAGGACGGGAGTAGAATGACACCACCTGGGGTTGAACAATTGCTCAGCAGCGAGTGATTACTAAGGAGTACAGAGGACAGGAGTAAATGACAGCATCTGGGTTGAACACTCGATCAGCAGCGAGTGTGTGTGATTACTAAGGAGTACAGGGACGGGAGTAGAATGACAGACCTGGGGTTGAACACTCGATCAGCATGATTTGTGTGTGATTACTAAGCAGTACAGAGGACGGGAGTAGAATGACAGCACCTGGGGTTGAACACTCGATCAGCAGTGAGTGTGTGTGATCACTAAGGAGTACAGAGGACAGGAGTAGAATGAAAGCACCTGGGGTTGAACACTCGCTCAGCAGTCAGTGTGTGTGTGATTAATATGGAGTAAAGAGGACCGGAGTAGAATGACAGCACCTGGGGTTGAACACTCGATCAGCAGTGAGTGTGTGTGATTACTAAGGAGTACAGAGGACGGGAGTAGAATGATAGCACCCGGGGTTTGAACGCTCGCTCAGCAGTGAGTGTGTGTGATTACTAAGGAGTACAGAGGACAGGAGTAGAATAAACAGCATCTGGGGTTGAACACTCGATCAGCAGTGAGTGTGTGTGATCACTAAGGAGTACAGAGGACAGGAGTAGAATGACAGCACCTGGGGTTGAACACTTGCTCAACAGTGAGTGTGTGTGATCACTAAGGAGTACAGAGGACAGGAGTAGAATGACAGCACCTGGGGTTGAACACTCGATCAGCAGTGAGTGTGTGTGATTACTAAGGAGTACAGAGGACAGGAGTAGAATGACAGCACCTGGGGTTGAACACTCGATCAGCAGTGAGTGTGTGTGATTACTAAAGAGTACAGAGGACAGGAGTAGAATGACAGGACTTTGGACTCTCAGCAGTGAGTGTGTGTGATTACTAAGCAGGGAAGAGACAGTAGCTGACTGAGAGGAGAGGTGATGTCTGACCATGTGCAGCCAGGACTGGGAGCTCTAAATCCGTAGTCATATCCCTTAGAAAGGAGCTGTACACTATGGATCACTAAAGGAGCAGCTTAAACAGAAATGGTGCAGAATTATTAACTATGATGAACGGTGAAAATATTTATTATTTACTTTGCAAGTTTCTCAAATTAATTATACTTTGTGGCAAAACCCCTTTAAGCTCGGGGCCTGAACAGTCCTTAATGAGCGGCTACATTATTCATTTCTTGCCTTCCTGCGTTTCACCGGTCATAACTTTTTTATTATGTAGCGACGCAGCTGTACAAGGTCTTGTTCTATGCAGTAGAAATTGTATTTTTTCACGCAGTGTATGGGCGCATAGAAATTCCTGCATCTTTGATTTTTTTCTTTTTGTGCCGTGAGTATAAAAAAAGGGTTTTTCTGCATTATTATTTTTCTTTATTTTTTTTTTACACTATTAAGTTTCACACAAAATAACCTGTTAAAATAATTGTAAAGCTCATTAAGATCGTGGGAAAACCTAATATGTGCAGGGTTTGATTTTCTGTTTTTTTTCTTGTTTGTGCAATGTTTGAACAATTATGTGTTATATTAAATATTTATTTTATTAGTTATTTGCACTTTTTTTATTTTATTCTTTTTTTCTGGAGATAACTATTTTTACACTTCTTCTGTATAATCCTATAGGCTAATGCATTACACTCCTGTATACTCCTGTGTGCTAATACATTACACTCCCGTGTACTCCTGTATACTAATACATTACACTCCTGTATACTCCTGTATGCTAATACATTACACTCCTGTATACTCCTGTGTGCTAATACATTACACTCCTGTATACTCATCCATACAACTACAGTAAACTCCTGTAAGCTAATACATTACACTCCAGTAAACTCCTGTGTGCTAATACATTACACTCCTTTATACTCCTGTATACTAATACATTACACTCCTGTATGCTAATAAAATACACTCCTCTATACTCCTGTATGCTAATACATTACACTCCTGTATACTCCTGTATACTAATACATTACACTCCTGTATGCTAATACATTACACTCCTGTATGCGAATACATTACACTCCTGTGTGCTAATACATTACACTCACTTATACTCCTGTATGCTAATACATTACACCCCTGTATACTTCTGTATGCTAATACATTACACTCCTGTATACTCCTGTATAAGAATACATTACACTCCTGTATACTCCTGTATGCTGATACATAACACTCACGTACACTCCTGTATACTAATACATTACACTCCTGTATACTCCTGTATGCTAATACATTACACTCCTGTATACTAATACATTACACTCCTGTATACTCCTGTATACTAATACATTACACTCCTGTATACTCCTGTATGCTAATACATTACACTCCTGTATACTCCTGTATACTAATACATTACACTCCTGTATACTCCTGTATGCTAATACATTACACTCCTGTATGCTAATACATTACACTCCTGTATACTCCTGTATGCTAATACATTACACTCCTGTATACTAATACATTACACTCCTGTATACTCCTGTACACTAATACATTACACTCCTGTACACTAATACACTCCTGTATACTAATACATTACACTCCTGTATGCTCCTGTATGCTAAGATACTATACACTGTATCAGTATGACACAAGCTGCTGTAAGGACAACATGCAGGGCGCCCTTACAGCAGACTAACTGCACAGACAGCCCTGGGGTCGTTCAAGGTCCCCAGGCCTGACTTTAAAGAATGTCCCCAAGCTCTATTGTGCCTTGGGAATCCCTGTGACCCGATGGAGCAGGGGTAATCCTCTTGCGGCAATCAAAGGGCTAAACAGCAGGAACCAGAGGAAGCCTTTGCTGAGAGGCTGCTCTAGGAATAGAACCGCAGCTCACAACTCCATTACTACTGCAGCTGCGGCACCGGCAGCCCCAAACCCCCTCCAAAAGATGTCGCTGCTGACGAAGGACCTGCACCAGCCGCCATCAAAAGACACAGAGCGGTCGTTAAGGGGTTGAAACATTTTCTATTTTTGTGTCCATGGAGCGGTGTGAGGACTTTTGGGGTTCTTATTATAGGGGTTTTGCCACAATCTCATTACCTACCTCCTGTATCCAGCTCTTCAGCTCTGTGTGCTCAGAAGGGGGCGTGTGTGATTTGTTTGAATTGCAGATCATGTGAACCAGCAGGATGACATCACCAGGCCTTTCCTCTCTGTAGTCAATGAAAGGTCTGTTTATGTACTGAGCTGTGAGCAGCTACAATGTAGCTCAGAGGTTACATTTTTGCCTCACAGCACAAGGGTCCTCGGTTCAAATTCCTGCAGGAACCAAACCTGTGGATTTTTTTTTTCCTCTTTATTAATGCACAGACCTGATTGAGGTTTCTTTTTTTATTTATTTGCACTGTTTGACTAATTACTAAGGCGTACAGAGGACGGGAGTAGAATGACAGCACCCGGGGTTCAACACTTGCTCAGCAGTGAGTGTGTGTGATTACTAAGGAGTACAGCGGATGGGAGTAGAATGACAGCGCCTGGGACTGAACACTCAGTAGCTGCCTGAGAGGAGAGGTGATGTCTGAGCATGTGTGACCAGGACTGAGGAGCTCTCATCCCTAGTCATATCCCTTAGAGATGAGCTGTACACTATGGATCACTAAAGGAGCAGCTAAAACAAAAATGGTGCAGAATTTTTAACAATGATGAAAGGTTTAAATGTTTATTAATTAATTTGCAAATTTCCCACGTCAATATTACTTTGTGGCAAAACCCCTTTAAAGGGGATTTGCCAGGACGCAAGTTTCTTACCTCTCTCCTTAGCACAGGGAGAATGTCAACAAATCACGCTGAGTCATGAAGGCTGCAGGGCTGAGAGGGAGGGGGTGAGTAAGGAGTGTGGAAGAAGGGAGCATCTCAAAACTTAAGTGAAATAATAAACAGTACAACAGTGGATTCTCAATACAGCAAGACAAAGCCTCATAGACTGCACTTTCTTCCCTGTCCCTTAAAAGCTCATTCATTTTGCCTGTCATCAGATAAGAAGTGTTTCACGCAAGCGCAGCCTGTCAGCTCCTGGGTCGTGTCTAGTGGAAGCTTTGAGGTAACTAAGGAGGATTGAGAAATGCTGTAGCTCTCAGAGTCTTCACTTTTTGTAGGCACATATATTTAGAAAAGTGATTAAATACCCATTTTGGTGGTTCCCACGTCAACATTACATCGTGGCAAAACCCCTTTAAGTCCCATTTTGGGTGTTTTGAACTTTTAAATGTTTTTAAATATTTGTAAAAACTTTATAATTTTTTTATTTGTTTTTTTTAATCATTACAGGAGACTTCAACCTGTGATCACTAGAACAATACACTGCAATGCTTCTGAATTGCAGTGTATTGCAATTTTACTATAAGGCAATGTCCAAACATCAGCTTTGCGATACTGTCAGATTTCTGCTGTGGATTTTTACTTTGCAGAGGAGTTTTTCTCCAACTCTGATCTGGACATAGGTTAGCCTGGTTTCATTGGTGCTAACCTGCATCACTCCTGCCCCAAGTGGATCCCGAAAGGATCCGCTTTAAACAATTAACATATCTGTTCTTTTTGTTTGCACCACGGGCGTGAAATCTATTGTGAACCGCTACACGGACTGGCCATGTAAGTGAATGAGAGTCCATGCTAAGATTTGTTGTGGGAGCATAGCCTAAGGGTGAGTGCACATGGGACGGATTTTCTGTGAAAGATATTTTCTCCATTTAATTCAATGAGGTAATATCAGCACAAAATACGCAATAGAATTTGATGTGTTGCAGATTTAAAATGACGCCCACAGGTGAATTTGCACCATGTGGGCATGAGATCCCATCCACATGGCTGGTGCTGTAATCCGCTGAGACTTTAATGGGCGCAAATTCACGTGGAAAATCCTCAGCAAATCCATCTTTGACCCACTGCTGGAGTTGATTCTTGGGGTCCACCAGTGGAGATGATCCTTTCCTTAGGGCCTACCAGTGGAAATGATCTTTGCCTCCATTAGTGGAGATGATCCTTGGGGCCCACCAGTGGAGCTGATCCTTGGAGACCACCAGTAGAGATGATCCTTGGGTCCACCAGTGGAGATGATCCTTGGGGCCCACCAGTGGAGATGATCCTTGGGGCCCACCAGTGAAGATGATCCTTGGGGCCTACCAGTGGAGATGATCCTTGGGGCCACCAGTGGAGATGATCCTTGGGGCCTACTAGTGGAGATGATCCTTGGGGCCACCAGTGGAGATGATCCTTGGGGCCTACTAGTGGAGATGATCCTTGGGGCCCACCAGTGGAGTTGATTCTTGGGGCCCACCAGTGGAGATGACTCGGGGGTCCACCAATGGCGTTGATTCTTGGGCCCTACCAGTGGAGATGACTCGGGGACCACTAGTGGAGTTGATTCTTGGGGCCCACCAGTGGAGTTGATTCTTGGGGCCCACCAGTGGAGTTGATTCTTGGGGCCCACCAGTGGAGTTGATCCTTGGGGCCTACCAGTGGAGATGATTCTTGGAGCCCACCATTGGAGATGAATACAAGAAACATACCCTGGATCCCTTGGTTGGCTTTGCTTATTTAACTGCTTGTGTGTTTTTAACAGATTAAGCCATGGTGGAGAAGGGAGCCAAAGGCTGCCTGCCCTGCCAATCTGTCTTGTAGGCTGCAGGCTTCCGGTGTCCATACATAAGTGGTGTGATAATATGGGTGTGTGTAAGGGTAGTAATAGGCATGGCCTAGTATGTGCCATGTATTTGGGTGGGGCCCACTGCAGTGCTATGCCCGGGGGCCCATAATGCTGAAAAGATGGCTCTGGGCCCACTAGTGGAGTTGATTCTTGAAGCCAACAGTGGAGTTGATTCTTGAGGCCACCACTGGGTTTATTCCTGGGGCCCACCAGTGGAGATGATTCTTGGGGCCACCAGTGGAGTTGATTCTCGGGGCCCAACAGTGGAGATGGTGCTTGGGGACCACCAGTGGAGTTGATTCTTGAGGCCACCACTGGGTATATTCCTGGGGCCCACCAGTGGAGATGATTCTTGGGGCCACCAGTAGAGTTGATTCTCGGGGCCCACCATTGGAGATGATTCTTGGGGCCACCAGTGGAGTTGATTCTTGAGGCCACGAGTGGAGTTGATTCTTGATGCCAACAGTGGAGTTGATTCTTGAGGCCACCACTGGGTTTATTCCTGGGGCCCACCAGTGGAGTTGATTCTTGGGGCCACCAATGGAGTTGAATCTTGGAGCTACCAGTGGAGATGGGGCTTGGAGCAACCAGTTGAGTTGATTCTCGGTGCCCACCAGTGGAGATGATTCTTGGGGCCACCAGTGGAGTTGATTCTTGGGGACCACCAGTGGAGATGACTCGGGGCCCATCAGTGGAGATGACTCGGGGCCCATCAGTGGAGATGTTTCTTGGGGTCCACCAGTGGAGTTGATTCTTGGGTCTACCAGTGGAGGTGATTCTTGGAGCCACCAGTGGAGATGATTCCTGAGGCCACCAGTGGAGATGATTCCTGAGGCCACCAGTGGAGTTGATTGTCGGTGCCCACCAGTGGAGATGATTCTTGGGGCCACCAGTGGAGA
This sequence comes from Phyllomedusa bahiana, assembly GCA_025379985.1. NCBI lineage: Eukaryota > Metazoa > Chordata > Amphibia > Anura > Hylidae > Phyllomedusa > Phyllomedusa bahiana. Next base: position 59,943 of record JAODAL010002873.1, read on the forward strand.
TGATTCTTGGGGCCACCAGTGGAGATGATTCCTGAGGCCACCAGTTGATTTGATTCTTGGGGCCCCCCCGGGGTGTTGATTCTGGGGCCCACCGGTGGAGATGATTCTTGGGGCCACCAGTGGAGTTGATTCTTGAGGCCACCAGTGGAGTTGATTCTTGAGGCCACCACTGGGTTTATTCCTGGGGCCCACCAGTGGAGATGATTTTTGGGCCCACCAGTGGAGTTGATTCACGGGGCCCACCAGTGGAGATGATTCTTGAGGCCACCACTGGGTTTATTCCTGGGGCCACCAGTGGAGTTGATTCTTGGGGCCACCAGTGGAGATGATTCTTGGGGCCACCACTGGGTTTATTCCTGGGACCCACCAGTGGAGTTGATTCTTGAGGCCACCAGTGGAGTTGATTCTCGGGGCCCACCAGTGGAGATGGTGCTTGGGGCTACTGTTCTAAAAACGCTACAAAGAAAAAAGCACCATTTTGTATTTCTCAATGGACTTTCAGCAACATTTGCAGTTTTTGGCCCAAAATAATCTCTTGAGAAAACGCTTCCACTTTATTTAGTGTTTTTTGCAAAACTACAACGTGTGAAACTGCCCCAATGTGAGGAGGACGCGGCCGAGGATCAGGCAGGGCCTTGCTGTGGTAGCACCGGACGCTTTATCCAGTGGCTCCATCGAATCCCTTTAGGATTTGTTCACACTTATTCTTTTCCAGTGAAACCAAACGCTTATTTCACAGTAAAAACCCGCGTTTGACTTCATGATTTTTCACGTTTTTTTCGCCCTCTTGTCTCCGTTTGATGTGTTTTTTGCTGCTTATTTCAGTGCGTTGTTCTCAGTACAGGGAACCTTATTGTACTTTATTTGTATTTTGCCTTTCGCCTTTTTTCATACACTCCCATTTTTGGGCAGCGCGTTAAAAGTGTTCAGCTTTTATTTACCCGGAGCACTGTATGAAATGAAAGCTGAGCTCTGATTGGTTGCTATGAGCCCTGATTGGTTGCTATGAGCTCTGATTGGTTGCTATGAGCCCTGATTGGTTGCTATGAGCTCTGATTGGTTGCTATGGGCTCTGATTGGTTGCTATAATCTCTGATTGGTTGCTATGGGTTCTGATTGGTTACTATGTGCTCTGATTGGTTACTATGGGCTCTGATTGGTTACTATGGGCTCTGATTGGTTACTATGAGCTCTGATTGGTCACTATGTGCTCTGATTGGTCACTATGAGCTCTGATTGGTTGCTATGGGCTCTGATTGGTTGCTATGGGCTGTGATTGGTTACTATGAGCTCTGATTGGTTAGTATAGGCTCTGATTGGTGCCTATGAGCTCTGATTGGTTGCTATGGGCTCTGATTGGTTGCTATGGGCTGTGGTTCTATGAGCTCTGATTGGTTGCTATGTGCTATGATTGGTTCTTTGAGCTCTGATTGGTTGCTATGGGCTCTGATTGGTTGTTATGAGCTCTGATTGGTTGCTATGGGTTATGATTAGTTGCTATGGGCTCTGATTGGCTGCTATGAGCTCTGATTGGTTCCTGTGAACTCTGATTGGTTGTTGTGAGCTCTGATTGGTCACTATAGGTTGTGATTGGTTGCTGTGAGCTGTGGTTGGTTGCTATGGGTTCTGATTGGTTGCCCCTGTGGTTCAGTTTTGGGCCCCATCTCCATTTGCTATGAAACCCTTTGCATTCTAGTTACCCCCCTGTGCGCACCATTTGCTGTGTTATGCGCTGCACAATACTACACACAGGACCAAAAGCAATGACGTTCCCTGTGCTGCAAAAAATGCATAAAAATAAGCAACAAAAACGTAATCAAATAAAGAAACTCTTCCTCTGTGAATCCAGCGCTTGTTTACTGCCACAAAATGGTCGTGTGAACGTGGCCTTAGGATTTAAGATAAATAAGTCAGGCAGGTTTTTGGGGGAATATTTCTTTTTGGCCAATGTTCCTCTATGTGCCGGAGCCTCGCGCTGCCGGTTATGTGCGAGGTCTCTTATCTGGGGCGCGCACTCCCCTCTCCGCAGCCCTCGCATCATTATCTGCCGGCGGCTCCTGACCAGGAGAGGATTTTAGCCGTCACCGATCAACTTGCTGGAACCTGATAGGAGATTTCGTGCAAGATCAGAAGGTCCACAGTGACTTTGGGATAATCCGATGTAAGGTCACACAGGTCAGAGGCGCCGGGGATTTCCTGCAGTGGATTTTCATGTGGAAGATCTGCAGAGCATTATAGCAACAGCAAAGAGACTCCAAGGTGGAGTTCACACAGTGGTTATTGACAGGAATGGGTCCAGGGGTGTAACTAGAGAAGGCCGAGCCCCATAGCAAACTTATGGATGGGGCCCCCCACGCAGGCCCTCGCCCGACCACAAACATTTACCGGGACCTCTTAATAATACTCATGTGGTTACTCGATAATACAATGAGCAAATACCTCACCGTGCATATCACCATCACTGCTCCCAAACAGTTCTCACTATACCAATAACCCTACTAAATAAGGACCCAATTATACAGAACACGGCCACAAATTACCACCACATAGTGACTGAATAATGCCTCTATACTATCACTAATAAGGGCAAAATTACCCCCCCATGACCCCAAGAGGTAGATTCCAGTATACAAGGCCCGAAAACTGTATATTCCTCCATACGTGACCAAATAGTGGGGAGACACCAGTGTACACAGGCCGCAGACTGAAAAAACCTCCATACAGTGGGCCATATAGGGTAGAAACCCAGTGTAAACAGGGTCGCAGATGTATATTACCTCCATACAGTGACCAATAGTGGTAGACCCCCGTGTACACAGCCTGCAAAGTAATTACCCCTTACAGTGAAAATATAGTGGTAACACCAGTGATACAGGCCTTTGCAGACTGTATATTACCCCATACAGTGGCCAATATGGTATGACCAGTGTACACATTCCCCGCAGACTGTATATTACCTCCATACAGTGACCATAAAAGTGGTAGACCCCAGTTACACAGGCTCCAACTGATATTTCCTCCCCTACAGTGACCATATAGTGGTAACCCCCCGTGTACACAGGCTCTGCAGACTTTAAATTTCCACCAACAGTGACCAATATGGTAGACACCATGAAAACAGGCTCTGCAGACTGTATATAAACCTCCAACAGTGACCATATAGGGTAGACAACGTGTACACGGGTCCGCAACTGTATTTAAAACCCCATAAAAGTGACCATATAGTGGAGACCCAGTGTACAAGACCTGCAGACTGTTATTTCCCCCATACATTTACCATATATGGTAGACAGCACAGGGGCGTTGCTAGGGTCCCAAAACTTAAGGGGTCGGCCCTTAAATTTTTTTTTTAGTAGGGGTGGGTGCACACGGAATTTTTTGGTCCTTTTTGAACTGCATGTATTTTTACAGAAAAAAACCTTTGTATTAGGCTCAGAGAAATTGAAGTGATTAATATCACTGCAGTTACAATTAGTGATTCACAGAGACGTCTCTTGAAGAGTTTGTTCTCTTTCTCTTCGTCTCCATCTGACCCCGACGCCATGACTTCACGCTTCTCCTGGCAACGACTCATCACTGTAACAAGTGTACAAAACCATCTAGGCTCCTCAATTTATCAACATTATCTATAATTTCCTATCTCTTTACAAATCCCCAATCTATAATGTGCCCCGAAATGGTAAAAAATTACCCCTTGTAGGTAAATATTTTGCCACACCAATAGCCAGAAGTACCCACTATATCCAGGATTTAAGCCCCTTTTATAGAGCCAAGTTGCTGCCCTCCCTCTAGCCAGGGTTATTAGCCCCTCTAGCCAGGTACTGCCCCCTTTAGCACAGGTAATATGCCCCCCATAGCCAGGTATTATCCCCCCTTTTGCCACATATAATTATGCCCCCTTAGCCACATATTCTCCCTGTAGCCACATATGCCCCCTAAGCCACATATGCCCCTTTAGCCACATATGCTCCCTGTAGCCACAAATGCCCCCTAAGCCACATATGCCCCCTGTAGCCACATATGCCCCCTGTAGCCACATATTCCCCCCTATAGCCACATAAGCCCCCTTAGCCACATATGGAATGCCGGAGTGTGAGTTCCCCTTACACAACATATGCCTCCCTAAAGCCACATATGCCCCCTGTAGCCACATATGCCCCCTGTAGGCCCATATGCCCCCTTAGCCACACAGCCCCATGTAGCCACACATTCCCCCTGTATCCACACATGCCCCCCTGAATCCACACTGGCCCCCCTGTAGCCACACATTCCCCCCCTGCAGCCACACATGCCCCTCAGTAGCCACACATGCCCCCCTGTATGCCACACATTCCCTCCTGTAGCCCACACATGTCCCTGCTGTAAGCCACACATGTCCCTCTGTATCCAACATGCCCCCTGTACCACACATTCCCCCCTGTAGCCACACATTCCCTCTGTAGCACACCACATGCCCCCTGTAACCACAGCATGCCCCCCTGTAAGCCACACATGTCCCACTGTAGCCACATCATGCCCCCTGCAGCCACACATGCCCCCCCTGTGCCCACACATTCCCTCTGTAGCCACACATTCCCCTGCAGCCACACAAGCCCTCCTGCAGACCACACATTGCCCCCCTAGCAGGCCACACAATGCCCCTGTAGCCACACTGGCCCCGCAGCCACACAAGCCACCCCTGTAGCACACATGCCCCCCTGTAGGCCAGCACAACATGCCCCCTGCAGCCACACATGCCCCCTGTAAACACACATGCCCCCCCTGTAGCCACACATGCCCCCTGCAGCCACACATGCCCCCCTGCAGCCACACATGCCCCCTGTAGCCACACATGCCCCCCTGTAGCCACACATGCCCCCCTTAGTCACACATGCCCCCTGTAGCCACACATGGCTCCCTGTAGCCACACATGCCCCCCTGTAGCCACACAATGCCCCCTGTAGCCACACATATACCCCCCCTGTATGCCACATATGTCCCCCCTGTATCCACACAAGCCCCTGCAGCCACACCATGCCCCCTAGCATGCCACACAAGCCCCCCTTAGCCACACATGCCCCTGTAGCCACACATGCCCCCTGTAGCCACACATGGCCCCTTAGCCACACATGCCTCCTTAGCCACACATGCCCCCTCTGAAGCCCACACACTTGCCCCCCTTAGCCACACATCCCCCCTTAGCCACACATGCCCCCCTGCAGCCACACATGCCCCCTCCTGTATGCCACACATGCCCACCCATAGCCTATTAATATCCCCTGTAGCCATACACATGCCCCCTGTCAGTTCCATTATGCCCGCTTTAGATAATAAAATAGTAAAATAGAAAAAGAAAACCTACTTACCTAATAGAGGCACTCCGCGCATTGCCGCCCCCAGGTCTTGCAGACTGTGAACGGTGTAAGTGGAGTGATGTCATCACGGCTGCTTACGCCGCTCGCGGGGGCCCGGGGACCTCCTCGAGGTGATAAGGGGGGCAACCGCAAGCTGCCAGCTTATGAGGATCCCCAGCGTCGCAGGGGGGTGAATGAAAGTCGCCGCGTCAACTCCCCCTGCGACGCCGACGTATATTACAAGTCGCTTACCCAAGTCCGTCCCCCCTCCCCCCCCTATTCCTCCCCGACTCTGACTGCGCGGCTGCTGTGAAACGTCCACACAGTTCCGAGATCTCCGCGGGCGCCGTCCGCACACAAGGAGGCTCCAGGCCCACGTCAGCAGGCGGGATGCCACCCGGACATCTGGTCACAGTCAGATTCATCGTGGGCTCGTGCCCCAAAATAATATTCTGCTAGGTCGACAGCCGCCCTGACACCCATGTACCACAGGCTCTGCAGACTGTATATTATCACCATACAGAGAACCATATAGTGTAGTGACCTAGTGTACAGCAGGCTCTTCAGACTTGTATATTACCTAACCCCCCATACAGATACCATATAGTGGTAGAACATCAGTGAACACAGGCTCTGCAGACGAATTTACCCCCATACAGTTTAAACCATATAGTGGTAGAACACATGATGTACACAGGCTCTGCAGACTGTATATTTACCTCCAAGCACAGTGACCATATAGTGGTAGACAACCAGTGTACACAGGCTTCTGCAGACTGTATATTACCTGCATACAGTGACCATATAGTGGTAGACACCAGTGTGAACACAGGCTCTTCAGACTAGTATATAACCCCCATAAAGTGACATCATAGTGGTAGCCACCCGTGTACACAGCTCTGCAGACTATATATTACCTCCATCAACAGTGAGACCAAATATGGTAGACATCAGTGTACCACAGCTCTGTCAGACTGTATATATATAACCTCCATACGTGACATAGTAAGTGGTAGGCACCAGTGTACACAGGCTCGTGCAGACTGTAAATGTATCTGCATACAGTGACCATATAGTGGTAGACACCAGTGAACACAGGCTCTGCCGACTGACATATAACCCCCATATATGGGACCATAATATTGGTTAGACACCATTGTACACGCTCTAGCAGACTGTATATTAACCTCCATACAGTGACTCATATAGTGGTAGGCACCAGTGTACACAGTACTCTGCAGACTGTAAATTACATCCAAACAGTGACCATAAAGTGGTAGACACAGTGTACACAGGCTCTGCAGACTGTATATTACTCCATACAGTGACCATATATGGTAACACCAGTGTACACAGCTCTGCAGACTGTTATTACCTCCATACAGTGACCATATAGTGGTGAACAGTGTACACAGGCTCTGCAGACTGTATATTACCTCCATACAGTGACCATATAGTGGTAGACACATGGATACAGGCTCTGCAGACTGTATCTAACCACCATACAGTGACCATATATGGTAGACCAGTGTACACAGCTCTGCAGACTGTATATTACCTCCATACAGTGACCATATGTGGTAGACCAGTGTACACAGCTCTGCAGACTGTATATTACCTATACAGTACATATAGTGGTAGAACCAGTGTACACAGGCTCTGCAGACTGTATATACTCCATACGTGACCATATATGGTAGACCAGTGTACAAGGCTCTGCAGACTGTATATTACCCATACAGTGACCATATAGTGGTAGACACAGTGTACACAGTCTGCAGATGTATATTACCTCCATAACAAGGGGACCATAAGTGTAGACACAGTGTACACAGCTTGCAGACTGTATATTACCTCCATACAGTGACCATATAGTGGTAGAACCAGTGTACACAGCTCGCAGACTGTATATTACCTCCATACAGTGACCATATAGTGGTAGAACAGTGTACACAGGCTCTGCAGACTGTATATTACTCACAGTGACCATATAGTGGTAGACACAGTGTACACAGCTCTGCAGACTGTATATTACTCCATACAGTGACCATATAGTGGTAGACACCAGTGTACACAGCTCTGCAGACTGTAATTACCTCCAACAGTGACCATATAGTGGTAGACCAGTGTACACAGGCTTGCAGACTGTATATTACCTCCATACAGTGACCATATAGTGGTAGACACAGTGTACACAGGCTCTGCAGACTGTATATTACCTCCATACAGTGACCATATAGTGGTAGACACCAGTGTACACAGGCTCTGCAGACTGTATATTACCTCCATACAGTGACCATATAGTGGTAGACACAGTGTACACAGGCTCTGCAGACTGTATATTACCTCCATACAGTGACCATATAGTGGTAGACACCAGTGTACACAGGCTCTGCAGACTGTATATTACCTCCATACAGTGACCATATAGTGGTAGACACCAGTGTACACAGGCTCTGCAGACTGTATATTACCTCCATACAGTGACCATATAGTGGTAGACACCAGTGTACACAGGCTCTGCAGACTGTATATTACCTCCATACAGTGACCATATAGTGGTAGACACCAGTGTACACAGCTCTGCAGACTGTATATTACCTCCATACAGTGACCATATAGTGGTAGACACCAGTGTACACAGGCTCTGCAGACTGTATATTACCTCCATACAGTGACCATATAGTGGTAGACACCAGTGTACACAGGCTCTGCAGACTGTATATTACCTCCATACAGTGACCATATAGTGGTAGACACAGTGTACACAGGCTCTGCAGACTGTATATTACCTCCATACATTGACCATATAGTGGTAGACACAGTGTACACAGGCTCTGCAGACTGTATATTACCTCCATACAATGACCATATAGTGGTAAACACCAGTGTACACAGGCTCTGCAGACTGTATATTACCTCCATACAGTGACCAAGTGGTAGACACCAGTGTACACAGGCTCTGCAGACTGTATATTACCTCCATACAGTGACCATATAGTGGTAGAGACCAGTGTACACAGGCCTGCAGACTGATATTACATCCATTCAAGACCATATAGTGGCAGACACCAGTGTACTCAGGGCTCTGCATATATAGGAATGAATGACTGAGCAGTTACATTTAGTGACTCACAGGTGACGTCTCTCTCCATCCGGTCCAGACCCTCATGACGTCTTCTCTCGGTCAAATCTCGTCCCAGCAGAATTTACCACAAAAACATGTTAGACTCCAAACCAGGGCAGGGCAATTAATTTTCCCATGGGGCCGAACGAGAAAGTGGGATGGTTTTAGAGGGCCGGACTAATTTAAAAAAAAACCCAAAAAAAAACATAGGGTAAACAGGGAAAAATTCGTTTTTGGGGTTTATTTTTATGGAAACTTACTCTGTACCCTCAGTTAGGCAGGTATATAGATACTTCCCCCAGTAAGGCAGGTATATAGGTACGTCCCCCAGTAAGGCAGGTATATAGATATATCCCCCCCAGTAAGCCAGTTATATAGATACATCCCCCATTAAGCCAGTTATATAGATACATCCCCCATTAAGGCAGGTATATAGATACGTCCCCCAGTAAGGCACGTATATAGATACATCCCTCAGTAAGGCAGGTATATAGATGCGTCCCACAGTAAGCCAGGTATATAGATGCGTCCCCCAGTAAGGCAGGTATATAGATTCGTCCCCCAGTAAGGCACGTATATAGATACATCCCCCAGTAAGGCAGGTATATAAATACGTCCCACAGTAAGGCAGGTATATAGATACGTCCCACAGTAAGGCAGGTATATAGATACGTCCCACAGTAAGGCAGGTATATAGATACGTCCCCCCAGTAAGGCAGGTATATGATCGTCCCCCAGAAAAGCCAGGTATATAGATGGGGCGGTTGCCCCCCAGTAAGCCAGGTATATAGATCTCCCCCATTTAAGGCAGGTATATAGATCCCCCCCAGTAAGGCGGGGGGAGGAAATTTTATAGGAAAATTTTTCCCCCAGTAAGGCATGTATATAGATATGGCCCCCCAGTAAGCCAGGTATATAGATATGTCCCCCCAGTAAGCCAGGTATATAGATACGTCCCCCAGTAAGGCAGGTATATAGATACGTCCCAAGTAAGGCAGGTATATAGATATGTCCCCACAGTCAGGCAGGTATATAAAGCTCCCCTCAATCAGGCAGGTATATAGATATAGGTCCCCTCAGGCAGGTTTTATAGATATAGGTCCCCTCAGGCAGGCAGATATATAGATCTAGGTCCCCTCATGCAGGTATATAGATATAGGTCCCCTCAGGCAGGCAGATATATCGATAAAGGACCCCTCATGCAGATATAGAGCTATAGGTTCCCCTGGGCAGGTATATAGATATAGGTCCTCACAGACAGGTAACTGAAATTAAAAATAATAACACTAATACTTACCTTTCCTCCTTTCCAGCCATGTGTCTTCCCCTTCTGCCCTACACTGGTGGCTAGACGTCATCACGCTGCCAGTGCCAGGACACTCTTCTGCAGCTCCTCGGCCGCACGGCAGAGTGACGGCTGTGCGGCCGAGGTGAGGCAGTGGCGCAGCGAGTTCAATTCATCACGCCGCTGCCTTCAGTGAGCTAAGCGGCCAGTATCAGTCTATATGTGAGCCAGCGATGTAGTGTGTGGCGATCAGGGGCCCTTGGGCCCCACCTGGTTCAGGGCCACAGTCGCAACTACGACCACTGCGACCCCTGTAGCTACGCCAATGCTCGTCACCTGGTTGCCAGAAAACACGCCTGACTCCATCTGAACCAAATAAGTTTCTTTTGGTCTTTTCAGACACAGGATGTGGTTCCAGTAATCCATGTCCTTAGTCTCTTTGTCTTCAGCAAACTGTTTGTGGGATTTCTTGTGCATCATCTCTAGAAGAGGCTTCCATCAGGGACAACAGCCATGCAGACTGATGCAGTGTGCAGTGTATGGTCTGAGTACTGACAGGCGGACCCCTAAACCCTGTAACCTCTGCAGCAATGCTGGCAGCACTCATCTCTGGATATGAGGCTGAGCTCGTGCTCTCAGCTTCTCTGGTCGACCATGGTGAGGTCTGTATTGTCTTGGCCCCCGCGCTGCAGCTCAGTGTCAGGGTGTTGGCCCCCGCGCTGCAGCTCAGTCTCAGGGTGTTGGCCTCCGCGCTGCAGCTCAGTGTCAGGGTGTCGGCCTCTTCTTATAGCCTCGGCCATCTTTATGTAGAACAGTAATTCTTTTACTCAGATCTTCAGAAAGTTCTTTGCCAGGAGGATCCATGTTGAACTTTCAGTGACCGATATAAGAGAGTGTGAGAGCGATAACACCAAATTTACATGCTCCCCATTCTCACCTGAGTCCTTGTAACACTAACGTGTCACATGACACCATAGAGGGAAAGTGGCAAATTGGGCACAATTCTGGACCCTAATTTTTTTTCTCTAACCCTGACCATAACCTTAAATTGGGGTTAGGATTGTTTTAGGGATTAACTTAGCTGGTACATCTAACCTCCCATCCAACATCACTCCCGCTTCCCATAACATTGGGTAAATGCTAAAGAAACAGCAAGTGATGTCTTATGGGAAGTCTGGCTGAAAGTTAATCCACACCAGCAGTAGTCATATAAAACTAAAACCCCTTAAAGGACCCTAACTCAAAACCCAACATAGGCTTAAAAAAATTGATTTTTTTTAACAATATTCAGGAAAAATTCAGTTTGTGCCAACCCAAACCAAAGTGCTCAGGTTCAGCACAAATTTGACTTTGACCAGAATCTGAAGCGTGTCAATAATACAGAGAGTACCGTAACCAGCAGGCTGATGGTGACCTTCATGTTAAAAGTTACCACCAATTGCACTGTTTGTCTGAGGTGTTGTAGAACAGCATTGCCTTTTGTTTGGTCCGCCATTTTGTATGATCTCATATTACTTGACGTGTTTGGAGCCTCTCTGCCCTGCTGTGCCCCTGGATTTTCGGGGTGCACTTCCAGGTGGAGCGTTCTGCCTATATTTACAGCAAATCGAAGATCAGCCTCTTTTTTCGCAGTATGAGGCCAATATATAATGTTCCTGAAGACTCTAACTTTCATCATGGTGGAGACAATCCTTCTGGTTTCTTCCTCTCGTCTTCTTACTCCAGTCACGCCTGTTCCTCTGCAGGTAAATTACTGCTCTAGAGCCACAATGGATGGAAGAGGTGGGGATAGGGTGAGCAGGATAATGAGCAAGTGATTGGGTCAGGGATCAAGGAGGTCTCTGGGCAGCACACCAGGTCAAAGGACACAGGCAAAGTCATATGCATGGAGTCAATTCTCCAACATCCCCCATAGTTTGGGTGGGTCTGTAATTTCCCTGATATTTTGTAGATATTGGGTTTTTCCCATAAGTTGGGGTAGTATTAGGGCCCCCAGTATGGTATATGGGGCCCCCCCCAATAGCTTAGTACGCCTATAGGGTTCCCCATAGGATGGTATGTATATTGGGCCTCCAGTGGGTTGGTAGGTATATAGAGCCCCCAGTAGGAAAGTATATAGGGCCCACCAGTGGGTTGGTATGTCTATAGAGCCCCCAGTAGGTTGGTGGATATATATGTCCTCCCAGTAAGTTTGTAGGTGTATAAGTCTCCCAAAGTAGATAGGGGCCTCTATTGGGTTGGTAAAAATCTTTAGGCCCCCATAGGTAGGAAAATGGGAACCCAGTGGGTTCGTAGGTATATAGGACCCGCAGTAAAAGGTATATAGGGCCCCCTGTAGGTTGGTAGGTCTAAAGGGCCCCCAGTAGGTTGGTAGGTATATAGGTCCCCAGAAAAAGGTAATAGGCTCCCCAAAGGTTAGTATGTCTAAAAGGGCTCCCATAGGGTGGATGTAATTGGACCCCCATGGTTGGTAGGTAATTATGTCCTAGCAGAATTTGGGAGGATATAAGCCCCCCATAGGGAAAATAAAAAGGGCCCACCAGTGGGTTGGTAGATATATATGTCCTCACAGTAAGTTTGTAGGTATATAAGTCCCCTATTAATTAGATATATAGGGCCTCTAGTAGGTTGGTAGATCTTTAGGTCCCCCAGTAGGTAGGTATATAGGGCCTCTAGTATATTGGCAGGTATATATGCCTTGAACAGGGTCCACCAGATGCAATATATACAAAGACCCCTAACTAAAGGAATAACACCTAGACACAAAGGTAAAAGAATAGACCCAATGAGCTTCAATGGGAGCCCTACTATAGCTCTGTACAATATAGAACCATGATATCGCTGTGGACATGAGTGCTTTGTTATTTTAAAACCTGTGGAAATCAGGGCTCGTACAAAATATATCTATTTCTTTTTTTCTATTCGTTAAATTATTTTTAAAAAATGTATTTTTTTTTTCATTCTTCATCAAAGTTGTCAAATTACAGGAAAACATAGAAATTACAGCTGACATAATTTCTGTAACAAAAAAAGAAATTGACTCTCATTGTATAGTATAGGCTATATACTGTTCGCGAGGATTCCCATGGTCCCCAACATATTCCGACCAACAGCCCCCTTCTTGCTTCACTAGGGACCTGTATGCAGGGAGCAGAGAGAGCGGAGTCGGAGAGCAGCCTCTTGCATGATGCATCAAGGCTCCTGGTCCCTCATCCTGCTCTTCCATACATCTGTCCCTCATCTTTCCTATACTCTAGGGAGTAGGTGTGCCTAACACTCGGCTAGTACTTATATACATTTATATAGAACTCTTCCAAAATATTTACTTCTCCCATTCCAACAAGTCTCCACCCACTATCACCAGAATGGATATGTGTGTATCCTGCCAGGTGTTATAATCGCACTCAACTCGATATTTAACAGGGCTATGTACCATTGCAGAGACCCTGAGAGCTGACAGTGGAACAACAGAGGAAATAGTTCCCAGGTTTTAATATCGCCCCATTAACACTCTGAAGGATCGGGAGCTATAGAGATGATGACTAGAAGATTATTCTTGGGTTGGATGGTGAGACTGATCGCTGTGTATTTGAATACATCACAGTGTTCAGCCCAAGAATCTTATGGACATGCCAGCAAAGTCTAGGCTGGGAGCATCCCTATAAGCCAGTAGCTCAATAGAGAGGGGTCCTGACCTCCATTGTCCTCCTCCGAACAGGCCCTCCTCCTCCTCGTCTTCTTCTGTCCTTCAGGTCTTGGATGGGTTTGACCATCAAGTGTTCATTACACCTGGCCACCATTGAATATTGGTCATTTTCGGCATAATAAGGTACAGTCTAGGAGGTTTATATCTACAGTGGTGGTAATATCGGTTGTCACCCAACTCGACACATGACAACATGGGTGGAAATACAAGGTGGGATTCAAATGCGAGAAAATATTATTTGTTGGTAGTAAAACTATAGGACACAACCCCCGCGAGACATCACTGAGAGAATAGAAGAACAGATGCATAAAATTCCAATGTGCGGTCAACCGTCAGTGCAGACATACAGTGATAAAACAATGGGTTTGGCCATCAATTTCCCATAAATGCATTGAGACTGGGTCACCGGTTCTGCATCGACTGAAAAAGGAATGAAGTTCCTTCAATCTGTTAGAGCGATAATTTCTTATGGGCGCAAGTTTGTGGAGAGTAACCCCTCTAAATTATGCTCTGTTCTGGCGATCTAGGTCACACTTTTCTAACAAAGCAAACTTGTCTCGGAGAACGGTCACACAGGTTTCTGAGAAAACCTAGGTCAACAGTGACCGACAATATCAATTTATTTATAGCGTAAACTGGATAAAAAGAAACACGATGTGGGGACATTATAAAAACATTTTTCTTTAATTTTAAAAAAAGGGCCAAAATCTCTTCGCTTATTGAGGGATGCAGTACCGGACCTAGACTGAGCAGCTCTAGTTAGCAAATATGATAATACACGAAGCCAAATGTAGACTTTAACATTTACTCTCTTGGGGAAATTTATTGCAAAATATATTCCTCATGGGTTAACAAGTATAGGCGACGCGTAAACGTGAAACCAAACATAGGCATCTGACCTACTGTTAACATAGGAGGCAATAAACCCAATAAAAAAAAGGGCCTTTACACAAAATCATAAGTCAAGGGCTCGGCATAAGCCCTCTCGAACAATTACAAAGAGCTTATTAAAATCTGTAACAAAAAAGTGATAAAAATAACGCTACAATTCAAAATGAAAGCAAGTGGCCGAAGGTACCAGAACGATTAACCCCAAAGCAGAATTCTTTCTTAAAAAACATATAAATGCCAAAAAGGCACTAAGTCAGAGCAAGTAGGACCTATCATAAAAAAACAAACCTGTGATGGGGAGCCTGGTCACTGGTGTACCAAGAGAAAAAGCATAGGTACTAAATAGGTTTCCTTCAGCCAGTATATACTATCAAGGAGACAGTACGCTCGAGGGGGGTGGGCCAACATCGCAAAAGGTCTAGGTGGCGTGCCATACTGTTAAACAACATCGCTGCTATAATTAATTGCGGCTATATGGAGAAAAAAGGTCCAAAGCCAAGTTAAATACACCTCGAGACTGCTGAACAAGGCTCCAAGGCCCTGATGGCATTGCACCCAAGCCAAGAGTTCCTTAAAGCCTCAGCTCGGTTATCCAGTGGGCCCGTACCTGATGATTTAGCATATTCCCTGGTGACTTTATAGGGAGCCAGAGACTGCCGCTGCAAGCAAATCGTAGTTCCCATCTCAAAAAAACGGGTTCTAAGTCTTGCCTCAGTAATTATAGACCAGTAAGTTTTAAACATCGTGTTGCTGGGAAAAATGTTTGAAAGGGCTCATTATGGGACTATATACAGGAGTATGTTGACAAACACAATAGTATTTAAGATGATTGTCCCGCAGGATTTACTAAGGACAGAAGCGGTCAGACCAATCTGATTTCTCTTTTTTAATTCGAAAGTGTGAGAGTAGAAGTCTGGTATAGCGCCAAAGCTGTGATATTGTCTCTGTTTTTAGACTTTGCTAAAGGCGTTGACACCTGTCAACCAAGCAATAAAGCGTAGTTTATTGTTAGGTAAAACTAACATCCATTGGTTAGAGATAAACAGTGTGTAATTGGATCTTAAATACTGGGGCTGCTGGATCGTACTCAGAGAGTGGTATTGTAACATGACTCCTACTCTGAGTGCTCCACCCGATCGGTCTGAGTGGTGTGTAAATGAATCCACTCTGATGGTCCCCGGTTGAGAGTCAGTGTCCGCAGGCACATATTGGGTCCTCTCTTATTTTAATCGCTATTTATAACAATATAGTGAAAGAGGATCAAATACACGGTTCGATTTTTGCAGATGACACCCACATGTAGGTAGTGCAACTCTATGGAAGTGCTCATCAAATTGCAAGCGTGCACCCCCTCTGGACACACTGAGTGCCTCTGGGCATTATTGTGTTGTCTGCTGCACTTCAAACTGGGTTCAATCGTGAAAAAATGTAAGAGGTTCTGCGATCTGGGAGAAATGAATCTACAAGCAGGCATCATATGTACCTAAGGGGGAGTAAAAACCTTGGAGAATCGCATTGCTTGAGCAAAAGAGCTGGGCGTTATTGGAGATCATAAACTCCAGAACCAGCACTGCAATGGTCAAACTCCAGCTGCCTCTAAAGCGCATAACGCTATTGGCGTTGTATTAAAAAGAATGGACTCGCGGACCAAGATTGTCCTTCAACCGCTGTCACAGAAGCATTGGTTGGCGACCGTCACTTAGAATATGCGGTTCAGCTCTTCTGGCCCCAGTTTATAGAAGAGATTAAGTTCAGAGCTAGAGAGAGTACAAAGACTAGCAACCAACACTTATAAGGGAAAATGGGCATCTTAGTTATGAGGCGATGTTAGGTAAAATTGAACTTATTAGTCTTGATAAAAGAAGCGCTTAAGAGGTGGACATGATTAATTTCTAATAAATATATAAAAGAGGTTCCCTACAAAAAGTATGGGGAAAACTTATTACAGTTTGAAAGCCCCTCAAAAGACAAGGTGAACATTCCTCGACTAGATGAAAAATGGATTCAATCTCCAGTAGAGAAGAGCTTTCTTCACTGTAAGGACTGAAGATCTGTGGAATAGTCTGCCTGAAGGAAGCTGTGCGTCACATGCAGGAACTGTAGGAAGTTTCCAAGAAAGCTTACGAAACCAACCTGTGAACTAAAAGAAAGTTAACTGCAATACGTAGGCAATGAAAATTCTGATCCTTGGCCGGTCGGCGTCTCTCGCGTAGGAGTCAGATAAAGGTCTATACGGAGCAAGGTTGGTTCTTGCCTTGTGGGTTTCGGGGCATTAACCATGGAGAAGCCTGGCGTTAAGCTCCCTTGTCCTCTCTCCCTCACCCCACATTTTCCCCACCCTAGGTTTGAAACGTCGATGCTGACTAGTGAGTACTTCTTTCCAACCTACTAACGATCTAACTACCTTAAATAACCCAAGGGGACACTACCAGTATATTCTCTATTTTGGCCGTCGCGCGGTAGGTGTAGATCCCACAGTCCAGAATGAGTAGTTAGACTATAATTGGCTGACCCTCCAATGCCAATCAAATTGTCCCTGCCCTCCCATGGCCAATCAAGTGTTCCCTGCCCCTCCTACTCGGGGGGGCGGGCGGGGGGGGGTGTGGGGCCCATGGGGGGGGGAGGTGGGGGGGGGGGGGGGATTCAGACAAGTGTCCCCTTCCCCTCCAATCAAATCAATTCGTCCCTGCCCCTCCAATGGCCAATCAAGTGTCCCTGCCCCTCCAATGGCCAATCAAGTGTCCCTGCCCCTCCAATGGCCAATCAAGTGTCCCTGCCCCTCCAGTAGCCAATCAAGTGTCCCTGCCCCGCCTCCATAGCACAATCACTGTGCTGCCCTGCCCTGCCCATAGCATGCAAATGTACCCGCCCCTCCTTACGTCCCAATCAAGTGTCCCTCATGCCCCTCTCCATACAATTGCAAGTGTCCCTGCCCCTCCAGTAGCCAATCAAGTGTCCCTGCCCCGTCCCAGTAGCCACACATCAACTCGTCCCTGCCGCCTTCCATACTCAATCAAGTCCATTGCTTTCCTCTAAGTCGTGACAATCAAGTGCCCCCCCCCCTCCAATGGCCAAATTATGCCCTCTGCACCCTCCAATGGCCATTAGTGTGCCCTGCTCCTTCCAATGGTCCATATTAGTGGCCCCTGCTCCTCCTCCAACTGTCACTTAGGTTGGCCCTTACTCTTTGTATACCCATGCTCCTCCAATTGGCCAATTAGTGTGCCCCTACCCCGCTCCCTCAATGGCCAATTACGTACCCCTGACTCCTCCTCCCAATTAGGTGCCCCTGCCCTACCAATGGCTCGAAGTTAGTGCCCCTGCTCCTCCAATGGCCAATTAGCTGGCCCACTTCCTCCTCCATGGCCAATTAGTGCACCCTGTCTCCTACCAATGGTCCAAATTAGTGGCCCCTGCTCCTCCAATGGCCAATTAGGTGCCCCTGCTCCTCCAATGGCCAATTAGGTGCCCCTGCTCCTCCAATGGCCAATTAGGTGCCCCTGCTCCTCCAATGGCCAATTAGGTGCCCCTGCTCCTCCAATGGCCAATTAGGCTTGCCCCAGGCTCCTCAATGTGCCAATTAGGTCACCCTTGCTCCCGTCCCATCTTTCCAATTAGGTGCCCCTTGCTCTTGCCAATGGCCAATTCAGGTGCCCTCCTAGCTCCCTCCAATTGGCCAATAAGGTGCCCCTGCTCCCCCAGAGCCAATTAGTGGCCCCTCGCGTCCTCCCAATGGCCAATTAGGTCCCCTCTGCCCCTGCTCCATCCAATGGCCATTTAGGTGCCCCCCAGCCTCCTCCCAATGGCCAATTAGGGGCCCCTGCTGCCTCCAATGCGCCAATATAGGTGCCGCCCTTGCTCCACCCCAATGGCCCAATTAGTGCCACCTCGGCTCCTCCAATTGCCAATTAGTTGGCCCCTGCTCCTCCAATGGCCAATTAGGTGCCCCTTCTCCTCCTAATGCCAATAAGGTGCCCTGCTCTTCAATCCACCCATTAGGTGCACCTGGCGCTACCAAATTGCCAATTACTTGCCCTGCTCTGTCCGAATGGCCCACTTAAGGCCCCTGGCTCTTCCAATGGCCAATTAAGTGCCCTCTTCCAATGGCCAATTAGGTGCCCCTGCTCTTCCAATGGCCAATTAAGTGCCCCTGCTCTTCCAATGGCCAATTAAGTGCCCCTGCTCTTCCAATGGCCAATTAAGTGCCCCTGCTCTTCCAATGCCAATTTAAGTACCCTGCTCTTACTCCAATGGGCCCAATAAGTGCCCCCTAGCGCTCTCCAATGGCCAATTAATGCTCCCTCACCTGGCAATGGCCAAATTCTAGTGACCCTGTCCCCCTATAATGAGGCAATCAAGTGCCCTGGCCCCCTACAAACTAGTCAGTGCCCTTTCCTATAGCTGGGCCGCCGTCCATTTAAGCCAACAGCTCAATAGAGAGGGTTCCTGACTGCCCTCCTCCTCCTCTTCTTCGGTCTTTCAGGTCTGGATGGGATTCTTGACCACAGTGTTCATATTACACCTGGCCCACATTGGAACATGGTCATTTTTTGGCAATAATAACAGCTAGACTGCGCGCCTGCAGTCTACTGGAGTTTATAATCCAAGTCTGCATGTGGTAATATCGGTTATCACCCAACTTGACACATGACAAAAACCCAAGGGCACCACCTTAGATCTCAGTGTAACAAGAGTAGGTGTTTGATGCCACAGCCAGTAGGTAGTGTTAAGAACGAATACTGGGCGACTGGTCCAATGGCCAATAAAGTGTCCCTGCCATTCAAATAGCCAATCAAGTGCCTCTACCCCTTCAATGGCCAATTAAGTGTCCCTGCTCCTTCAATTGCCAATCAAGTGCTCCTGCCTCTAAAATGGCCAATTAAGTGCCCCTTCTAGTCTAATGGCCAATCAAGTGAGCCTGCCCTTCTAATGGCCAATTAAGTGCCCATACCCCTCTAATGGCCAATCAAATGCCCCTACTCCTCCAATGGCCAAATAAGTGCCCCTATCCCTATACTGGGAGTGTCCATTTAAGCCAACAGCTCAATAGAGAGGATCCTGACTGCCCTCTACTCGTCCTTCTTTGGTGTCTACAGGTCTTGCGGGTTTACCAACAAACCGTATGATTACTTCCCTGCCACCATTGAAGTATTGTCATTTTCGCTCCATACCTGCTGGAAGTTGTAGTTTTACAGTTGCAGGAGATCTCCGCTTCAGAGCATCCCTGCCCCGCACGCCCCTCACTTCTCCACTCTATTCCCTGCATTATTACGAAACCTCTTCTGTCATAATGGAAATCTTCAATTATTTACATCTCAGCATAAAACTTGTCACCTTCAAACTGCAACCAGGCGGCCGCTCATGAAATATAGATGGATCCTCGCTGCTAGGGGGGCGGGTAAGGCAGGAGCAACGCGGGGCACAATGGGTCCGTGTGCCTGGTATGACAAACACCATCAGCCAGATCCAATGTGTGCAACTCCAAATGTCGCGTGAATACGACCCATAATAAATGCCAGGGGTAGCACTAAGCGGTGGGCCACAGGTATCCTGCTCATCGACCCGAACCTTACAACGCCAATATTGTAGAATAGGAGGAGGCAGATGTCACAGGTATTGTATCACATCTCAGGATACGGCTGCCCATATATACTCCACATATCCAGAGCAGACAGATGGCACCACACCTCTGCTAACCCTACTGTGTATGGGGCCCCGAGCAGACTGGAGTAGGCATGTTAACAAGATCTATGGGAACGCGCTTTTGGCATCTCCTCTGTGCCCCACAATCCCATGTGCGTCTCCACCCAATTTGGGTATACGAATCACATCTTAAGACATATTCCCTCGATACAAGCTGATTGTCTCCCGTGGGGCGGATGGGATCTTCCAGCAAGACAATGTGAAATGTCACACGACTAGAAATATCCAACATTGGTGGGAAGAGCAGGACCAAAACTTCAAAGTAATACCCTGGCCCCTAATTCCCTATTGACATGTTGGGTCCCCTGGATTTGGAGGTGTTGGCTCTATGCTCCTCCAGCAGCTGTGAGGGTACAGTCAGCACGCTGGAGTAGGCCCTGGATGGTGGTGTGGCTCGAAGGCTCCTCCAGACAAGCTCTGGGTGCAGTCCTAGCATGTGGGGCCCCTGATGGTGGTGTTGGTGAGCTATAGGCCCCGCCCAGCACTCGGTATACAGTCCAGCATGGTGGGGCCCCTGGATGGTGGTTGGCTCTATGCGGACCCTCCAGCGCTGTGGTGAAGTCAGCCATGTGGGGTCCATCCCTGGATTGGTAGACGGTTGGCGCTCTAGGGTCCACCTCCAGCACTGTGGGTAAAGATCAGCATGAGGTGTTACTCCGCGATGAGTGGGTTGGCTCTATGGGCTCCTCCAGCGAGCTTGGCTTGCAGTCAGCATCTGGGGCCCACTGATGGTGTGTTGACTCGATGGCTCCATCCAGCAATCTCTGTGTGCCATCACATAGTGGGTCCCGCTGATGGTGGTGATTGTGCTAACTCTGGACCCCCATGCAGCCTCTTGGTCCCAGTCACCATGTGAGGGCCCCTGGACATGTGGTGTTTGCTCTATGGGAACCACGCCAGCATCCTGTGGGTGAGCAGTCACAAGTGGGTCCCCTGGAGGTGGGTGGGCTCACTATCTGGACACCTCGCAGACATCTGTGGAGTAACAGCGTCCACATGTGTGGCCCCTGGATGCGTGTGTTAGGCTCTAATGGCTCCTCCATCAGAGCTGTGGTGACTGTCAGCATGCTGGGGCCCTGGATGGTTGGGTAAGGCTCTATGGCATCCACCAGCAGCTATGGGTGCATTCAGACCATGTTGGGCCCTCTGGGTGGTTTGGTGCTATGGACCCACTCCAGCAGCTCTGGTACAGCAGCATGTCCGGGGCCCCTGGATTGGTGTGTTGGCTCCATGGACCCTCCACAGGCTGTGGGGTGCATGTTCGCATGGTGGGGCCCCATAGGATGTGGTGATAGGGCTTCTCATGGCCCCTCCAGCAACGTCTTGGGGTGCAGTCAGCATGTGGGCCTACTGGATTGCGCGTAGTTGGCTCTTTGCGCTCCTTACCCAAGTCAGCCCTGTAGGGCCCCTGTATGGTCTAGGTGTATAGGTCTGGTACCGGCCCCTTCCTGAGGAGTAGCATGTCCAGCATGTGTGGGGCTCCCCTGATGGCTGCGTGAGTGGCTCCAATGGTTGCCTCCACAGGCTGGTGGGGTTGCCAGTCAGCCATCTTGGGATGACCACTCGGATGGTGTGTTGGAGCTCTATGACCGCCAGCCAGACATGTGAGTGGCATGTCAGCATGTGGGGCCCATGGAATGTGGTGTTGCGCGGGCCTCTATGGCTGCCCGTCCAGCGAATCTGTGGGCGTGTCAAGTCAGCATGTGGGCCCCTGGATAGAGCTTGTTGGTCTATGGACCCTCCAGCAGCTTAGTAGGTGCCGTACACATGTGGTGGCCCCTGGATGGTGGTGTTGGCTCTATGGACCCTCAGCAGCTCTGTGGGTGGCAAGTCCAGCATGTGGTGCCCATGGATGTGAGGTGTTGGCTCTATCGGACCCTGCCATCAAGCCTGTGGGTGCAGTCAGCATGGGCCCCTGTCTGGTGCGGTGTGTGCCTCTATTGACCCGCCAAGCATGCTGTTGGTGGTGCACAGTCATTCTCCAGATACCCTTGGAAACAAACCAACCCAAGAACCTTATGGAGTCACTCCGTGCCTGTCTATCTGCTGTCAGGGCTGTACACGCCAGGCACTCTAGATGTTAGCTGCCGGTCATAATAATATGACTCCTCTGTGTATATTGCCTTGTTAGCTATTCTCATGGGGGCCCAAAGGTGCTTCATTATTCATAGAACAGGAAGAACTAAATGTGTATTCCTTGGGTATTCTTGGATCACACACATCTTGAGCTCATTCTGACCACAGTTCGTAGTCCCACGAACAATTTTATTATTGCCACATCAACCCATGTGAAGCATCGCTGACACAAGATCGGCCCTCCTAACATGGACACTTACAGGTTCATTGTCAAAAATACATGAGATGCAATGAATGATCCAATGATCGGAAGCTACTCTAGTTTGGGTTTAGACAGACGGCCCAAATCACGAACATGTTTGACACCAAAAAGGCTGGGGGAGTTTATTTCCACCCCTGTAAAAAGTATTCAGTTGGTTATCAGAGTCGCGCTGAAGGTCGGGACAATGGCCTAAGCCTTGTGTAACAGGGAGGATAAGACGCCCATAGTCATTAGATGTGCGGCAGCTGAACCTACTGATGTTGGCAGAACCAGATAACGATGTCATGACTCTCCCCCAATAGCAAGAGAAAGAATCGTTGGGGTTCATGTATACTCCCAGGGGGAGATAAACTGCTGCCAAAGGATTCTGGAGAAAATAGAGGGGTCTAGAGGAGGAAAGAGGAGTGTGGAGAAAATAGAGGGGTCTACAGGAGAACAGTGGAGTGTGGAGAGGAGGACAGAGGAGTCTAGAGAAAATAGAGGGGTCTAGAGGAGGATAGAGGAGTGTGGACAGAAAATAGAGGGGTCTAGAGGAGAATAGAGGAGTGTGGAGAAAATAGAGGGGTCTAGAGGAGAACAGAGGAGTCTGGAAAGCAAATAGAGGGGTCTAGAGGAGAATAGAGGAGTGTGGAGAAAATAGAGGGGTCTAGAGGAGAAGAGAGGGGGTTGGGGAAAAAACCCAAAAAGAGGGGTTTAAAAGGGGGAAAAGAGGAGTGTGGAGAAAATAGAGGGGTCTAGAGGAGAACAGAGGAGTCTGGAAAGCAAAGAGAGGGGTCTAGAGGAGGATAGAGGAGTGTGGAGAGGAGAACAGAGGAGTCTGGAAAGCAAAGAGAGGGGTCTAGAGGAGGATAGAGGAGTGTGGAGAAAATAGAGGGGTCTAGAGGAGGGGGCAGGGGAGTCTGGAGAGGGGGAAAAGGGGTTGGGGGGGTGGGGGGGGTTTGGGTGGGGGGGGAAAAGGGTCAGAAAAAAAAGAGGGGTCTGGGAGGTTTGGGGGGAATGGGACAAAAAAAGGGGGGGTCTAGAGGAGAAAAGAGGAGTGTGGAAAAAAATTAAAGGGGGTTTGAGGGAAAAGGGAGTTGGAAAAAAAATAGGGGGGGTCTAGAGGAGAAAAGGGGGTTGGAAAAAAATAGAGGGGTAAGAGGGAATAGAGGAGTGTGGATAAAATAGGGGGGGGGGGGGGGGAAAAGGGGGCTAGAGGAGGAAAAGAGGAATGTGGGGAAAAAAAGGGGGTCTAGAGGAGGAAAAGGGGGGGTCTGGGGAAAAAAATAGAGGGGTCTAGAGGAGAATAGAGGAGTGTGGAGAAAATAGAGGGGTCTAGAGGGGGCGAGGGGTTGGAGAGGGAAAATAGAGGGGTCTAGGGAGGCTAGGAGTTTTGGAGAGAAGATAGAGGGGTCTAGAGGAGGGGCAGGGAGTCTTTGGGGAAAAAGATTGAGGGGTTTTAGAGGAGGGTGGAAGAAAAAAAGGGGGGGTTTTTAAAGGAAAAACAGAGGATTTTAAGAAAATAGAGGGATCTAGAGGAAGATAGAGGAGTGTGGAGAGAAAATAGAGGGCTCCATAAGATGACAGAGGAGTCTGGAGAGAAAATAGAGGGCTCTAAAAGATGACAGAGGAGTCTGGAGAGAAAATAGAGGGGTCTAGAGGAGAAAAGGGGAGTCTAGAGAAAAAAGAAGGGTCGAAAGGAGAACAGGGGAGTCTAGAGAAGATAGAAGGGTCTAGAGGAGAACAGGGGAGTCTAGAGAAAATAGAAGGGGGCTAGGGGAACGGGGAGTCTAGAGAAAAAAGAAGGGGGCTAGAGGAGAAAAAAGGGGGGTCTAAAAAAAAATAGGAGGGCTAGAGGAGTAGGGAGTGTGGGGGAAAAAAATAAAAGGGTCTAGAGAGAGATAGGGAGTTTTGGGAGAAAATAGAGGGCTTTTAGAAAAGGGGCAGAGGGAGTCTGGAGAGAAAATAGAGGGCTCTAGAAATAGACAGGCATCTGGAGAGAAAATAGAAGAGTCTAGAGGAGAACAGGGGAGTCTAGAGAAAATAGAAGGGTTTAGAGGACGATAGAGAAGTCTGGAGAAAAAAATAGGTGATTAGAGGAAGTTGAGGGGGTGTGGAGAGAAATAGAGGAGGACAGAGGAGTCTAGAAGGAAAAGAAGAGTCTGGGGTGGGAAAAGGAGTTTTGAAGTAGGACCAGAGTTTTGAAGAGGACAAAAAAAGGGCTGGAGAAAAAAAGGATGTAACCCTAAACTATTTACCCAAAAGTGCGGGGGTCCCTGACTGTTTCCCTTTTAAACATTTGAAACCCATCTGTAATTTGTAATAAAAAAATGTTTTAAAAACCCAAAGGATGGAAAATTTAAAAAAGGGTTCCATTGGTTTTAGGAAGATCAAACAACCAGGAACCTGGGCCTGGAGAATAACTTGGTAGACTAAGCCTTCTCTATGTCCTACATATCTCCCATAGCTTTAGCCATAATTGGACCCCTCCATGTTTGGTGCCATTTCCGACAGATTGTTAACGGCTTCACAATTTTGCAGGTGGAATTATTGTTCAGACACTGACGTTCTCCATAGAGTTTACCGGTTTTTTTGGGGTTTTGGCTGTATTGACTTCCAAAAATCTTTTATTCTAAAAAACTATTTTGCCGTCGTTAAAACCCGGCTTTTCTTAATGATGTTTTTTCTGGTGGACAACAATTTTGAAGCTAGAGAGCAAGGAAGTCAAAACCCCAAGGACACCCTTTTTATTACAGAAACAAAAGGGAAAAGAATCCCTCAGTGAGAAAGGGGTGGGGGGGCCCCGATATTTTGGGGCCGGGTTTCCGGGAAAACCATGGCTGAAAATCTTAAAAAGCCCCTATTGGATAAAGGGGAAAATTTTTTCCCAAAGGGGAAGGGGGTCATGTAGCAGATCAAAAAAGGGCCCAAAAATTTTAATCAAAAATTTGGGAGGGAAAAAAAAGTTTCCCAAATCTTTTTTGTTAAAAGTGATCTTTTTTGGGTTGTTGTTGTTCCCAAATTACTGTTTTTTGCCAAGGGTTTCCTAATTTCCAGTCTTCAGGCCCCCAAACCCAATTTAATATTTTCAGGATCTCCCACAAAATGCACTGACAAAAATTAAATCTCCTGTGCAATGTTAGGAAAGCTAGAAAACTGCCCTTTGGGGGGTTCTCGGGGGAATGGAGTTGGGGAACCCTGGTCAAACCCAACCCCTTCCCTTTGTAGAATTTGCCTTGATCCTTTTTGGCGGTTTTTTAAAATGTCAAAATTGTCCTGGACATAACCTAAAAGATCAGCCCTCTCACCCATTACTTGCTGGGGTGGTCAATTTCCCTTTTGTCTCTGAAACATTGGGTGTCCTGGGACCATTGATTCACATTGTATTTCGGCCATCATTGACCTGGCTCTTACTTAGGATGACTGTATGATTTGTCTGGGTGGACAATGATATGAGGCTAGTTATAGATATTATACAAGAGACCTAACCAGGTGGGCTGCACAGAATGGAAGGTATGGAGAAGCCTTAGCCTCGTTAGGGGGTAAAATCAGATAGTTTCCCCATGATGAGCACACTCATGAAGAACACCATGATGAAGAACACCCACATGAAGAAGCGGTCCATGACCTTGGCCACTTTCTTCCATTCCCCCGTCCGCTTCTGCGCTGCCTTTTGCTCCCGGAAGCAGTTGGCCATATATTCAATATTTTTAAGCAGACGTTCGTTGTGGCACAGACAATGGATCTTGGGGCACTCGCCGCACCCATGACCTTTCCCACCCCCAACTCTCAGAAGTTCTCCAATTTCCCCAGCCCCCCTTTCCCAAAGCCTTGGCCCTTACTTGAGCTTTTTCTTTGCCCCAGTCAAGTTTCCCCTTGGTCGCTGGCTCGGGGCCACCCTACGGTCTTTACATTTTGGGGGGTGCCCCCATTTGGCTTGTCCATTCATCACCTGCACATTGGGCGGTTTCTCGACCTCGGGTTTCGGTCTTCTGCAGCTCTCCCCCACCTCATAGACAAAGAATATCCTGGACATGTATTGCAGGATAAATTTCTTGGCCCACTTGGGGACGGGCTTTGCTTCTGGCCCACAGTGGTGAATATTCATGATAAAGATGGTCAGGGCTGTGGAGGCTGTGATCATTGTCATGGTGGCGATGTAATACTTCCCTGGAGAGAGAAAACAGAAGAGCCCGTGTACGGAGTAGAAAGACGGAATTACTAGAAAAAGAATATAACTAATATAATACTGCCTTCTTTCGTAGAAGAATTTTCAAATACTATTAATACTGCCCCTAGTGGGCAATGAATATAATCTACTATAATAATTGCCCCCTAAGTGCAAGATATAACTACTATAATACCACGCGCACACACCTTAGTGCAAGAATATTAAACTACTATAATACTGCCTCATATGTACAAGAAATATACTGCTATAATACTGACCATATGTACAAGAATACAACTACTATAATAACTGCTCCTATGTACAAGAATATAACTACTATAATACTGCCTCCTTGTTCAAGAAAATATAGGTACTATAAATACTGCCCCCTATGTACTAAGTTTAATAACTACTATAATACTGCTCCTATTTTACCCAGACCATCCAATCCCTCACATACTGCACCCTATGTACAAGAATATAACTACATATAATACTGCCCCCTATGTACAAGAAATATAACTATATATTCTGCCTCCTTTTTACAAGAATAAACTAATATAATACTCGCTTCCTATAGTACCAAGGAATATAACTACTATAATACTGCTTCCTATGTACCAAGAATATACTACTTATAATAATGCCCCCTATGTACAAGAATATAACTACTATAATACTACTCACATATGTACAAGAATATACGCTACTATAATACTGCCCCCTATTTACAAGAATTTAACTACTATAATAATGCCCCATATGTACATGAATATAACTACTATAATACTGCCCCTATGTACAAGAATATAACTACTATAATACTGGCTCTATGTACAAGGAATATAACTACTATAATTACTCCCCTTAAGTACATGAATATAAAAACTACTATAAATATCCCCCTATGTCTACAAGAATATAACTACTATAATACTGCCTCCTTAGTACAAGAATACTAATTACTATAATAACTGCTCCTATGTACAAGAATTTAACTAATATAATTCTGCCCCCTTAGTACAAGAATATAAAATACTATAATACTGCTACGCTATGTAACAAGAATAACCCTACTATAATACTGCATCCTATGTACAAGAATTTAATTACTATAATAATGCCCCTATGTACAAGAATTAATACTATAATACTGCCCACTATGTACAAGAATATAACTACTTAATACTGCTCATATGTAAAGAATATAACTCATATAATACTGCCCCCCCCCTTGTACAATAATATAGCTACTATAATACTGACCCCTATGTACAAAGAATATAACTACATATTACTGCCCCATGTACAAGTATATAACTTGATAACCACTGCTCCTATGTACAAGAATATAACCACTATAACACTGCTCCCCATGTACAAGAATATAAACACTATAATACTGCTCCCAATGTACAAGAATATAACTACTATAATACTGCCCCCTATGTTCAAGAATATAATACTATAATACTGCTCCTATGTGACAAGAATATAACTACTATAATACTGCCCCTCTTAGTACAAGAATATTAACTACTATTAATACATGCCCCTATGTACAAGAATTTATCTTACTATAATAACTGCCCACTAAGTACAAGATATATAACTACTATAATACTTCTCCTATGTACAAGAATGTAACTACCATAATACTGCCCCCTATGTACAAGAATATAACTACTATAATACTGCTTCTATGTACAAGAATATAACTACTATATGTCTCGGGACGCAGGCGCGTCCGAGCTGCGGCTCTCAGCGGAGCCCCGTCCCGCACGTCGGGTTCGTGGTTGCCGCTCATGCTCCCAGTCCCTGCCAGCCACCACTTACCGGCCGCGGCTCATGCTCAAGTCACTCACGGCCTCCCGGCGCGTGGCTCCGCCCCTAGGGCGCTGCGCGGCCCCGGCTGTTGAAATTTGCTATTGCGGGCACTGCTCCTATTTTGGTCTGGCCCATTCCTGCCGGCCTCGCCGGATCCTTAGTGTGTCTACCTCTGGAGGAAAGCGTTCTAGTCTAGTCTCGTCTATCCGTTGTTTACCGTACCCATTGCCTACTGTTTATCGACCAAGTCTCATGCCGACTGCCCTGACCGATCGCCTGTCACCGACCACGAGCTTGCATGACGAATCTGTTATACGTCTTTCCTTGGGACGCCACCGCAGGCAAGTCCGCCAGTGGAACGACCTGGTAGACTTCCCGCCGCAGCATGTCAATCCCGCTTTGCGCGGGCTCTGGTGACACAATCACGATACCTGGACTTCTTAGATTCCGTTCCCTGGAGTGGGCTTCCACCATCGTCTGCACAGTGGTCCAGCGGATCCACTACCCGTCCGTTACAACTGCTTCTTGTACAAGATATAACTTACTATTATACTGCTTCTATGTACAGGGAATATAAATACTATAATACTGCCCCTATGTATAGAATATAAACTAATATAATACGGCCACCTTAGTTACAAGAATATAAACTAACTATAATACTTTGGGCCCCCTTAAAGTACAAGAATATAACTACAAAAATTCTCCCCCTTTGAAAAAAGAAAAATAACTCCAAAAATACTGTCTCCAATTTAAAAGAAATAAACTACAAAAAAACTGCCCCCCTATGTATAAGAAAAAACCCAAAAAACTTTCTCCCATGTATAAGAAAATAACCAAATAAAATACTGCCCCCCCCAAATTTCAAAAAAAAAACAACTAAAATACGCCCCCCAAGTACAAGAATATAACTCCTAAAATAAATGTCTCCTTTTTAAAATATAACTACTTTTAAAACTGCCCCCTATGATAAGAATATAACAAATATAATACGCCCCCCAGGTACAAGAAAATAAAAACTATAATACTGCCTCCAAAGTAAAAAGAAAAAAACTCCTAAAAATACGTCCCCCAAAGTAAAAAAAATATAACTACTATAAAACTGCCCCTAAAGTAAAAAAATATAACTACAAAAATAAGCCTCCTAATTTTAAAAAAAAATAAAACTCCTAAAATACTGCCCCAATTTTTATTTATTGTGGGGAAAGAATTTTGGGGTTCCCCTTCCCTTTTCGCCTTACCAATTTTTGGTCTTTTTCCCCCGGGTCCTGTTGAAGCTGTGCAATAATTTTGTTGTCCCCATCCTTTAATTTTATTTTCATTTTTTGAAACCCCAAAAACCGGGGTTTTAAATTAGCGAGTTTTTTTTCATGGAAAAAGAAAAACCTCGATTTTCAGGCTGCGGATGGTTGGGGCGATTCCGGAGGGCCACAGTTTTTAACGCACATTTTTCTTGTGGGGCCCCCGGGAGTTGGGTGTGAAACAACTTTTCGAGGCCCAGTTCCAGATATAAAAAAATATTTTAAATTTCTTCAGCATTGCAAAAAATTAAGGAACATATTTGGTGATAACGGAAAAGATAAGGATTTTGCAGGAAACTATTCCAGCAAAGAAAAATTTATAAGTCGAAAACTGTGACAACTTTCTGCTGGATTTAAAAATTTTTGCTCGAAAGTAACACAAAATTTCGGGGGTAAAATTTTCAACCCCCCTTCGCCCCGCTCTTCAAAAATACCGTTTCCCTGGGGGGGGGGGGGTCAAGTTTTCAAATGTTTTTTTTTGTTCCTTTAAGAAAACTAAAAGTCATAACAGAGAGCGCTCAAGAAATGTGAAAGTGTTCCCCAGGGTAGAAAAAACTCTTTTTTTAAAAAAAAACAAAATCCTTTCCCAAAACCCTTTCCCCCTTGGGGCAGCATCTACAGAAAAGTGCCATGAGGTTTGCCAGTTTAAAAAAAAAAAATCAAACTTTTTTTTTTTCTATCTTTAGTTTTGAAATTTTTAAATACTATTGGGAGGGGTTTAATTTAATACAGTTTGGGCCCAAAATTTTTTAAACCCTTTTCTACTATTCCGGGTTTCCACCAAAAAACCCAAAAATTTTTTGCCAAACATTTACCCTGGGCATAAATTTAAATTTTCCAGGGTTTTTCAACCAAAGGGTTTCCCCCGACAAATAAATTTCTCCCATACATTTAAACCCCAAAAGGGTAATTAAACCCCCCCTGGGAAAACATCAAAACAGACGGGAAAAATTTCTCCCCAAAAGTGACCATAAAAATGGGAGAAAACCATTTTACACAGGCCTTTCAGCAAGGCCGGGACAAATTTTAAGCAAAAGGGAGGGGGTCGCCCCAAGGGGGGGCCCGGGAAAGGAGCTGCTCAGGGCGAGCCGGGCCCCTACACACAGCGCCGGCCAGTCCAAAACCCGCCACCTTCATAAAAGTAGGCAGGCAGCAGTTTACACTTACGCTCCCCCTGCTCCTCCCCCCCCAGATGCCAAGGGGGGAGGGGTGGCAGGGAGGAGCCGGGCAGCATGTGTTACTGCGCGAGGGGAGTTCCACACTCCTCTCACTCACCTCCCTGCGCTGGTTCTTTACGCTGCTGTGTCACATGACCAGTAAGCAGCCAGAGCGAGTGCATGCAGGGAGAGTGGGCGGAACTTCGCTCCCCTAACCCTGGCAAAAGTTTGTTTTGAAAGAAAGAAATCAGCCAGCTCTAGCTGACTGGTAAGCAGGTACTGTGCAGGTGTGAGAGAGAAAGTTGTGCATGGGCAGAGTTAACCTGTGCATATGGGGAGAATTGTTACCCTGTGCAGTGTGGAGAGAGTAACTTGTGCAGTGGGAAGAGTAACCTGTGCATGGGAGAGAGGTAACTTGTGCAGTGGGGAGAGTGTAACCTGTGCCATAGGTGAGAGAGTAACCTGTGGGCAAGTAAGGTGAGAGTGTACAACCTGTAGCAGTGCAGAGATAGAAAACCAGGTCAGGAGGTGGAGAAATGTAAAACCTGTGGCCTGGTTAGAGAGTAACCTGTCAAAGGAGAGAGATGTAACCTTTGCCGTGGGCAAAGATTAACCTGTGCAGTGGGCAGAATAATAACTTGCAGAGGTGAGTAGAGAGTTAAACCAGTGGCATTGGTGGGAAAGAGAAACCAGTGTCAGTGGTGGAGAATGAGTAACCTAAGCAAGTGGGGATAGAGTAACCTGTGACCGATGGGAGAGGTAACCTGCGCAGTATGGGAGAGAGTAACCAGTATGCAAGGGAAGTGTAACCTGTGCATTGGGGAGAGTAGTAACCTGGCATTGGAGGAGAGAAACACTTGATCAGCTAGGAAAGAGATGTAACCTGTTCGAGGTGAGAGTGAAACCTAGCCAGTGGGAAGATTGAAACCTTCCAGTGGGGATAGAGTAACTTTGTCAGTGGGTGATGAGAGAAACCTGCGCATTGGGAAGTGAACCTGCGCAGTGGGGAGAGAGTAACCATGTGCAGTGGGAGAGAGAAACTGTGTCATGGGAGAGTGTGAAACCTGTGCAAAGTGGAGATTGTAACCCTGTAGCAGAGGGGAAGATTAACCTGTGCAATGGGAGAGAGAAACTTTGAGCAGTGGGGATAGTGGTAAACTGGTGTCGTGGGGGAGAGTGAAAACCATACAGTGGTGAGAGAGAGTACCTTTGAGAGGTGGGAGAAGAGTGAACCAGTGCCGAGTGGGGAGAAGTAACCACTTAACATGTGCCGTGTGGGGAGAGTAGTAACCTGCGCAAGTGGGGAGAGAGTTAACCTGCGCGCAGATGGGAAGAGAGTAACCATGCCCGCATTTGGGGGAGAGAAGTAACCTGTGCAGTGGGAGAGATGTAACCTTGTGCAGTGGTGGATATTTAACCAGGGCAGTTGGTGTCTAGAGTAACCAGTGCAGTGGGTGAAAGAGTAACTTGAGCATAGGAAAAGAGTGTAAACCATAGCAGATGGGAGAGTAGTATACCTGTGCAATTGGAGAGTGACAACCTGTGCAGTGGGGATAGAGTAACCTGTGCATGGGGAGAGAGTAACCATGTGCAATGGGAGAGTGTAACCTTTTCCAAGGGGAGAGAGAGACCCTTTTCAGTGGGGAGAGATTAACCTGTGCAGTGTGGATAGATTAACCTGTCAATGGGTAGAGAGTAACCTGTTCAGAGGGTGACATCGTGTAACCAGTTCATGAAGAGAGAGTAACACTGTGCAATGGCGAGGGATGATAACTTGTGCATGTGGAGAGAGTAACCTGCTCAGAGGGGAAGATAGTACGCCAGTGCGATAGGGGAGAGAGTAACTCTGCGCATAGGTGGAGAGAGATACCAGTGCAGTGGGGAGAGAGTACCCTGTCCATATAGGAGAGTGAAACCAGTGCAGATGGGGAGAGAGTAGTGTAACCTGTGCAGAGGGGAAGAGTAACTTGAGCAAGTGTGAAAGAGTTGTAACCAGTGCAAGTTGGGTAAGCGTAACCTGTGCAAATGTAGAGAAGCAAACCTGTGCAATTGAGATAGAGTAACCTGTTCAGTGGAAGAGTACCTTGTGCAGTGGGGAGAGTGTAAATAGTGCAGTGGGGAGAGAGTAACCTGTGCAGTGTGGAGATTAACCTGTGCAGTGGGGAGAGAGTAACTTGTGCAGTAGAAAGAGTGTAACCTGTGCAGTGGGGAGAGTGTATCCTGTGCACTGGGGAGAGTGTAACCTGTGCAGTGGGGAGAGAGTAACCTGTGCAATGGGAGATAGTTATCCTGTGCAATGGGGAGAGTGTAACCGTGCATATGGGAGATGGGGTAACCTGTGGCAGTGTGGAGAGATTAACCTTCATGGGGAAGAGAAATAACCTGTGCAATGGGTATCAGAGTACCCTGTGCAGTGGTGGACAGAGTGTAACCTGATGCAAGTGAGGAGAGAGTACCCTGTGCAATAGGAGCGGAGTAACTTGGCAGTGGGATAGAGTAACCATCAGCAGTGGGGGAGAGATGTACCCCTGTTCCGAGGGGAGGGGAGTAATTCTGCGCAGTGGATGAGAGAGTAACCTGTGCAGAGGGAGAGAGATACCCTGTGCAATGAGGAGAGATGGTAACCTGTGCAGTGGGAAGAGTGTAACCTGAGCAAGGTGATAGAGTAACTGTGCAGTGTGAAAGAGTGTAACCTGTGCAGTGGGAGAGACGAAACCTTGCAATGGGAAAGAGCGAAACCTGTGCAATGGAGATAGTGTAACCTGTGGCAGAGGGGAGAGAGTAACCTGTGCAGTGGGGATAGTGTACCCTGTGCAGTGGGGAAGAGTAACCTGTGCATGAGGGAGATAACGTGCAGTGGGTAGAGAGTAAACTGTGCTAGAGGGAGAGTGTAAACAAGTGCTACACTGGGGAGAGAGTAACCTTGCAATGGTGAGGTGTAACCTGTGCAGTTGGGAGAGTTAACCTGTAGCAATGGGGATAGAGTAACTTGTGCAGTGGGGAGAGATTAAACTGTGCAGTGGGGAGAGATTAACCTGAGACATTGGGGATAGAGTAACCTCGTGCAGTGGGTGAGAGTGTACCCTGTGCAATGGGGAGAGTGTTACCCGATGCAGGGAAAGGAGTGTAACCAGTGCGAGTGGGGTAGAGAGAAACCAGTGCAGTGGAGAGATTACCTGTGCAATGGGTAAGAGTAACCTGTGCATTGGGAGAGGAGTAACCTGGCGTCAGTGGGGAGAGAGTAACCTTCATGGGGAGATAGTAATCTGCACAGTGGGGAAGAGAGTTAATCTGCAAGTGGGGGAGAGAGTAACCTGTGCATTATGGGGAGCAGAGCAAACCTGTGCACTTGGGAGAGTGAACCAGAGCAGCTTGGGAGGATAGTGTAACCTGAGCAGGGGAGAGAGTAACTTGTGCAGTGGAAAGAGTGTAACCTGTGCAGTGGGGAGAGCGTAACCTGTGCAATGGAGAGTGTACCCTGTCACAGGAGTGAGAGTCCTGTGACATTGGGGAGAGTGTAAACCTGTTCAGTGGGTGAGTATAGTAACCAGTGCAGTGTGGAGAGAGTACCCTGTGCATGGGGAGAGATTAACCTGTGCCGTGGGAGATAGTAAACTGTGCAGTGGAGAGAGTTAACCTGTGCCTGGGGAGAGTGTAACCTGTGGCAGTGGGGAGAGGAGTAACTTGTGCAGTGGGGAGAGATAACCTGCGCAGTGTGGAGAGAGGAAACCTGCGCAGTGGGAGATAGTAACCTTTGCGATGGGGAGAGAGTACCAGTTCAACTGTGGAGAGAGTAAACCAGTGCAATGGGGAGATGTGAAACGCTGTGCAGTGGGGAGAGTCAAACCTGAGCAATTGGGTAGAGAGTAACATGTGCATGTGGAATAAGAGTGTAACCTGTGCAGTGGGTAGACGAGTAACCTAGTGCGTGGGGAGAGAGTAACTTGTGCAGTGGTGGAGAGTGTACTTGTGCATTGGGGGAGCGGTGTTTGACTTGGTTTCATGGGCAGAGTGTAACTGTAGCATGGGGACAGAGTAGGTAACTGAATGCGGGGTGGTAGGACCTGTTGCAGGGAGTGAGAGGAATTCGTGGTTGAGGGGGGTGCAATTAATTTGCTGAGTGATGAGGAGGCACCATTGCAACTGTCCTTGAGCCTAGGGCACCAAAATGCCTTGTCCCGGCCCTGTTCTCCAGACTGTATATTACCACCATACAGTGACCATATAGTGGTAGACACCAGCTGTACACAGGTTCTGCAGACTGTATATTACCTCCATACAGTACCTATAGTGGTAGACACCAGTGTACACAGGCTCTGCAGACTGTATATAATCATCAGGACCATTTCTGTGTAGACACCAGTGTACACGGCTTGCAGACGATATTACCTCCATAAGTGACCATTAGTGGAACACCAGTGTAACAGGCTGTGCAGACTGTATAATACCTCCATTACAGTGACCATATTAGTGGTAGACACCAGTGTACACAGGCTCTGCAGTCTGTATATTACTCCATACAGTGACATATAGTGGTAGACACCAGTGTACCCAGGCTCTGCAGACTGTATATTACCTCCATACAGTGACACTATAGTGGTAGATACCATTGTAACGGGCTCTGACACTGTATATTGTCCTCCATACAGTGACCATATAGTGTAGAACCATGTGTACACAGGCTCTGGACTGTATATTGTCTCCATACAATACCATATAGGGTAGACACCAGTGTCACAGGATCTGCACTGTATATTACCTCCATACAATGAATCATATAGTGGTAGACACCAGTGTACACAGCTCTGTAGACTGTATATTACCTCCATACAGTGACATATATGGTAGACACCAGTGTACACAGGACCTGCAGACTGTATATTACCTACATACAGTGGCCATATAGTGGTAGATAGCAGTGTACACAGGCTCTGTAGACTTTATATTACCTCTATACAGTGACCATATAGTGGTAGACACTATATACACAGGCTCTGCAGACATACTGTATAAGTGATTACAGTGTAGTTATTTCCAGTTACTCACAGGTGATGTCTTCTCTGATGGGAGTCGTTCTCTTTCCTTTTCTCCATTCGCTCCAGATCACTGCGACGACTTCTCCTGGCCATGACTTGATTTTTCAGAATTAGCCACACAAACATTTTTTGCAAACTCCCTATGGGGTGATAAGTGCAGTAGATAGGCTATGGGACAAAAGGTGGAGGAGAGGGGGTTATAGAGTTTTAGATGGGAGTTGTACTTTGTACTGGCACTAGGCCGCAAAACACAATGGTAGGGGGCAGGAGTGGAAGTAGGGATACAGGCTACAAGTTACAACCACAGAAAGAGGACAAACCCGCTGACGATTGAGGTTTAGCTGTGGCCTGTATGTCTAACACTAAATCTTACTGACTGTAACCCTAGTACCCAATTCACCCTGGGTACTAGTAACAGGCTACTGTCAGAAGGCGGATCATCTAATTTGATCGGCTGCTTCTGGGGTGGCTGTAGGCTATATTTTTAGGCTGGGAAAGAACCATTATTCATGGACCTTCCCATC
Source organism: Phyllomedusa bahiana (assembly GCA_025379985.1). Classification (NCBI taxonomy): domain Eukaryota; kingdom Metazoa; phylum Chordata; class Amphibia; order Anura; family Hylidae; genus Phyllomedusa; species Phyllomedusa bahiana. Next base: position 96,321 of record JAODAL010002873.1, read on the forward strand.
CTGAACATAGCAGGCTGTCGTTTTTGCCTTGGCTGGTTATAATTTCCTACGTTTTGTTCTTTATCCTTTGTTTATTAAGAATTTATAAAGAACAAATTACTCCCATTTGTCATAACGAGCCATGGTAAAACCAGCAGCTGCAGGCTAATACTATCATGATGGAAAAGTCCATAGATATTGGCCCCTTCCTAACAGTAACAACCTGCAGCCACTTTAGAAGCAGTCCTTCACATTCAATGGTCCCCCTTCTAAAAGTAACCTGGCTCTTTCCCGTACCCCTGGTGCATTGGGCACTGGGGTAATATTGACAGAGGGTTGGTGTCAGCCCTGTAATAGTGAAAAATCACCGCTTGCTGACACCAAGTCCTGGGCATCTATCAGATGCCTCAATTACGAACACTACAAAAAGCTGCAAAAACAACACAGAAACAACAACAAAATATTATTTAAATAAACACTTCTCAGCACCCGTCCTCGATGACCATTTTATTAAAGAAATAGATCCAGAGCTGCTCCAACGTAGTCCAAAAGGGAAATCTGTAAAACAGGAACTCTACAGATTGGTGCATCACTCAGCTTGGGTGATATGGAAAATTAAAAAAATAAACACAACCAAAAATTATTTAAAAATGTGCTTAACATAAAAACGTGAGATAAACATTAAGTCATTTTTGATAACACTTTGCCTTTAAGGGCATGTGCCCTGGATCCCTGGGACTTAGCCCTGCCTGTTAGGGATCTTGGGACAGTTTGTTGAACCCAGGACTGCCCCACGCTTTATGGTAATAGATATTATAAAGGATTGTACTTTGGGGGCTTATGAGGTCAGGGGTTGAACTAATGGGGGAACCCTCCTGAGAGTGACAAGTGGGTGCTAGGTGCATCCCGTGAGAGGTAACACAGTCCTTGCAGAGGCTCCTATGAAATCTAAAGGGTCCTGAGACATAAACATTCCAATATCAGTAGCACACTATCAACTAAAAGAAAGGCACATAGGAATTTTTGGAAAAGTATTTCTGCTACATAGGATACATGAACATTTTTTGAGGTTCTTAGTTCACATTTTTGATCAAAACTGCTTAAGCCACCTCCCAATCAGCAAGGCGACCTCAAATACAAGTGGGTTCCTACACTATTGTTACCTCTCTTTTGGGGCCTGTTCAGACCAACATACTTCAGGGAGTGAAGGCTCCAGCTACTAAGTGTACTGCATTGATTTAAAAACCTGTGAAGGTGGGTGGAGTGCAAAAAACAACAAGGAGGCAGCCACTCCTCCTTACATAAGCTAGAAACAAATATATGGTTCTGCACATCCAAAAACTTGTTCTGAGACATAGAGCGGCCACTTGCTGGACATTATGGTTTGTTTAGAAGCATTTTGTGACCCCGACACCTTGATATTATCTACAGTGGTCCCTAAACATACTATAGCAATAGGTTCTGGGACAAGCATTGTAGGATGAAACCATTGCATGCTGAGCCCACAGCAATATGGACAACTAATAATTGGTTTCAAAACCCTAAATACAACTATATTTCATACGGCCCTATATGGGCCCCACCACCAGCTAATGACAATAAACTAGAACTGCAGCATAAGGAGCAATAATTACTGATATAAATAATCTTACCATATATCAGGGAACCCACATAGTAATGCTGGAGAGCAGAAAGCCATCAAATACTTGTTCCTTACAAAAAAGAGCAATGTTCTTGTACATGAGTGGGGCCTGAGTGGGGACCCTCAAGCCCTGGACCCTTAGCAGCTGTTATAGCTAATGTTACACCCAAAATAGGAAAAGCAGGCAGCACCTCCCGGCAAAAAAATATAAGACGGATGTGTAAATCCCGTCACGGATAAGCAAACAAAAAAGGAAAAACTGCTTGCACTCACAAATTTTAAAAGATGAAAAAAATCAGTGCTTTATTTCATGTCCACAGGGCAACGCTTCGGCTCACACAGAGCCTTTCTCATACCATACACACCCATACACACCCATACACAGGAGTCATTTGTAGCCCAGAAGTTTATGAACATGGCCGAACTTCATTTGAAGTTTTTCCATATTTAAAGAAGTTTTTAAATAGGCTCAGGACTCTACAGCGCCACCTATAGGGTATTGCATTCCTGAAGTCACATCAGACTCACCGATCCTTGCAATGTGAATAGGATTGATGACATACCAATTATCCATCTGCAGACGGCTGTTTCAGGGTTTTTGCTCCTCATCAGTGTGAGGACAATTTGTCAAAAAAAAAAAAAAGTAGAAAACTGAAAATAAAAAAATACAAAAAAAAACCAAACACAAAACCAGCAGGAATGTTGGTCTTAAATAAATTAATAAAAAAAAACTTAGGTAGGAATCTATGAAATCGGCTTCACCGTTTCTTTGCCGTATATTGCCAGCTCTATAGATGTACTGTATGAACAGGCGTGCGGCCAAACTTGGTGCAATGTGCGCCTGACCAGACATTTCATGGGCCAAAGTTTGGTGTGAAACTGCAGTACGAGGTTTGGTGCATTGCACTTCCATTCATACTGCTGTATCATACTCTCCTCTATATCTATTTAGATACAGTGTATCAGCGTCAAGTTACAAAAGTGCCGCATGCAAATTCATTGACGTCACCCTAAATCCTTATAGATTCCTTCCCCATATTATTCATACAGCATTTTCCAGGTTTATTACATGTTGTTCCAGAACATTCTCCTTTGTCGCCTTCTCAGGGGCTTCTTCCACATGGAGTTCAGTATTTGGTCTGAAAAAAGAGCTTGACCTGGAAGCATCTACATAAAGAAAACCCTGGGAGCCCGGCGTCCTCCATGACGGCTCCATCTCAGGACCTGACCAGAAAACAGCTGAAATCACTCGAGCAAGTTCTCCTGATTTAACTCATGCATAGAATTCCCTCCAACACCACAGGGGACATATCTGCAAAATGGGTCTGTTTGGTGCATTGAACTCCGTGTCCCTCCTGCTCCGAGGAAGCAAATTACTTATAGACACTGAGTAATTTACCCGATCAGTGATTAAAAACGCAGAGCTAAACTTATAAAGGAAATCTCTAACTTCTTATCTCACTCTTTCACTATCTATCTATCTATCTATCTATCTATCTATCTATCTATCTATCTTCTCTCCTCTATCATATAACCCTATATATCACAGAGCTCAGCTTCCCTCCCTCTATCATATAACCCTATATATCACAGAGTAGCTCCTCTCTCTCATATAACCCTATATATCACAGAGCTCTGCTCCTTCCTCTATCATATAACACTATATATCACAGAGCTCAGTCTCACTTTTTTCATATTTAAACCCTATATATCACAGAGCTCAGCTTTCCCCCCTCTATCATATAACCCTATATATCACAGAGCTCAGCTCTTCCTCTACTTAAAACCCCTATTAAAAACACAGGCTCAGTTTCCCTTCCTCTATCTTTAAAAACCCTTATATAAGAGCTCGTTTCCTTTCCCCTCTAGCTAAACACTTTTTTTCCAGAGCTAGCCCCTTCCTTTTCATAAAACCCATTATACAGAGTCGTTCCTCCTCTTCATAAAATTATATATCAAGGCCCACTCCTCTCCCTTATATATCCCATATTTCAAGAGCTCAGCTTTCTCCTCTATTATAACCCTATATTCACAGAGTCGTTCTTCCCTATTATAACCAATATCCGAGTCGTTTTTCCCCTTCTTTTAAAACCCATATAACAGGCTCACCCCCTTCCTTATATATAACCCTTACTTTATATCACAGGGGCCATTTCTCTCCTCTATTTTAAAACCCCCTATACAGTATTTACGGGGCCAGTTCCTCTCTCTATATATAACCCTAAATTCACAGGATCAGTTTCCTTCCTCTTTATAATACCCTTATTCACAGAGCTCAGCTCCTCCCCTCTATAATAACCCCTATATATAAAGAGCTCAGCTCCTCTCCCATAAAACCCCTATATTCCAGAGCCACCCCTTCCTCTATTATATAACCTATATTCACGGAGCCCCTTTCTCTTTTTTTAAAAACCCCTATTATTACAGAGCTCAGTCCCTATCATATAACCCTTATATACAGGCTCAGTTCTCTCCTTATCTTAATTTTAATCACAGAGCTCATTTTCTCTTCTGTCATAAACCCTATATATCACAAGTTCGTTCCCCCTCTATCTAAACCCCTTATATCACGGCTCAGCTCCCCTCTCTTTTTAACCCTATAATCCGAGTTTCCCTTTTCCCCTGTTATAATACCCTATTTCCAGAGTCGCTCCACTCCTTATAAAAACCCCTATTATCACGGCTGTCCCCTCTATTAATCCCTAATATCACAGAGGTCGCTTCTCTCCTCTTTCTAAACCCTATATATCCAGAGCTCTCTCCTCTATCAAAATCCCCTATTACCACAGGCCCGCTTTTTCCCCTCTATCATATATCCCTATATATCCCAGAGCTCAGCTCCTCTCCATCATCCTGCTCTCATACAGGGCAGCATAAACCACCTGACAGGTTCTCTTTACGTTTCCAAGCAGTGTTTTGTGATTTGGGATTCTTCCAGATCTACTCGTGACAAAAAAAAGAAAACCCCTCCCCTTTTGCTGTTTGTCGATGTCTTTCAATCAGATCCTCCAGGAGCCGCTGCTTTGCAGTTTGCAGGGGCCGTTCTCATCCAGCGGCTCTGCCGGTGCTGACCTTTACTTTGGCATCACCTCCTCCTCCTGCTGCCGGCAGTCACAGCCCTTGAGTCATTCTGTGTCTTTTGTCCTCGCATTCTCCGGCAGTCGTTCCTCATCTCACAATATTTTACATTACGTTCCCCTTCTGCTCCGTGCGCGAGAATATTTTACTTCATTTAAATGCTTTACTTTGGCCGTGAATTATAGATCAGAAACAAATACAGTGATTTGCCAAGTGCCATAAAAGGCGCGACAGCAATCAGGACGCGCGTCACAAATCAAGACTCTGAGTAATTGAAGGCGAAACTTGTAGCAATGAAGCTTCATTTCCTTGGTTTTGCTGAGATATGAGGCCGGCGCGCGTCGTGGAGGCCATAAGTTATCGGCTCCAGGATCTGACACCTCGCAGTCTGCGGAGTCCAGCAGACACAATCATATGAATCACATGGACAGCTTCCCTCTCCAGCACCACTCTAGGTTTATTCTCACTCTCAGCGGGAAATTGTGCCTGAAAGTCACTTCCATTTGTCCTTTATTACTCAGGTAATCTGTAGGAAAACTGCAAGATCTCTGCTCGAAAATACAAAGCTCAGAGGCAACGCCAGGGGGAGGTCATCTCCTGAGTCATAGGTGACCCTCTGGTTATTCTATCCTCAACAAAAATCAATCACGTGAGCCTGGATTTCCATCGTATGTGGACAAGGGTGGGCTGACCACTGGTTACAAAGGGACCCAATGGGGAGCAATGAGCCATCATTGATTGGTCTAATCTGTCCCATACCTGAGGCTCTACACACTTTAACAATTTAGTGAGTGGAAAGATCCTTTTTTGACCATAGGCCCAATATTATGGTAACTAGAAGTGAGATCAGAACTTGTGAGAATGGTAAGATAAACCTTTAACAGGGGTGTAGCTAACAAGAGGGATATGGGGGACGGTGGTGCATCGTCAGGTGGATGTGAACTCTTGAGTCATAGGTGACCCTCTGATTATTCTATTCTCAACTCAACTAAAATCAATCACAAGTGCCTGAATTTCCATGGTACGTGGACAAGGGTGGGCAGACCACTGGTTACAATGGGACCCAATGGGGAGCAATGAGCCATCATTAATTGGTCTAATAGGTCCCATACCTGAGGCTCTACACACTTTTACAATTTATTGAGTGGAAAGAGCCTTTTTCAACGTTCCCTTGATTGGTCCTAATTAGTATAATGCTTTGGATTTGGGTCAATGCTGACCTTAGAGTTTCCCGTTAAGGGCTGCCCTCCGGTCTGACCTCCCATCTGACATCACTTCTAATCTAGTTACTAGAAGTGAGGTCAAAACATGATGTGAACCCTTTGGTCATAGTTGACCCTTTGGATCTTCTATCCTCAACTCAACTAAAATAAATCACGTGAGCCTGGATTTCCATGCTATGAGGACAAGGGTTGGCCGACCACAGGTTACAATGGGACGCAATGGGAAGCAATGAGCCATCATTGATTGGCCAAATCTGTCCCATACCTGAGGCTCTACACACTTTCACAATTTATTTAGCGGAAAGAACCTTTTTCGACCATAGGCCCAATATTATGGTAACTAGAAGTGAGACCAGAACGTGTGAGAATGGTAAGATAAACTTTTAACCGGTGTGTAGCTAGCAAGAGGGAGATGGGGGAGGGTGCATAGTCAGGTGGATGTGAACTCTTGAGTCATAGTTGACTCTCTCATTATTCTATTCTGAACTAAAATAAATCACGTGAGCCTGGATTTCCATGGTACATGGACAAGGGTGGGCAGACCACAGGTTACAATGGGAACCAATGAGGAGCAATGGGCCATTGTTGATTGGTCTAATCTGTCCCATACCTGAGGCTCTACACACTTTTACAATTTATTGAGTAGAAAGAACCATTTTCGAGGTACCCTTGAATGACTCCAATTAGAACAGTGCTTTGGATTTGGGTGAAAGTCACAGTTGACCCAAATCTCAGCATTTCAGTTTAAGCTGACCCAAATCAATGTTTGGTGAAAAACCACCAAAAAATTTAGAGGTTAACTTAGCTTTCTGGTATATGCTTACTTCTAGTCTGACCTCCCATATGACAAACCCCGACCCATTTTAAACACCCTGGGTTTCCCCCCCACACATAAAGATTGTCTCCCCCGGGGGGTAGGGGTTTCCCCAAAACCCCTGACATGTAAATGAAATAGACTAGAAAAAGTCCAAATTGGTTGGAAAAAACAAGGGCAAGACTTTCCCGATTTCTACCCTGACCCCTATTTCCCCCGATTGACCCCCAAAGCTCAATGGAATTTGGGGGGGCCCCGGGTGATGGTGTTGGCTTATGAACCCCCCGGGCCCGTGGGGCACCTTGGGTGGTGGTGTTGGCTATTGGGGTTTTCCCGCAGCTGTGGGGGGCCCCCCGGGTGGTGGTTTGGCTCATGAAACCCCAGCAGCTGTGGGCCCCCGGGGTTTGGGGGTGTTGGCTCTATGGGTCTCCAGCAGTGTGGGCCCTTGGATGGGAAGTTGGCTCTATGGGCCTCCAGCAAACTGTGGGGGCCCCTGGATGATGGTGTTGGTTCTATGGAACCTTTCCCCCAAACTTTTGAGGCCTGGATGGGGGTGTTGGCTCTATGGGCTCTCCAGCAGCAGTTTGGAAAGCCAGTCGATGTGGGGGCCCCCGGATGGGGGTTTTTGGCTCTATGAAAACCCCAGATTTGTGGGGCCATAAGGTGGAGTTTTCTTTACTCCCTCCAGCAGCTTTGGGGGCCCTGGATGGTGGGGGGTTGGCTTTTTGAAAAACCCCCCCCGATCTGTGGGGCCCGTAAGGTGGTGTTGTCTCTATGTCCCTCCGCAGTGGGGGGTCCCTGGATGGGGGTGGGTTTTTCTATGGACCCCCCAGCAGTGTGAGGGTCCGGTTTGGGGGAGTTGGCTCATGGCCCCTCCAGCAGCTGTTTGGGGTTCCCCGGATTTTGGTGTTGGCTTTTTAGGGCCCCCCAGCGGCTTTTGGGGGCGGGCAGCAATGTGGGGCCCTTGGTGGTAGGTGTTTGGTTATGGCTCTTTCCAAACAGTGTGGATGCAGTGTTTTGTGGGGCCCCCCGGGTGGTGGTGTTGGCCTATGGGGCCCCAGCAGCTGTGGATATTTGTCAGTATGTGGGGGGCCCCCCGGGTGGTTATGTTGGCCCTTGGGAACCCCCGGGGCTTCTGTGGGGCCCCTGGTGGGTGGGTTTTTCTCTATGGTTCCCAGCAGCTGGGAGCCCCTGGATGGGGGGTGTTGGCTCTAGGACCCCAAAGAAGTGTGGATGAAGTCAGTTTTTGGGGGGCCCCCTGGATGGTGGGGTTGGCTCTAGGGGCCCCTCCAGCAGCTGTGGGTGCAGTCAGCTTTTGGGGTTTTCCCCCGGGGATGGGGGTTTTTGGGGTCTAGGGGACCCCTCGAAAGCGTGGGTCCCCTTTAAAGCATGGGGGGCCCCTGGAGGGTTTGGGGGGGTTGGGCTCTAGGGCCCTCCCCCAAAGCAGCTGGGGGTGCAGTCAGAGTGAGGGGCGCCTGGATGGTGGTGTTGGCTCTTTGGTTTTCTCCGCAGTGTGGGTGAAGTCAGCTTTGGGGGGGCCCCCGGTGGTGGTGTTGGTTTCTATGGCCCTCCAGCAGCTTTTGGGGTGCAGTCAGCATGTGGGGCCCCGGGAAATTGTGGTGTTGGCCTCTTTGAACCCTCTACCCCGGCTTTTGGGGTATAGCCCGGGTTGTGGGGCCCCTGGATGGGTTTGGGTGTTTGGCTCTATGGTCCTCCAGCAGCTGTGGGTCCCAGTCAGCATGTGGGGCCCAATTGGTGGTGGTGTTCCCCTAGGGGCCCCCCCCTATGGGATGCATTTAAAGAAGGGGGGGCCCCTGGAGGGGGGTTTGTTGGTTTTAGGGGCCCCCCCTATGGGTTTTGGCAGTTAGAATGGGGGGCCCCTTTGGATTGGGGGTTTTGGCTTTGGACCCTCCAGCAGCTGGGGGATGCAGCCGACCCCGGAAAACCTTTGAAAACCCTTACAGGATCTTATTGAGTCACTCACTGCCCATCTAGCTGCTGTCCTTGTTGCACACTGCAGGCACTTTGGATATTAGCTACTGGTCATAACAATTTGATTCCACTGTGTTTGGAGGACAAACTGCTTATCTCTGTACCCCATTGTCCTAAACCCTGTTTCGATGATTCAAAGGGGGACTTTCAAACATTTTGGAGGGAAACCCTCTCCTAAGTTTAGGGGAATATATCATACCCGCCTAAACCTCCCCAGTTTTGTGCTCCCCAGACCTTTGGGAAAACCGGGTCCTCGGCCCTTTTTTATGTTTTTGCCCCTCAGAGCAGGATTCATCCCCCCGTCCCTACAGACCCCTGCGCTCGTTTGGGGCCCCCGGGTGGGGTAAATTTTTAAAAAGCTGCCCTAAGGGGGCGGCCACCCAATTTTTTGGATGAAAAAATTCAGAAAACGGGGGGAAGGAATTTTTGATATGAAAAAACCGGCCCCTTAAATTTTGGAATGAGTCATTAGCGGCGGTCCCGCCTGTTTGCTGTTAAAGGAGAGCGCTGCGATTCCACAGTGAAAATTTCCCTGTTCCCCTTCCTCTCTTTCCCGCGGCCTTTTCACACTCACTTTCGGGTACCCTTTTTTTGTTTGCAAGAGAAAAAAAATTTTTCAATTTAAGAAAGGGCGGGGAGGGATTAGTAGGGAAACCCAAATGTTTTTTCCAATTTTTTTTCCCAAAAATCTGAGCCCCTTAAAAAACTTTTTTTTATGTTTTAAACCAGACTTGAGAAAGGGGAAGGAAATGGGGGAAAGTTTTGAGGAGTGAGGGGTGGAGGTAGAGAGCTGGGGCCCCACTATATAAATGGGGTCCCTACGGCAGGGGGGGGTAGGGATAAGTTTGTGCCGGCCCCTCGGGTTTTTTTCTCGCAGTTTTTTGGGGTTTAGGATTTTTCTTTTTTTTAAGGGAATTCTTAGCATTTTTCCCCTTTTTAAAGCAATTCCCTGTGGTTTGAATTGGGGTCCTGGGGGGAAGGGAAATTTGTGTTTTGTTGCGCTTTTTCCATTTGCATAAGAGTTGACTAATTAAAACGAGTGCGGCGCCCGGTTTAAATTCTGTATTTTTCTTTTAAAAATATTTTTAACCCGAGCAAGAACCAAATGACAGGGGCCCCCCTTCCCTTTTTCTAAATTTATTTAAAAGGGCGACGTAGGGAAGTTTCCCCGGGTCGGGGGGGCCCCTTTTCCGCTAGTTTTCCGGAAAAAAATTGCGCCTGATTTATGTCGGGGCCCGGGGGGCCGGCAAAAATACACCCTTTGAAAAAGCCCGGGCCTTTGCCCGCCAGTGTGTTAGGGGGCAGTGGGGGGGGATGAGGCGACCAGTGCGCGCGGGCCCCCAAAGGAATTCCCCGCCCGAGGATTTTTGCACTGGGTACATGGGGGGAAAAGTTCCGGCCCCTGCCAGTGTTTGTGGGGCACGGTTGGGGGAAATGGGCGAAGTCCCGGGATTTTGGCCCCCGGGTGCGGGGCTGCGCCAAAAATTCGGGCCCAAAATGGGGAGCCCGGGGCGGGAAACCCCGCGAAAAAATCATTCCGATGTCGGTGCGGAGTATAAATCAAAAATCTTTTTTTAAAAAGGCGTTCAAAAATTTCTCAAAAAAAGAGCTGAAACAAAAAAATAAAAAATAAAATTAAAACAAAATCACTTTCCAATACCCTTTAATTAAGAATTAGGATTTTGGAAATTAGCGGGAAAATTCCCAGTAATTCAAATTCTAAAAGCTTTTTCTAATTGGTCGGCAAAAACCCGGGCCCAATAAAGAATAGGAGCAAACATTTGGAACCTTTAAAAACCCTAGGGGGAATTTTTGACCAATCAGAATAAAAGGGGGGACAGTTCAAAATCCCAGAAAAAATTTCAAAAAGGGAGCTGATTGGTTGAGCTACTGGGGGCTTGGTTGCTCGCCAACAGAATAGGAGCGAAAAAGGGACCCTTTAAAAAACCTAGGGAGAACTTTTGGGAACCAATCAAATTAAAAGGCGGGCCAGTTAAAAATTTACAGAAAAAAATGCAAAATTTACAGCTGATTGGTTGAGCTAGCGGGGGTTTGGGGGGTATCCCAGCCAATCAGAACTTTGCGAGCTACTTTCCCCCAATTGTAGTCTATGGAGAGTGGGCGCAATGCAATCTGGGGTTCGCCCCCGGGTGGGGGCATGGAGTATGGAAAAAAAAAATTTATTTTTTTAGTGTAAAATATTCTCTAAAAAAGAGCTGAAACCCTTCTATAAACTTTACTTTAATAAAATCCCGAAAAACGGGGTTTGGGTGGGCCGGGGCCCCGGGGCAAAATTTAGGGAATTGCAATAGGGGAGAATTGGGGGGGAAAAATTAAAAGGAAATTCAAATTGTTTAAGCTCTTTCTTTTGGTGGGGCCATAAACCACCCCAAATCAGAATAGGAGCGCCCCAGTGGCCCTTTAAAAAACCTAGGGGAAAAAACTTTTGCCCAAAATAGAATAGGACGACAAAAAACCCATTATATCCAAAAGGAGAAGTTTTGACCAATAAAAAACCCAAAAGGGGGACAGTTCAAAAAAGCCCAAGAAAAAGGGCTGATTGGCTGAGAAAAGGGGGGGCTTTGGCTATCTCACCCAATCAGAGGGGGGCTACTTCTCCCCTTTATAGTTAGGAGAGAGCGGCGAAACTAAAAATTCTTGGGCGCTCAGCTGGGTGCGGAATGGAGTTGAAAAAAAAATCATTTTGATTAAGTGTCAAACATTATCAAAAAAAAGAGCTAAAAACCCTTTCTTTTAAAAAAAAATCAGTTAAAACCCAAAACAAGCTTTTGTCGCCGAAAAAGGGCCCGCTACATAGGGAATTGAAATTGGGAGGAATGCGGGAAAAAACAGTAATTCAAATTTTTTAAGGGTTTATTCTCATTGGCGGCAAAAACCAGAAATTCAAAATAGGAGCGCCCGGGTGGCCCATTATATCCTATGGGGAGAATTGACCAATCAGAATAGGAGCGACAAATGCCCCTTTAAATATCCTTTGGAGAAAAAATTGACCAATCATTTTTCCCAAAGGCGGGCAGTTCAAATACAGAAAAAAATGCAGAAACGGCGGGGGGGTTTGGGAAGCGGCGGGGGGTTCTTTCCAAGCTTACCCCAAATCAGAGGGGCGAGCAAATTTTTCTCTTAGAGTTTTAGGGGGAAAAAAAGAAATTCTGAGCGCGTCTGTAAAGGGCTAATTTAAAGAGGGCCGTTTTTTGGGGCCCAATGGTGAGGGGCGAGGGAAAAGGGCCCCTTATGGGGTTTTCAAATTTTGCAATCTGAAAAAAAAAATGTACACGCCCTGAAATAAAAATGATAAGACTAAGAAGTGGCCCCGGGGGGGATTTGTTTTTAAATAAAAGGGATAAATAATATGGGGGAAACGAAAAAAAAAATATTAATTCAAAAAAAATCGGGTTTATTTCTTTATTTTCTTTTGCACCCAAAATATTGATCCTTGGATAAGGAAAAAAAGAAATAAACATGTTTTATTGGGAAATTTTTTTTTTTTTTTTCGTTACCCCCATATTATTGTTCATTTTATGTTTTAAAATTTCTGTTATATTTTTTTTTTAGGTTTTAGTTTTTTTCTGACAAAGTTTTTTTCCCCCTTTATTAAAAGGCCCATTTTTTTTTGGTTTAAACCAATTTTTTTTTCCCGAAGTCCCCCAAACTCTCTGTGTTTGGGCTTTGGGGCAGAGCAGGGTTTGTGCGCTGCAAATTTAAATGGGGCATGCTTGAAAAAAGGAAGTAATTCTTTCCCAAACGTCGCAGCACGTACTGCACCGCTCTGTCAGAAGTCCACACAGAGAGATTGGGGACTTCAGGAATGAATATTGGACGTATGCCACTGTGCAACTGATACGGCACCAGGTTTTAAATTTCTTGTTGTATTGTGTTTTTCACCGATTAATATGAAGTAAAGTTTGCTTATGGAAATGTTCTACACGCCTTGATGATAATTATTGCCTATGAACTGACATAAGGTTGCCTGGAAAGATTCCCTGAACCGAGGCGATACTGGTTGGCGTTACAATAGAAAATAAGCAGCGCTTGGAAATTTGGGGATACATGGTTTCATAGGCAACGCATGATTGTCGGTGGTGAAATTTAATTGTCTAGTAATAGGATAACTGTGTCCTGAATGCCGGTGGCTCCGTTGTTTTGTTACTGAGAACCTAAAACTTTACAGCAACAATAATTTGCGGCCGTCAGAGTGGATCTTGTTGCTTCCCGAGTAATTGTAATATTTAATGGCTGCAAATGCATTATCTTAAGTGCAAAGCAAATGTAACGAGAACGGACAGTTGAGCCACACATCCTGCTTTATGTCGCTTACAGTGGCGGAAACAGCAATTCTATTCTTTTTTTATTTCTTCTTTTTTTTAAAGAATAATTTTCTTAATTAAAACTTTCAGAAAATCATTTAGTCCATTCTTTTGCCGCTCTGCGAACAATTTCCTGGGGAGGAATAAGAACAAGCAACAAGCTCCATTTATAACCTCTCGGCCGCCTTGTGAGACCAACAATGGGAAACAGTATGGAACATTGTAATGGGAAAAGTATCAGTAATTAGAAGTTCATAAATCATCTCTGATATTTGAAGTTCTTTTTTTCTGTAATATTATTTTCTAAGGACGCTGGGTCACAAGTGGTAGTCTCGGAGCTATCCCTGATTGGTTGACATTGGTTTGACTTTGGGATGTCCAGAACCCAAATGTTTTCACTGTGAACCTTACCCTGAACCGAGCCCTAATCTTCACTATAACTGTAACCCTTGCCCTGAGTTTGGTTTTAGGTTTTGTAACTTGTCTTCAGCACTTAATTTACCGGTCCTCATCCCCTATGGCTCTCATCACCTCCTATTCCTAACGCTCTGATGTTAGTGATGTCACTTTAAGTCTTACTAATATTAGAGTAACCTGAATATAACTAGATTTCAGAGGATCTGATCAGTGGATGATTTTGCCAATCACTTCTTAAACAAGATCAAGTTAATCAAACAAAGCATCACGCTGCAGACCCCACTGCCCACCTCTATATCTTTACAGTCCCCACCGGGCTCCTCTATACCTGCACAGTCCCCACTGCTCTATACCTGCACAGTCCCCACCACCCACCTCTATAACTGTAAGATCCTCACCTCCCACTTCTATACCTGCACAGTCCCCACCTCCATACCTTCACGGTCCCCAGCACCCACCTCTATACCTGCACAGTCCCTAGCACCCATCTCTATAGCTGCACAATGCTCTTTTCCCTTTACCTGCTTCTCCCTTATTACTCATGACAAGCTTTCCTCTCTACTCTCCAAATCCAACCTCACTGCCTGTAGTCTAGACCCACATAAATCCCACCTTATCCCTGACATGAATTCAAGCACTTCAATGTGGTTTAGCCTGAATTGAATTTTGGCAAAAAGGACCCACAAATTGACCAGAACCCTAAGCAGGAAACAGTAAGTAGAGTCATCTGTGAAGCTCTACGTTGTGTGTCAGGTCACATGACATAGGGGTGACACAGGGTAACCAAAAGTGTCCCTGGATTTGATGTTGGATGTTGCACCGCAAGTGACTGTGTCGGAATTGAATGACTTGGAATAAAGCCGGAGGGTTAATTGACCTCTGAAGCACTATAAAAAACAAAATTTTTCTCAAGTTCGGTTAATCCAGTGACAAAACAAGCAGGGACCTTCTAGAGCAACATTATGTTGAACTACTATGAGGAGAAGGAAGAGGATGAATCCAACTCACCTATAGTCAAGAAATGGCACCTTCATTTGGAAATTGCACAGATGCTGGTGAGCACTGCTGTGACTGCAAGAATGACAGCAGCTCACAGCCGGCACTGAACCCCACACAGGCTGCACTAGTGCAACATTTAAATTGTGTTACTACTACTCTTTATACATGATAAAAATAAAGGTGCTTAGTGCACAGTTTAATCAAATTCCTTCTGCCCACCATAAAGCTACCTCGACACAGTAGTTGGGCATATGTAATTTGATTAAAATGTGCACTAAAAGCCTTTTTTTGTTGCATGTTTAAAGCAAAGCAGTAATGCAGTTTAAATGTTCCTTTAGTTCGATGCTTAAATGGTTTTTAGTGCTGGCTGTGTGTTTCTCGAACTCGCCTAGTGATCTGTGTCATATACATTATGTAGATAGTGTCAGACCTGGACCCAACACTGCCAAGGGGAGTTTATTCTTGGCGCCCACCAGTGGAGTTGATTGTTTTAGACTCAATAGACGAGTTGATACTTGGGGCCACCAGTGGAGATGATTCTTGGGGTCCACCAGTGGAGATGATTCTTGAGGGCCACCAGTGGAGTTGATACTTGGGGCCACCAGTGGAGTTGATTCTTGGGACCACCAGTGGAGTTGATTCTTGGGGCCACCAGTGGAGTTGATTCTTGGGGCCACCAGTGGAGTTGATTATTGGGGACCACCAGTGGAGTTGATTCTCGGGGCCCACCAGTGGAGATGATTCTTGGGGCCAACTAGTAAAGTTAATTCATGGGACTCACCAGTGAAGTTGATTCTTTGGTACCCACCAGTGGAGTTGATTCTTTAGGACCACCAATGGAGTTTATTGTTGGCGTCTACTAGTGGAGATGATTCTTAGGGTCCATCAGTGGAGTTTATTCTTGGATCCCAACAGTGGAGTTGATTCTTTGGGACCCACCAGTGAAGTTGGTTCTGTGGGACCCACCAGTGGGGTTAATTCCTTGGGACCACTGATGTAATTGATTCTTTGAGACCCTGCCAGTGAAGTTGATTCTGGCAGCCCACCAGTAGAGATGATTCTTAGGGTTCATCAGTGGAGTTGATTCCTAGTGCCTACCAGTGGAGATGATTCTTAGGGTCCATCAGTGGAGTTGATTCTTGGGGCCCACCAGTAGAGATGATTCTTAGGGTCCATCAGTGGAGTTTATTCTTGGAGCCCACCAGTGGTGATGACTCTTTGGGATCCCCAATGGAGTTTATTGTTGGCGTCTACTAGTGGAGATGATTCTTAGGGTCCATGAGTGGAGTTTATTTTTGGGGTCCATCAGTGGAGTCGATTCTTAGAGCCACCAAAGGAGTTGATTCTTGTGTCCCAGCAGTGGAGATGCTTCTTGGGGCCACCAGTGGAAATGATTCTTTGGGACCACCAATGGAGTTTATTTTTGGGGTCCATCAGTGAAGTCGATTCTTGGAGTCACCAGAGGAGTTGATTCTTGGGGAAAACCAGTGGAAATGATTCTTGGGGTCAACCAGTAAAGATAATTCTTGGGGCCACTAGTGGAGTTGATTCTCCCTAAACAGCAGTCGCATGCCCAGGGGCCCATGAGGGATTTCCCCTCCTCCCCTTTGAGTCACTTTGAGCCTACATGTAGCAGGTACTCTTTTGATACATTTGGCCACTTTCACTACTAATCTCATGAATTCTGAAACATTGAGATTACACTCCCTAATATTTACTAAAAAATGTAGAATCTATTGAAAGCCCAGAACCATTAGCGACTCCACAGACTTTATTGTGGAGAAACAAAAACATCCCGCAGGTTCGCAGGAAACATTTAACAACGGCCACTTCTGTAATCGGAAGTCTTAAAGCAAATACTCTCAAAGCTGTGAGCAACAATTTGACGTGTGGGAATTGACATTTAAAGCCAAAATCAAGTGAAATGTAAATTCTGAGCGCAGAGGAAAAGTGACTCCTCCATTTGAAGTCAGAAGTTGGAGTCTTGGGGTAGAGTCGAATCACGTGTTGCGCACAGTGTGTGAGTAATCAAGGAAACAAAACCTACAAAATGACACGGTGAAATAAAAATACCTTCTGTTGATGATCACAGGAGGCCACATCCATGCTCAGAGCGCAGTACAACGAATAATGAGGGGGTGGTTCAAAAATTTATGGAAACCTGTGCACGGATCCCGAACGAAGAATAATGTAATCACATTCAATCATGTTTCTCCTATTCCACTCTGCCTCAAGTAGGATGTAATAGGAGTAGTAGGATGGCAGAACTATGGGCCTTCATTAGGCCTCCAGCTGCCATGACAACTCTTTGGCACATTGCGACTGCACCACAGGGGCAATTGACAAACAGTAGGGAACTCCGTCTTTAGCATTACTGCTTAGATGCCATGGTTGTATTGACTGCAGTTATGACATGCATTGGTTTGGGGCAGTGTCAGAGAATACCAGTGGAGATGATTCTTGGGGCCACCAGTGGAGATGATTCTTATTGTCCACCAGTGGAGATGATTCTTGGGCTCCACCAGTGGAGATGATTCTTGGGGCCAGCAGTGGAGTTGATTATTGGGGCCCACCAGTGGAGTTTATTTTTGGGACCCACCAGGAGAGTTGATTCTTAGGGTCCATCAGCAGAATTGATTCTTGGGACCCACCAGTGGAGTTGATACTTGGGGCTCACCAGTGGAGTTGATTCTTGGGTCCACCAGTGGAGTTCATTCTTGGGTCCACCAGTGGAGATGATTCTTGGGCCCACCAGTGGAGTTGATTATTAGGGCACTTCAAAGGAGTTGATTCTTGAGGCCCACCAGTGGAGTTGATTCTTGGTGCCCACCAGTGGAGATGATTCTTGGGGCCCATTAGTTAAGTTGGTTCTTGGGGCCACCAGTGGAGTTTATCATTAGGGCCACCGTGGAGTTGATTCTTAGGGCCAAACAGTGAAGTTGATTCATGGGGCCCACCAGGGGAGTTGATTCTTATGGTCCATCAGCGGAGGTGATTCCTGGGGTCCTGCAGTGGAGATGATTCTTGAGGTCCTGCAACAGAGCTGAGTCTTTGGGCCCACCAGTGGAATTGATTCTTGGGGACACCAGTGAAGTTAATTCCTGGTGTCCTCAAGAGATGTTGATTTCTGGGGTCCACCAATGGAGTTGATTCTTCGGGCTCACCCTACAGCTACTGCACATGACTCACCCATTATCCTGCTTTCTGACTCTTTTTCTCTGTTTCCCTCTCTGAAAAGCAGCCGCGGGTGCTCACAATACCACGGTTCCCACCTATGGTTTCACCTGATCCCCAAGGGCTATTGCAAGCCTTATTATGAATAAACCAACAGAGGCCCAGTGCCTTCCCCACCTGCATTCATCATTCATGGAGGGGACAGTGAGGTTTATAATTAATGTCATGGAGCATGAAATGGTGAAAGAGAGAAGCAAGTAATGGGTGGTGGAAGATGCATGGTATGGAAGGGGAGACCATAATTGCCTTCTTTTATTTCCTTACAATCCAAAACTTGTCAGGAAAGACAATATGACCACACGCATGAGACCGAACATCTGCGTGGGAGCTAAAGCATAATTCATCCTGAGCTCATAGTATATTACATAAGATGACGATCACATGACACTAACACGGGCAGATGAGTGAAACTAATGACACAAAGATCCACTGAAAATGACGGACTCTGTTGCCAACATGTTACAAAGTCTAAAACAGAGAAGGGCAATCGATTGGTACAAAGGGTGAGATGGGAACAGAGGCTCATTGTGCAAACTACTAAGAGGGAGCTTTCACCATAGACTCTGATAGTGTATCAGTAGGACAAGGCATCAAAGTCTGATTTGCTCCCACCTCTGAGACCAGGGGCGTAACGTGAAGCTTCTGGGCCCTGGTGCAAATAGTGAAAAGGGCCCCCTCAGCTACCATGTGCCATTTACAATGCTGTAGCAGAAGGGCTTTTGTGGCCCCCTAGATAAAGGTATGGCCCCCGGTACAGAGTTTTTCCCCCCCGTACTCCTTTTGGGGGGCCGGGGAAAATTAAGGGGCCCGCTGCAACGGGGCCCCCTTATTTCTTATTACGGGGACGGAGCACGGTATTATACCTGATAGTATTCAGCAATTGCATTTTTTTTTATCGGGTGGGGAAAAGGGGTTGCTGGGAGGGGGTTTTTTAGGGGGGGCCAAAGACGATTTCCCTGTAGGGGGCCCAAAAAATTTTTCTTTTGGGGGCCCCTGGCTGCAGGGCCGGTATTTTAATCCCCTACCCCGAAACCCCGGCAGTACGCCCTGTCTGAGATCACATCTATCTGGAATGGGTTTCCCAAAAGTTTTGGGAAACCAGTATAGAAAAACAAAAAATTTCCCATAAAAACAAAAAGGGGAGTATGTGTAAGTGTGCCCCTGTTCCCCATTCTGACCCGACCCCCTTGGGGGGCCCCAATTTCTGAAAATAGGGACTGGTCCAAGGGGTTTGGGAAAGCTGCTCACTCACCCAGCTTAGCGATCTGCCATAAAACCCATTAGGGGGGAACCCCTAAGGTTGGGTTTCCTAAGGGTGTAGGGAAAAAAATTTTAAAGGGAAGATCTCTCCTTAGGCAGAGCGCCTATATACATGTGTGGAGATTCGAAATTGCCTATTGCACTTCACAAAGCATCTGCATATCCCTAAGGGAAGATCCTCCCTTTCTGAGCCACTCATTGCCATCCCCACACAGCCAAGCCAAGCAACGCTCTTCACTGTACACAACTCCCCGACACTGCGTGTTAAATACAGATGAGTTATGCTGTGCTTGGCCAAATAAGTCCATTTGCTTTCCAAAAACCCAGTGGGTCAAAAGCAAATTGAGGATTTCTTACATCCAACAGAGGGCGTTTGAGCTTCTCAGCTCCTTTCCCATAATGCCTTGTGATATGGAAAACTTATAGGCAGAGTCATGGCAGACGTTGGCCGTTGTCAGTCAACACTTGTCATATGTCAGCCCTGAACGAGACCATAAGAAGCGGCTGAGAAGATACAGAGGCTTCACCCATCAGGGGATGTCCACCTCCAGGTCAGGTCCCTTTATCTTGACGCCGGTGACTCTCGCTCGGTTCGTTAGCGACTTTGCTGCACATAAGATTATTTTTACCTCTCTGTCTCCTGCTCTCCCCCGGGTGATGGACGGAATGACAGATTCATTTCTAACAAGCGAATATTATGCAAAATCCGGACAAAATAAAACTTGATAAGTCTCAACTTTAATGTTGCAGAACTTTGTGCGCGTCTATCAATCACAAGTCTATCTGGGTCATATTATCCAGGGCTCCCATCTGCATCCAGGCACCGAAAACTCCTGCACAGACGTAAGTCCTGTTGATTTCAGCAGCGCTGTCACATGGAAAATACCTGATGCACTTAACGGTAAGTGAGCTCTACAGCTCTACATATAGCTGAAACTCTCAGACAGACGGATGGAAGGACGGACGGATGAATAAACGGATTAAATCATTTCACAAACAAAACCTCTGAATACTTCTCTGAGTGTAACCGTGTAGCAGCTGTATTAATACTTTGGAGCTGCACTCACTATTCTGCTGGGGCAGTCACTGTACATACATTACTTATCCTGTACTGATCCTGAGTTACATCCTGTATTATCCTCCATAGCTGTTAGCACTCACTATTCTGCTTGTGCAGTCACTGAAAATACATTACTTTATCCTGGTAACAGATCCGGAGTTACATCCTGTATTACCTCACCAGAAGCTGCCACTCACTAGTCTGTTGAGTTTCAGTCACTGTACATATATAACCTATACCTAGGTTTAGAGGTACGATCTAAGTATTTACATCCGTATTATCCTCCATAGCTTCACTCTCTATTCTCTGTGCAGTCACTGTGTACATACATTTACTTATCCTGTACTGATCCCTGAGTACATCCTGTATTATCCTCCATATGCTGCAACTCACTTATTCTGCTGGTACAGTCACTGTACATACATTACTTAGCCTGTAACGTGATCCTTATTACCAACCTGTATTATCCTCCAAGGCTGCGCTCACTATTCTGCTGTGCAGTCACTGTACATACATTACTTATCCTGTATTGAACTGAGTTACATCCTGCTTATCTTCCAGAGCTGCACTAACTATTCTGCTGGTGCAGTACTGTATCATATATTACTTACCTGTACTGAACCTGAGTATCCATCCTGCATTATCTTCATCCCAGAGACTGCACAAACATTCTTGCTGTGCAGCACTGTACATACATTAACTTATCCTGTACTGATCCTGAGTTACATCCTGTAATTATCCTCCCAGAAGCTGCACTCGACTATTCTGCATGTGCAGTCACTGTGTACATATATTACTTATCCATGTACTAATCCTGAGTTACATCCTGCATTATCTACCATAGCTGCAACTAACTATTCTGCTGTGCAGTCACTGTACATACATTACTTATCCTGTACTGATCCTCGTTTTACATCCTGTACTTATCCTCCAGAGCTGGCACTCACTATTCCTGCTGGTAACAGTCACTGTGTACATAATACATTTACTTATCCCTGTACGGATCCGCAGATTACATCTGTATTATCCTCCAGAGCTGCCTCACTTTCTGCTGGTACCAGTCACTGTACATACATTCACTTATCCTGTACTGATCCTTAGATACATCCTTGTATATCCTCCAGAGCTGCGCTCACAATTCTGCTGGTACACATGTCTCTGTACATCAACAAACTGATCCTTTACTGATCTGAGTTACAATCCAGTAATTATCCCCAGAGCTGCACTCACAATTCAGCTGGTGCAGTCACTGTGGTACATACAATACTTATCCTGTACTTATCCTGAGTTACATCCTGGTATTATCCTTCCAGAGCTGCACTCACTATTCTGCTAGGTGCAGTCACTCGTGTACTAACATAATTAACTTATCTCCTATACTGATCCTGATTTACGTCCTGTATTCATCCTCCAGAGCAGCACTCACTAATTCTGCTGGACAGTCACTGTGTTACATACATTACTTATCCTGTACCGATCCCGAGTTACAATCCTGTATTATCCTCCAGAGCTGCGCTCCACTATTCTGCTGTGCAGTCAGCTCGTGTACATACATAACTTATCCTTACTGAGTCCTAGTTACATCCTGTATTATCCTCCAAGCTGCACTCACTATCTGCTGGTGGCAGTCACTGTACTACATTACTATCCTGACTAATCCCTTAGTTACATCTTTAATTATCCTCCAGAGCTGCGCCACTATTCTGCTGGTGCAGTCACTGTACATTCATTACTTATCCTGTACTGATCCTGAGTTACATCCTGTACTATCCTCCAAGCTGCGCTCACTATTCTGCAGATGCAGACAATGAACATACATAACTTATACTGTACTGATCCTGAGTTACATCCTGTAATTATCCTCCAGAGCTAGCTCCACTATTTCTGCTGGTGCAGTCACATGTACATACATTACTTATCCAGTACAGATCCTGTTTACATCCTGAATTATCCTCCTGAAGTTACATCCTGTATTATATAATCCAGAAGCTGTACTCACTAATCTGCTGGTGCAGTCACTGTACATAACTCATTACTTATCCTGTACTGATCCTGAGTTACATCCTGTATTAATCCTCCAGAGCTGCGCCTCACTACTCTGCTGTGTGCAGTCACTGTATTCAAACATACATATCCGGTATTGATCCTGAGTTACATCCGTGTAATTATACACCATAGCTGCAGTCCACTATTCTGCCTGGTGCAGTCGCTGTACAATACATTTACTTGTACTGAACCTGAGTTACATCCTGTATAATACTCCAGAAGCTCGCAGTCACTATTCTGCTGGTGCTACAGTCCGCTGTACTACATATACTTATCCTGTACTGAACCTGATTTACATCCTATGTATCATACTCCAACTGCACTCGCTATTCTGCTGGTGCCGCCCAAGTCACTGTTTTAACACTACATTACTTATCCTGTATTATCCAGAATTACATCCTGTATTATCCTCCAGAGCTTGCACTCGCTAGTCTGCGGTGCCGTCACTGTACCATACATTACTTATCCTGTACTGATCCTGAGTAACACTCCTGTATCATACTCCCAGATCTGCACTCACTATTCTGCTGGAGCAGACACTGTTAAATACATATATCCTGTACTGATCCTGAGTTGCATCCTGTATTATCCTCCAGAGCTGTCCAATCCATTCAGCAGGAGCAAGTCACTGGTACAAACATTACTTATCCTGTAACTGTATCCTGGATATTACATCCAGTATTATCCTCCAGAGTTGCACTCACTAATCTGCTGGTGCAGTCACATGTAACATACATTACATATCCAGCACTGAGATCATGAAGTATACACAATCCTGATATACCTCCAGAGCAGCACTCACTAATCGTCAGGTGCAGTCACTGTACCAATACATATACTTATCGCTGTACTGGATCCAGAAGTGTCCAATCCTGTAATTATGCTCCAGAGCTGCACTCACTATACATCAGGTGCAGTCACTGTGTTACATACATTACTTATCCTGTACTGATCTTGAGTTTACATGTCCCTGTATTATACTCAGAGCTGTGCTCGCCTAATTACAGCTGTGCAGGTCACTGTACATACATTACTAATCCTTTCCTACCCTGAGTTACCTCCTGTATGTATCCTCCAAGAGCTAGCCACTCACTATTCTGCTTGTGCGTACACTGTACATACATACTTATCCTTTACTGATCCTGAGTTACATCCTGTATTAATCCTCCAGAGCTGCACTCACTATTCTGCTGGTGCAGTCACTGTACATCACATTACTTATCACTGTACTGATCCTGAGTTACAGTCCTGATATTATACTCCCAGAGCTGCGCTCACTATTCTTGCTGGTGCATCACAGTACATACAATACTATCCTGTAACTGCTCACAGAGTTACATCCTGTAATTATACTCCAGAGCTGCACCACACTATTCAGCAGGTGCTGTCACTGTACATACATTACATGTAACTGATCCTGATTTACGTCCTGTATATCCTCCAAGAGCTGCGCTCACTATTCCTGCGGGCATCAACTTACATACATTACTTAATCCAGTATATCCTAGATTTCCATCCTGTCTAGTTTCACTGTATGAGTGTATAACCTCCTCTACCTGATATATTTAGAGTGAGTCTCGCTGTCAGATTTGCTGATTCGCTCTCGCTCTTATTATTCCGTACTCTCGTGGATTATCCGTAATCAGCTGCTCGCCAGGTTGCTGCTTTTAGAAATATCTCCCAAGAAGTATCAAAAACTGCACAAGGTATTATTAGAGCTTCTGTGAATTCGCCCAAACAGAAAACACCCCAAAAGTTAATTTTTTTGTCGATGAATTGAAAGGGGGAGAAGACGTTACAGCTCAAGTCAACTTAATAACTGTGCTTAAAAAAAAAAAACCGCTAAATGGATCCCGGGGGCTGCAATAAAAAAAAGCGGGGATGAGTGATTTGATGCAATGCAAAATTTAAATTAATTACCTCAACAAAAGACGAGCACCGGGCTGCACTTAATTCCCTACATTTTTTTTTTTAACCTTTTTTGCAAAAAAAAAATGGTGCCAAGATGAGCGGCCCCCCGGGCCCCCCAAAGGAAACCTCACAATGCTCAGCAAATTTTTTTTTTTTTCCTTTTTTAATTTATTTTATTTAGAATTTTCCCAAAGTTCCTGCCGCTTCATCCCTCCTTCCGAGCACATTTTCACTTTTATTGGGACAGGGAGGTTTTTTAAAAACTGTAAAATTTTTTTGCACCCCAACAGGATAAACCTTTTTTTTTAGCTTTTTTTCGTGATTCTTTATGTTTAATTCTTTTGTTATAGTTACATAATTTATCTATCTCATATCTATCTATCTATCTATTCTATCTAAACTATCTATCTATCTATCCCTATCTATCTATCTTCTATCTATTTATCTTCTATTCTAATTCCTAAACATCTAAACATCTAAACTATCATCTATCTATCTATCTATCCATCTATCTATCTATCTATCCTTTTTCTATCTCATTCTTCAATCAATCAATCAATATCATTTCTATCTATCTACCATCTATCTATTCCTATCTATCTATCCCATCTATCTATCTACCCATCTATCTATCTATTTATCCTATCTATCTCTTATATCTATCTATATCTATCTATCATCTATCTCATTATCTATCTATTCTCATATTCTATCTATTTTATATCTTTCTATATCTTTCTTCTATTCTATCTATCTACTATCTATCGTTCTCATATCTATCTATCTATCCTATCTATCTATCTATCTATCTATCTTAAACTTTCTCATATCTATCTATCTATCTATCTCATATCTTATCTACTATCTTATCTATTTATTTTATCACATATCTTATCTATCTATTTTTCTCATACTATCTAATATCTTCCCATCTATCTATCTAAATTTTCTATCTATCTATCTCATATCTATCTATCTAAACTATCTATTCTATCTATCTATCTATCTAAACTATTCTATCTAAACTAATCTACTATCTACTATCTTCTATCTATCTCTCATATTATCTCTCTCATATCTATCTATCTCTCATATACTATCTCTTTTCATATCTATCTATCTATCTATCTATCTATCTAATCTATCTATCTATTTTATATCTATTTTTAATCTTCTCTATCTATCTATCTATCTAAACTATCTATCTTTTCTATCTATTATCTAAACTCATATAAAAACTATCTATATCTATCTATCTAATATCTATCTATTTCTAAACTATTTATTTTTCTATCTACTATCTCATATCTATCTATCTATCTTCTCTATCTATCTTATTTATATCTATATATCTATCTCATATCTATCTATACTCTATCTCATTATCTATCTTTTCTATCTTTCTCATATCAAACATCAACAATCAATCAATCAATCCCATGTCTATCTATCTACCCGTCTATCTATCTATTTATCTATCTATCTCATATCTATCTATCTATCTATCTATCTAATATCTATCTATCTGTCTATCTCATTTATATCTATCTCATATCTCTATCTATCTATCTTTCTCATATCTATCTATCTTTCTCATATCTATCTATCTATTTCATATCTATCTATCTATTTCATATCTATATATCTCATATCTATCTATCTCTATATCTATCTATCTATCTCTCTCTCTAATCTATCTATTCTATCTATCATCTCATCATCTATCTATCTATATCTATCATTCTACTATCTTCTCCAATCTATCTATCAATCAATCCCTGTCTATCTACTATCTATCTATCTATTCTTATCTATCTATTCATATCTATTTTATCTATCTATCTATTCATGTATATTATATATATATAAAATATAAATATAATATTATAATAATATATAATATAAAAATTTTAAAAATAATATAAGATAGATAGGATTAAAAAAATAATAAAATAAAAAAAGAGGAGACACAAAGGCGCAAAAATAGTGAAGCCAGTAAAAAAAGATGCTTAAAATCTGGATAGGCAATTGTTCTCACCTGGGTTAGTTGTGCTATTCCAATAGAGGCACAACACTCGTTGGGTATGTTTGTATGAGCTCTATTTAAAGCTATAGACCAATTGGGCTTTTATTGTTTAAACAGAGGAGGCGAATATCTTCCCTCCAAAGTTTAAAAAATTCGCTTTTATACGTAAAACTGGGTAAAATCCTAGGTTTTTTAATCCTACTGAGCGCCGCATGTTCCCCTTTTTTCCCTTGCTTGGGACAATCTTCTAGATAGATGGGGGGTAAAATAGATAGATAGATATGAGATAGATAGATAGATAGATGATATGAGATTTGATAGAGATATGGATAGATAGATAGATAGATATGGATAGAATTTGAAGATAGATAAATAGAATGAGAAAAGATAGATAATAGTTTGATAGATAAAATAGATGGATAGATTGAGTTAGTTTGATAGATTTGAAAATAGATAGATAGGAGTTTTGAAGATAAGAGATAGATAGATAATGGATTTGATATGAATAGATAGATAGATAAAAATAGATTTGATATGGGGGAGGGGATAGATAGGGTAGATTGATAGATGATAGTTAGATAGATTTTTGAGATAGTAGATAGGGTAGATAGATATGAGATAGATTGATTTGATTTGAGATAGTTGATAGTAAAAAGATAGAAGTTTGATAGATAGATAGATAGATTTGAGAAGATAGAAAAGATATGGATAGTAGATAGAAAAATAGATAGATAGAAGATAATAGTAGTTTTGGATAGATAGATAGATATGAGATTTGATAGATAGATAAATAGATGATTTGATAGATAAAAAGATTGATAGATATGAGATAATAGATAGATTGAGATAAAAAGTTTGATTAAATAGATTAGATTGTTTGTTTGAAATAGATAAAATATGCATTGGGTGAAAAAAAAAGAAAACAAAAATTTTGAAAAAAAACTTACTCTTTTAGAGATTTCTCTTAACATTATGTGAGACAGTGACAGGCGGCGTTATTGAGGGAAGATACGTTTCCCAAAAAATGCTCTTTTTACAGGGCCCCGGGCTGGAATCTGTCCGGGGCCGGGCAAAATAAGAGGGGGGGGGGCCCGCGGGCCCGGGATAACAAAAGGGCCGGCTGCCCGTGGCCAAAATACTTTTTTGGGGGTGATACAGCGGCCCCTGTCCTTTCCCTTTTACGTGGAGCAGCGCCCCCTGTGGAGGGCCGCGGGGTGCTGTGTCGGCCCGCTCCTTTGGGAGCCCGCAGGACAAGCACAGTTTTAAGCAGCGGCCCTGCCTGCGTTATTTCCCCCCCTGGCAGCACAGCAGCTCCACCGCCCGGAGCAGGGAGGTGAGCCTCTGTCAGAAACGCCCGAGGGGAGGGGGGGGGGGGAGGCGGGGGGAGAAAAACCCCAAACCGGCTTTCCACTCCCCGGGGAGCGGTTTATCACTCCCCCCCTGCCCAGGGCGGCGTTTTAAAGTTTTCACAGTAAGTGGTTAAAAAAGCAACCCCACAGACAAAGACGAGACACATATGTATGCACGCACATTTCAGGCCCCTATATATGTGTCTGTAATGTGTTTCCTTATGGCATGGACATGCTGGGTTTTGTAGTTCCCAAAAGTGCTGTGGGCTAAAGTACCAGCATAGCACTAGATGGCCTTTAAACTTGGCATATCTGTGTAGTATTTTGGTACCCGTGTCCATAGAGATTCTGTGGAACTACAAGTCCCCAGTGTCTGCCACAAGCCCAGTTCATTCCCTAAAGGGATATACACTTAAAACACACACTATGCATTTTTATCTATCTTTTTCTATCTATCATCTATCTATCTATCTATCTATTCCCATTATCTATCTATCTAAAATCTTCTTCATTCATATCTTCTATCTATCCCATACTATTCATTCTTATTACTATCTATTATCTTCTATTATTCATCTATTATCTCTCTATCTATCTATTATTATCTATCTATTTTCAATCTATTATCTTCTTTCAATCTTCTCTATCTTTTCTATTCTTCTATTATCACTCTCTCTCCTCATATCTACTATCTATTATTATCTATTATCTATCTATTATCTATTTCTATTCCCTATCTATCTGTCTGTGTAATATCTGTCTCTGTGTCTATTATCTGTTCTGTGTTATTTCTCTGTGTTATCTATTGTCTCGTGTCTAGCATCTCCTTCTATCTCCTTTTTCATCTCTATCTATTATCTCATATCACACTTAATACCCATCTATTATCTTTACCCCATCTATTTCTAACTATCTATCTCATTCTTCTATCTATTATTATCTTTCTAATCTATTATCAATCAATCCCTGTTATTTCTACCCGTTATCTTTTATTTATTATCATGTCTATTATTACTATTATCTATTCCCTTATATATATATATATATATATATATATTATATATAAAAAAGATGATGTAGATAGATAGATAGATAGATAGATAGATAGATAGTAGATATTAGATAGTTGATAAAGGGTAGATAATTGATAGATAGATGATGATAGATGATAGATGATAGATAGATAGATAGATAGATATACAAAAATAAAATAAAAAAGGGACACAAAAAGGGGCACAATAGTGGTCAGTAAATAAAATCTTAAAATCTGGAGAGGCAATTGTTCTCACCTGGGATTAGTTGTGTATTCAATGAGGCACAAACTGTTGGGTATGTTTTTATGAGCTCATTTTAAAACTATAGATCCCCAATTGGGTTTTTATTGTTTTAAAAGAGGAGGCGAAAATCTTCCCTCCCTAAGTTTAAATAAATCGTTTTTTATACCGTAATCTGGAGTAAATTGGTTCTTAATTACTGGGCCGCATGTTCCCCTTTTTCCCCCTTTTTGGGACATCTTTTAAAATAGATAGGAGATAGAAAAGATAGTAGTAGATGTATGAGAAAGATAGATAGATGATATGAGATAGATTTTTAGTAGATAGATTGAGATAGATAGATAGTATGAGATAGATAGATAGATAATATGAGATGATAGGTAGTAAATAGATATTGATGTATGAGATAGATAGATAGATAGTAGATGATGGATGATTTGAGATAGTAGATGTAGATAGATGGAGTTTGACAGATAAGAGATAATGTTGATGGTAGTATGAGATAGTAGATAGATAGATAATAGATAGATAGTAGATATGGAGAGAGAGATAGATAGATAGAAGATAGATAGATATGAGATAGATAGATAGATAGATAGTTAGTTTTGAGATAGATAGATAAAAATTTTGAGATAAAATAGATAAAAAAATTGTTGATAGAAAAGTTGATAGATGATATGAGATAGATAGATAGTTATGAGATAGTTAGTTTAGAAAAAATTTGATAGATGATAAAAATAGATAGATAGGGAGATGTTTTGATGGGTTTTGAGATGGGATAGATAAAAAAATAGTTTTAGATAGTTGTTTGATAGTGGGATAGATATGAGTTTAGATAGATAGATATGAGATAGATGGGATAGATAAAAGATAGATAGTTAGATAGTTGATAGTATGCATTGTGAAAAAAAAAAGATAAACAAAAATTTTAAAAAAAAAAACTTACTTTTTTAGAGATTTTTTTAACATTATGTGAGACAGTGAAGGGGGGCTTTAAATTGGGGGAAAAGATACTTTTCCCCAAAAAAAGCTTTTTTACGGGCCCCGGACTGGGGGAAACTTTCCAAACCGGGGGCAAAATCCAGGGGGGCCCGGCCCGGGGGAAAAACAATGGGCCGCCTGCTCTGTGGCCAAAATACATTTTGGGGGGAGTGATACAGCGGCCCCTCCCTCCTATCTTTTTCGTGAGCAGCGCCGCTGTGGGGGGCCCGGGGGGCTGCTGTGTTGGGCTGCTCCTGGCAGAAAGCAGGACACCCAACAGTTTTAAGAAGCGGCCCCTGCCTGCGCTTTTTCCCCCTCGGGCCCAGCAGCAGCGCCCCACCGCAGGAGCAGGAAGCAGAGCCTCTGTCAGAGCGTCCCGAGGAGGAGGGGGAGGGGAGCGGGGGGGGAGAACACAAGCACGGCTCCGACTCCCGGGCAGCGGTATCACTCCCCTCCTGCCCAGACAGCGATCTAAAGTTACACAGTAAGTGTAAACAGCAACTCACAGACACTGACAGAGACACACTATGTATGCACAGACACATTACAGGCCACTATATATGTGTCTGTAATGTGTTTCCTTATGGTACATGAGAATGCTGGGATTTGTAGTTCCCCAAAAGCTGCTGTGGGACTACAAGTACCGCATACTGCACTAGATGGGCCTTTAAAACTTGAGCATATCTAGTGTAGTATTTGGTACCCGTAGCTCCCTAGCAGATTCTGTGGAACTACAAGTCCCAGCATGTCTGCCACACCAGCCAGTCTCATGTACCATAAGGTATATACACATTACAAGCCACACACATATGCATTATCTATCTATCTATCTATCTATATCTTCTATCTATTCTATCTCCTATCTATCTATCTATCTTCATATCTATCATCTTTTCTCATTCTATCTATCTATCCCATATCTATCTCATATCTATCATCTATCTATCTTCTCTCTATCTTATCTATCATCTCATATCTATTATCTATCTCTTTTCTCATTTTCTATTATCTTCTCATATCTTTATCTATCTATTCTCTCTCTCTCTATCTATCTATCTATCTATCTATCATTATCTATTTTATCTCATATTATCTGTCTGGTATTCTATCTGTCTCTGTGTCTATCATTGTCTTGTGTCTATTTTTCTGTGTCTATCTATCTTCCCCTTTTGTCTAGTATCTCTAATTCCTATCTATTTCGTATCTATCTATCTCATATCTATCGTTCGTATCTATCTATCTATCTATCTATATTCTATCTATCTTCTATCTATCTATCCCATATCTATCTATCTATCTATCTATCTATCTATCTATCTATCTATCTCATATCTATCTCATATCTATCTATCCCATATCCATCTATCTCTCTCATTATATTATCTCATACTTTTTTTCTTTTATCTATTATCTATCTATTATCTCATTCTATCTATCTATCTCATATCTATCTTCTATCTATCTATCATTATCATCTATCATCTTCTCCTATCTATTATCTCATATCTATCTATCTATCTATTATCTATCTTCTCTTCTATCTCAATCTATCTACATCTATCTATTCATATCTATTAATATCTATTTTCTATCTATTATCTATTATTATCTATAAATTTTTTCTATCTATCTATTTTTTATCTATCTATCTTTTCTATCTCATATCTATCTATTATTCTATTATTCATATCTATTACTATCTATTCATTTATCTTCTATCTATTTTTATCTCATTCTATCTATCTATCTTCTATCTATCTATCTATCTATCTATCTATTATCTATCGTGGTACCCTGGGGAGACTACAAGTGAAAAAAAAAAGATTTTAAAATAAAAAAAAAAAAAAGGGTTCAAAATAACTCCTTTGCCATTTTAAAATAAGGCTTGTCTACACGAAATCAGAAAAAAAAATGGCCCAAAACGGCCCGTTTCCTTGATGAGGACCGCGGTTTTTGTCAGCTTTGTGAAAAAAACCCGCGGCCGCTTTCGTTTTCCCGACGCCCCCCATAAAAATGCATTGTAGGGGAAAGATGTCAAAAAGACGAGAAGCCCCGGGTATTATACAACGTTGTATAATACGCCGTGCCAAAAAGACGGGCAGAGAAAGACGGAGCTGTGCAGACAGCAACTGTTTTTTTCTTTGCCGTCTAGGAAACCCCCTGAGAGTATCTCCGGCGTTTTAACCCCTTTTCCCCCCGGAGCCATTTTTGGGCCCTTGAAGGCCCTTTTTTGAAATCTGCATGTGTATTTATGTGAGAATAATTTTTGACACTTTAAAACCTTCCCATGTGATTCGAGATTTTTTTTTCTCGTGAAACATTATATTTTTAGTTGTAAGAAATTTTGGCCCAAAAAATGTTTGGGTTTTATTTGTAAAAAAATATCAAAAAAATCGTGGAAAATTTGAAAAATTTACCAATTTTAAATTAAAAATTTTCTCATGTAAGACAGTTAGTTTTCCATCAAAATAGTTTAAACTGTTTTACCATATGTCTGCTGTGTTTGGCCAAATTTTTTTAAAATTTTTTTTTTTTTTTTTTTTTTCGACATTGGGGGCTTAGAAATTTAGTAGTAATTTTCAAATTTTCAACAAAATTTGAAAGGGAACATTTTTTGGGACCGTCCGTTCTAAGTGCTTTGATTGCCTGTATGTTAGAACCCCCAAAAAATGACCTCATTTTAAAAAACAAACCCCCCTTAAAAAGTATTAAAAAACTCATTTGGGAAAGTTTATTAACCCATTGGGGTTTTCACAGGAATTAAAGCAAGTGGAAGTAAAGTTTCAAAATTTTACTTTTTTTGCGTTTTCAATTTTTATGCATTTTCAAAAAATTCGGTAAAGTGATCAGGGAAATGCAAATTAATATTGTTCCCCAGATTCTGCCTTTTCAGGATTCCCATAGTGGCCCTAGTGCATTTTTGGGGTAAACCAAAAGCCCCGGAATGGAGGACCCCTTTACTGGACTCGGGGGGTCTATTTTCATTACGATTTTTTTTTTGGGGGATTTCGTTTTGGGGAAACCCCCCAAAGGGTGCAAAAAAAATTAAAAAACTCCCTAAAAATACCCAAAATTGGAAACTACCCCCCTTAAGGAATATATTCGGGGGTGTAGTGAGCATATCGACCCCACAGGTGTGTCAAAAAAATTTTTAGCGTTGGGCTGTGAAAATTTTAAAAAAATTTTTTTCCAATAATCTGCAATTTTACTAAAAAATTTATAATTTTTACAAAGCATCCGGGTTTTAAAAAAAAACACCCAAAACCTTTTTACGCAAATTTTTCCCAAATTCAGCAATACCTAATGTGGGGGTAAAATGTGTTTGGGGCATGGAGGGCGTATAAGGGAGGGGTGTTACTTTGGGTTTTTTGGAAAAGCAGATTTTGTGGGGCCATGTGCATTTACAAAGCCCCCCCAAATAAAAGGTAAACCCCAGAACCCCCCCAGACAGAGCCCAAAGACTCACAGGGGGGTTTTGGGGGAAGGGTTAAAGGGTTTTTTTTTGGGCATTTTTGGGGGGGGGGGGGGGGGGGGGGGGGGGGCCCGGGGTTTGTTTTTTTTTTTTTTTGTTTTTGGGCCTTTTTAATTTTTTTTTTTTTCAAAAAAAAAAGTTCCCCCGGGGGGCCCAAAGGGGGGAAAAAATGATAGGATATTTTACTTGGGGGTGGTACAAATTTCAATGATAAGATTTTATAAGTTTTTTTTTTGTTTTATTACTTTTTCACAATAGAAATGGTCTATAAAAAATTGCGTTTTTTGTAGTCCTGTTTTGATAGCCATTTCGTTTTCAGTTTTTTGTATACGGGTGATTTGGGCTTTTTTGTTGTGGGTGGTTGACGTTTTTTTTTAGTACCTTTGGGGGGCATATGCCCCTTTGATCATTTTTATTTAAAGGGTTTTTTTGGGCATTTTGAACAAAATAAGATTCCCCGGTAGTGTTTTTTTTTTTTATTTTTTTAAAAGGGTCACGTGCAGTTTGCTGACATGCAGTATTTTCTCAGCAGGGGATAGATTACAGCGATCCCCAATTTTTATTTTTTTTATGTTTTCTGCTTTTACACAAAAAAAAAACTTTTATTCAAAAGGAAACAGTTTTTGCATCGCCATAGTCTGAGAAAACCATAACTTTTTTATTTTTCTGTGTACGGAGCGGTTGGGGCTTTTTTTTTGCGGGATGAGTTGACGTTTTTATTGGGATCTTTTTTGGGGGACCGACTTTTTTTCAGTTTTAAAACCGTTTTTTGGAGGCAGGGTGAAGAAAAATACTGCAATCCCCAGTAGTGTTTTTTATTTTTATTTTTACGCATCCGTAGTTCCATGACCAGTTAGTTTTCTTGGGTCGATACGATTATGGCATACCCCTATTTATATAGTTTTTTTAATTTGGAAGCACTTTAAAAAAAAAAAAAGTGTTTTTATTGTGTTAAATATTTTTTATGCATCGCTGTTTTGAGGCCCTAAATTTTTTTTTTTTTCCGTTACAGAGAGTGTAAGAACTTTTTTTTTGGGGATGAATGACGTTTTAATTGGATAACTTTGGTTTATATGAGTTTTTGATCGCTTTTTATTCCCTTTATTTTTCTGCAGGATGCAAAAAAATCGCAATTCTGTGCTGTTTTTTTTTTTTTTGTTTTTTTTGGCGTTCACCATAAGGGTTAATTTTAAAGTGAAAGATTTATAGGGTGGATCGTTACCCGCGGCGATACCCAAAAATTTGGGTTTTTATTTTATTTTTGTCTTTTTTTGGGGGATTGCCGTTTGTAAAGGGGGGAAAAAAGGGCATTTTGATGTTTTTTAAATTTTATTTTTTGTTTGTTTTTTACTTTTTTTTTTTCCCTTTTTCCTTTTTTTAATTTTCCCCAGTGGGGTTTGAACTGCAAATCCCATGGGGAACAGCAATCATTAGTTGCTGTTTGAAGGGCGATCTGTGCACAGCGTTATGTGTGCATAGTCCCCTGGAAATGTGACACCAGCCCAAAGCATTGGGGGCATGGTGTCGTCACCAGCTACCCGGATGCTTTAGAAAGATGGGGGTTGGTGGAGACGGGGAGCGGCATATGTCCGCTCCCTCGCCATCGTGGCAGAGGGGAGCCATCCCCTGCCTGCGGCATCTTTATGCGGCCCAAGAAGGTGCGGAAATGTGCTTTTTTTCACCCGGGCCCGGAGTCACTCGGCCGGGGGTATGGGGCATGAAGCCAGCGGTAATTTACCGCGGGTTTCCATGCCCAAATCGCGCGCGGCCCCCCCGCAACCCGCGCGATCCCCGGGCGTATGCTACGCCCATTTGCGGGAAGTCATTTCCCGCTGGGGTATGATCGCCCAATGTGGGAAGGGGTTTTTAAAAAAGAAAAGCGCCGAGATCGAGTAACCCTTGCAGTGTGGACTTGCCTAAAAAAATTAAGAATTTTTAAAAAAGTTACACACTGATCCGTAAAGCCAGTCTATTAAAAATAACATGGTCACAGTATGGCGGGTGTAGGGGGTTTAGTGAAAGGGTTTTTTCAGTAACAGTACAGTGGTTTTTTCAAATCCCCTTATGGGGTGATTTTTCCCGGTTTATTTGGTTTTGTTTTTTTTTTTTTTTGGAATATCTGTTTATTGTTTTTGGCCCCGTGACATGGGACAGTAGTGGCAGTATTTTTTGGTCATAAGGTTTTATAGTGGCGTTAGTCACTTTATGTGGTGAAAAATGGTGATATGTGGTTGGTTTTGGGTTTGGTTAGTGATTTTGTCGTATCAGTATGTGGTATTAGTCAATATATGGTAGTGGATGTAGGGTTTTTGGTATTAGTCAATAATGTGGGGACGTTTTTTGGGTTTGTATCCCTGCGAATTCAGAAACGGAACCCCCCTATCTTTTGGGAGGCACTTTATTGTTAGTTGCACAAAGGGGTCTTTTAAAAACCTTTGCGGTGCTAGGGGGAGGGGAGTTTTTTTCACAGGTGGGGCACGGGTTTTAAAAGAGGGGTAGAAAAATGAGGAGTCAAAGATGTTTGTGTGGTAAATTCTTCGGGACAAGTCATGGTGGAAAAGTCATCATGATTGTCGTGTCATATGGAAAAAAAACCGGAAAGAAAGTGAAATCATCAGAGAAGCGCCCTCTGTAAGTACTAAATGTCAGGGGTTTTTTTGCGGTTCTGTGTTTTGATCAGTGCTGTGTTTACTGTCATGTAGGTGACCTGTGTTTGCAGGTGATTGGCCACATTAGGTCTCAAAATGCATTTTTGGAGGTCTTTTTGGCACCTGTATAAGGGTGGTACACTTGTCCCTGACGTAAAGAGAGGCACCCTGTCCCTGACCTGTGTTAGGGGTTTTTTTGGGCCCCCACCTTTATTTCTTCCCTTGTTTTAAAAGTTTTTTATTTTAGAAAAATGGAAAAAGTGCATGAAAAAGGGGAAAAACTCGGAGGCGGTATTGTGTGGGGCTGGTGGGTGTTTTGGCCAGGGCTGTTTTTTTTTCCCAGTCCGGCCCCTGCTTTTATGTTTCTTTAGGGAGGCTTGGACAGATGCGTGTCCCCCGATGGTCTGGACTGGGTAAAAAGGGGGAGCCAAACGTCCTGTGTGTCAGTAGCATTAGCTACTGACATGTGTTTTAAAGCGGTTCCAACCCGCTTGTGTCCGGGTGGTTTTTCTGGAGTGGTCAAAGAGCTGGGTGGGGGCCATCCCAGCCCCAGGTGAGGCGGGGTCAGGCCTAAAAAGCCTGGGTCTGCGGGGCTGTATGGTGCGGGTGGAATGCTAAAGCCAATGGTAAGCAGTCCTGTTACTGCTGAAAAGGGGTCTCTGTAAAGGGCACTGAGTGTGTCTCTGTGTGTCAGGGCCCTACTTTTTTGTTAGAGTCAGCGACGGTTTTTGTTTTGTGTTATTTTGTTCCCTTTAATAAACCCGGCATAGCTGGCTTGGATTTTTTAAGCTGTGTCCCTGTCTCTGTCTGAAAAGGCCCAGGCTGTCCCTAAAACTTTGAGGCAAAACCCCACATTAAAAAAATAATAGTCTGGTTTTTACATTTTTTTCAGTTATCTTCGTTGTTTTTTTGGGTTTATTTTACAGCAAAAATCACACAACTTTTGTAATTGTGTCACTTTTCCATCATGGATGTTTCTATGTAGATGATAGAAAGTGTATTTTATTTTATATATTGTACCATCCATACGGTCAGATAAAGCCTTTAGGGAGCATTTCACTTTTTTCTTTTGCTTATTTCGCTTTGCTGGGAAGGATGCATCAGCCGCTATTCGGGGGGAAAACAGCCCCGTGCCCGTGTAGGGGGATAAGAGGCCAGCGCTTCTGGTAACATGATGCTGCCGCCAGGAGTGAAAAGCCAGGGGCTCCCGGAACCTTACTACAGGACTGGGAAACCGCCCCTGCCTTGTCCCGGAGTCCCCGATTGGTGCGGCCGACCGTCCACTCCGCAGCTGACAACTAGTTCCAGGACGTGTGCGAGATGACCGTAGCCTGGGCTGCGGTAGGTTTTAAAGGCCTCCCGGGAAGAACCCTCGCCATTGTAGGCGTGGGCCCCGTGTGCTCCTGCTTGCGGTTTAGGTTTTCCCTCCCTCAAAAATTTTTAAAAGGAGCAAAAAAAGTTAAAAAATTCTGAGTAAGAAATAAAAATGTTGTTGTTCGTCCTTATAAACTCAAAGGAAAAAATTAAAGGACCGCATGTATGAAAAACTGTCTAGGTGTAAAACTGTCTTTTTACCCTCCCGCAAACCAATCAGAGCCCAAGCAAACCAATCAGAAAACATAGAAAACCAATTATAGCTCAAGCACCCCGTCAGAGCCCCTAACAACCATTTTTGGCCCTAGCAAAATCAGAGCCCCTGCAACCCGTCAGAACCCTAGCAACCCGTCAGGCTCTAGAACCAAACAGAGCCTAGCGACCAATCAGAGCTCCCTTTTTTTTTTTTATTTTTCAGAGCACTATTGAAAAAAAGGGGGGCCCGATTGGTTGCTAGAAATTGATTGGTTTTATGGGCTTGATTGGTGGCTATGGCTCTGGTTGCTATGGGTTGGTTGGGTTGGGTGTGATTTGGGGTATTGTTTCTGATTGGTTGCTATGAGTTTGATTGGTTTTCTTGAGCTTGATTGTTTTTTATGAGCTTGTTGGTTGCTGTGGGTTCCCGTTGGTCGCTTCAGCTCTGATTGGTCGCTATGGTCTGTTGGTCGCTATGAGATCGATTGGTTGTATGGGGCTCGGGTTGGTTACTATGAGCTTAAATTGGTCGTATGAGCTCTGATTTTTTTTTTATAAGCTCTGATTTGGGTTTCTTGGTCTTAATGGTTGCTATGGGCTTGATTTGGGTTTCTCTGGTCTTAATTGGTTGCTAGGTCTTAATTTTGGGTTTCTTGGGCTCTGATTGGTTGCTCTGGTCTTAATTTGGGTTTTATGAGCTCTATTGGTCGCTATGAGCTTGTTGGCGTTGAGCTTTGGTTTCTTGGGGGTCTGATTTGGGGCTTGAGCTCTGGGTTTTCGGGCTCTGATTGGTCGCACGAGCCTTTGGGTTCTCTGGGTTCTGATTTTGGTTTCTATGGGCTTGATGGTTGCTCTGGGCAAAAAGAGGTCTTAGACCAGACAGTTTTCAAATAGGGCCCAAAGGGTTCTTAAGACCATTTAAAAAGGTAAATTTATTAAGTATATTAAAGACTAGCAGGAAAAAAAACCCCAAAGAATGAGCTGTCCCAGGGTGTATAGTGCCAGGAAGGAAAAGATATAACATATACAGAACCTTTAAATGTATTTTCAATTGGACTCCTGTGATGAAAAAACAATGGGATTGAAACATTTTTAAAAGTGCAACAAAAAGGTCCAAGAAAGCCCTCCCCAATGAAAGTAATATCTATGACAAGTGCAAGTGGTTAACTAATAGCAATCTTTTCACCCCGGGGTTACTCTGTATGAAAAAAGTTTTTTCTGTTAGTATGAACCTGCCCTCACTCATGACATGAAAACTACACCCCTTGGTGAGCAGCACAGTGCAAACAGCTCTGCCCCTTTTGGCCGTTTGCACCATCGGAGGCCTCCTTTCCCTTTGCTGGGGGTTACGTATAGGGGTAATTAACACGTTCTTTCTTATTGATTTTGCATTGCCTCTTCCCTGGGTTGTAGTTTTCTTTTTGCGCAAAAAATCTATAATTCTTTATAAACATAAAAAGCAAAATCCCTTTTATTTCCATCTATAATTGTGTTGTTTTAATTTTTGATTGTGGTGTCATTATAAGGGCCGTTCACACAACGTTTTTGGAATCGGTTTTGGATCCAAAAATTGCATCCAAAAACACAGCTCGATCGGACCCCAAAGGACCCTAAACGCGCATGTGGGGGGGCCCGTGTTGGCTCAGGGGGACCGCCCCCTTATTTTATTATAGAGGCAGCTGTGTGTTTGGATGGTTGGAGCAGCAGGATCGAAACCTATAGTTTATTATGGGGCCTGTGTGTTTGGATGTGTTGGATGCGCAGGTCGCTTCCTTTTAGTTTATTTAGAGGATGTGTGTTTGGATGGTTGGTGCAGCGGATCGCTTCTATATTTTTTATGGGGTGTGTTTTTGGATGTGTTGGATGCGCAGGTCGCCCCCCTAGGTTTTTTTATAGAGGCAGCTGTGTGTTTGGTTGTTTGATGCGCAGGATCGTTTCCCTATAGTTTTTAAGAGGCAGCTTGTGTGTGGATCCGTGTTGGCTGCAGCAGGATCGCCCCTATAGTTTTTTTTAAAGGGAGCTGGGTTTTGATGTGTTGGTGCACGGGTCGTTCCTAAGTTTATTATAGAGGCAGCTGTGTGTTTGGATGTTTTGGGATGCAGCAGGATCGCTCCCTATAGTTTTATGAGGCAGCTTTTTGTGTTTGGATGTGTTATGCGCAGGATCGCCCCCATTTTTTTAAGAGGGCTGGTGTTTGGATGTGTTGGATGCAGAGGATCGCTCCCATTTTAAAATTTAGAGGCAGTTTGTTTTTGGGGGTTTTTGGATGGAAGAGGATCGTTTTCCTATATTTTTAAATATAGAGGCAGCTATTGTGTGGTCCGTGTTGCGCAGCAGGGAACCCCGCTCCCTATAGTTTTATAGGGCGCTTGTTTTTGGGGTGTGTTGGTGCAGCAGGATGCTTCTATGTTTATTATAGGCGCATGTTGGGTCCGGGTTGGCTGCAGCGGATCGCTCCCTATGTTTATTATACGGCCCTGCTGCGTTTTTTGGACCAAAAATTTTCATAAAATTTCAGAAGACGCAATGAGACCACAGGGTGATCACTCATGTAATGCCGAGCGTGTTTCATTTAAAAAAGCAATGAAAATTCACATTGCACTTTATTAGATGCGGGTTTGGGTCCTTTTGGGGGCCGACGTGGATCCAAACAAAAAGCGATGTTACAGGACTAAAAACACGCAATGGGAACATAGCCAAAATCACCATCTTTTCTTTGTGATTCTAGAAACTACAAAACATGTAATTATTCTTTTCCCTTTGGGGTTCTGTTTATTCTATATCTGTCATGCTTTTTTATGCCGAGGGCTGGTGACCCTATAAAGTACATTGTCCCTCTGTTCTGCCCATTACTGTTTTTAAACCCTTTGTGGTGATATTTTAATTGCATTCTTTTAATTTAAATGAATAAAATTGAATTGATAAGATTTTTTGAATTACTGGGAAAATCTGCCTTTGAAATCATTCGTAAAGGGGGCGGACTTAGTACGAAATGTCCTCACCAAAAAATGCCCCCAAAGTGGCATAAAGCAAGTCAAGATAGGAGGTGGAAACATTGACTACGGTTCTGGACAAAAACCAGATGGGCAGCATATGTTACACGTAGCACTTTTTTTGACTGGACGAAGTTTTAAACAAGTTTGAAAAATTCTCCCCCAAATGTTCTGTGCGGTGTTCTCAGATACAAAAGCCCCTGGATGCTCCTGCAGGTCTGTGGTGCAAATCTTTGTTTTCCCCTTGTTTAAGGGTATGTTCGCACTTATAGTACCGCTGAAATACACTGGGTGTTTGGGAACCACACGATGATTACCCTGATTCCATAACATGCTTGTGAGGGGGTGTGTAATCGCCCCTAACAAGTGACTGTCCTTTCTCCCCCGCGCGTACAGTGTATCGTATGCCCGGGGAGCTACCGTAATCCTTGGAGCTATGTTTCCACAATTGCGGCGGCTTTTTGCCCTATTACGTGGAAATCAAGCTAAATACGAGCTAAATAGCCGTGTGAACACCCCCTAAAAATTCGGGAGCCCCTTTTCTTTGGGGAAAATTTACTGTCTAATTTGCGAGGTGCATTTCGGGCGAATAAATGTGTTCAATGCGCCTGAAAAAGACGGTATTTGTATCATAAAGGCTATGATTTACGCCCCCAGCTTCCCCAGCGAGGATGAACACCTGGGGAAAAAAAAGACATGTCACCTCTTTCTTGGGTTTTCTTTTCTGGGGGATTATAGAATCCTTTGGGGCCGGTCCTCCTCGCGGCTTCAGAAGTCACTCTGGCCAGCGCATATTCTAAAAAACCCGCGTGTTGTGGACGTCTAAAACCGCTGCAATAAGCCATTGTGAAACATACCCCTTTCAACTCTGGCTGTGCTGTTCCTCTGTTATTCCTCCTGAAATGTTCCTGAATCTGTCTCTGGGTTAACCAATTTTGGAGGGGGGGGGGGTGTTGTACTAACACCCCAATTAGTAAACCCCCATTTGCCCCCTTTTTTTAAAATTTAATGAAAATTTCAGAGGAATAATGGAGGAAACCCAAAAACTAAGGGCAGGGGAAAGATGCTCCAGGATTGTTATTTCCGGGGAAAAAACAGTTGTCATTAAAAAAAACATATCAGGGATGGTCTTTAGGGGTTTTGGTGACAAAAGCGACTCCAATGGGAAGTCCGTTCCGTAGTGTTGTGTAAATTTGGGTTTCCCTTAAGCCTTTGGGCATAGCTCCCCACGGGCTCTACTCCTAATGCCAGGACCTGCCTCTGGGGATTCCCAAAAATCAACCCCCTATGACACAATTCCTTTACCACCCCCACTGCCCCCTTCTAAAAAGCTATATAACAACACCCTGGACATCTTATAGGGAACCTGCAACCTACGGACTATCTGGGCGGACGGAAGCTGATGGGTTCCCGCCGCACCATATTTTTGAATTCCTAAGAACACACAAGCGTTAAAGGGGGGGTCCACTCAAGGCTTTCAGTATGTTACTAACTTTTAAATAAGTGTTTTCCAAAAAAAAATTGCTTTTATATTCCTTTGTAAGAAATAAGGAGTTTTTATCTGTCTGATGCACCGGTTTTCTGGTTACCCTCCTTATCTTCCCATTGATTAGACAAAAGCAGGGGTGTGTCCCCCGGATGGCGGCGTTGGAGCAGATTATCTCTACCAAAAAAAAGGGATTGATTAAATTTTGGTTGTTCATTTGAGCTCTGAAGTCTTCTTGATAGAAACATCCCGCTTTCCCTTCAGGTGCAATTAGAAAAGCTGTGAATAAAAGGGGCTGATTATCATCACTTCAGAAACCACCACAGCCCAGCCAGGAGAAGGAACTGTCAATCTGAACTGCATTGATCTGAAAAACAAAGTTTTTAGACAATCCCTTTCTAAACAGTGCTGCTTCAGGATTCAGGCATGTTCCCCGGGTTGTGGGCATACATTCATCAACTGGGGCCCTATGCTTATGTAGTAGCCCCTGGTTAAGATGGCCCTGGTTCCCCCTCCCGGGGCAGGCACCCCGATCACTTGGGCTTCCTGTGAAAGCCCTACCAGGTCTCCCTGGGCGTGAACCCCCGCCCCGCCGCCCTCCCAGAAAAAATATTGGAATAAAAAAAAGCGGGAAGGGGTCGGTGAAAAAAATTTTTTCCTTATCACATTTTTTTCGATGTTACTGACTTAGGGCACGACGTCCCTGAACAGGGCCGGACTGGGACTCAAAAGCAGCCCTGGCACACAGGTCCCAACAGCCCACAAAGGTGGGCGGGCAGCCCACGTAGGCGGGGGCAGGCACCAAAAGGAGGTAAAGTAGGGGGCGGGAGGCACCAAGGGAGGGTACATAGGCCCAAAAAGGGACCAAGGGGGGGGGGGGGTAGGCCCGACCCGGGGTGGCACCCCAAGGGAAAAGGGACGTAAGCGGGGGGGCAGGGACCAAGGAAAAGTACATAGGAGACGGCACCAAAAGAGGGGAAAGTTTGGCGGGGGCAGTACCAAAGGTATGTAGGCGGGTGGGCAGGTACCAAGGGGGGTATGTAGGTGAGGGAAAACAGGCACCAAGGGAAAAAAGGGATGTAGGGAAAGGGGCAGGTACCAAGGGAGGTTTTGGTAGGCGGGGAGGGGGTACCAAAGGAGGTACGTAGGGGGAAGACAGGCAAACCCCGGAAAGGGAAGGGAGGCAGGCCGGGGAGG
Source organism: Phyllomedusa bahiana (assembly GCA_025379985.1). Lineage (NCBI taxonomy): Eukaryota > Metazoa > Chordata > Amphibia > Anura > Hylidae > Phyllomedusa > Phyllomedusa bahiana. Next base: position 139,296 of record JAODAL010002873.1, read on the forward strand.
GACCAAAGGGGGGGTATGGAGGCGGGGGGCCGGGAGGGTTTCCAAAGGAGGTACGTAGTGGGGGGGACAGGCCCCCAAGGGAAAGGTTTCGTTTTGGGGGGAAAAAGGCAACCCCCAAAGGAAAAAGGGAAAATAGGGTTTGACAGGGACCAAAGGGAGGTACAAGGGGAACAGGCACCCAAAGGAAGGTACATAGGTAGACAGGGACCAAAGGGGGGGTTTCAAAGGTGACAGGCACCAAGGGGGGTTCCCTAGGTAGAGAGGCACCAAGGGAGGTACATAGGTAACAGGCCCCCAAGAGAAGGGACATAGGTAACAGGCCCCCAAAGGGGGGGACATAAAGGTTTGACAGGCACAAGAGAGGTACATAGGGAGGAAAAGGCACCAGGGGGGTACATAGGTGGGAAGGGGCAGGCACCAAGGGAGTACTTAAGGTTTGGGGGGACAGGCACCAAGGGGGGTTTCGTAGGCGGGCGGCAGGCCCAAAAAAACCAAAAAAAAAAGAAAAACCCTAGGGGGGCGGGCAAAGGCCCCCAAGGAAGGTCATAGGTTTACCCGGCACCAAGGGAGGTACGTAGGCGGGCGGGCAGGCACCAAGGGAGGTACATAGGTATACATGCACCAAGGGAGGTACGTAAGCAGGCGGGCAGGCACCAAGGGGGGTACATAGGTATACAGGCACCAAGGGAGGTACATAGGTAGACAGGCACCAAGGGAGGTACGTAGGCGGGCGGGCAGGCACCAAGGGAGGTACATAGGTAGACAGGCACCAAGGGATGTACGTAGGTGGGAAGACAGGCACCAAGGGAGGTACGTAGGTGGGAAGACAGGCACCAAGGGATGTACGTAGGTGGGAAGACAGGCACCAAGGGATGTACGTAGGCGGGCGGGCCGGCAACAAGGGAGGTACATAGGTAGAGAGGCACCAAGGGAGGTACATAGGTAGAGAGGCACCAAGGGAGGTACGTAGTCTGGCGGGCAGGCACCAAGGGAGGTACATAGGTAGACAGGCACCAAGGGAGGTATGTAGGTGGGAAGACAGGCACCAAGGGAGGTACGTAGGTGGGAAGACAGGCACCAAGGGAGGTACGTAGGCGGGCGGGCAGGCACCAAGGAAGGTACATAGGTGGGCGGGCAGGCACCAAGGAAGGTACATAGGTATACAGGCACCAAGGGAGGTACGTAGGCGGGCGGGCAGGCACCAAGGGAGGTACATAGGTATACAGGCACCAAGGGAGGTACATAGGTATACAGGCACCAAGGGAAGGTACGTAGGCTTGCGGGCAGGCACCAAGGGAGGTACTTAGGTATACACGCACCAAGGGAGGTATGTAGGCAGGCGGGCAGGCACCAAGGGAGGTACATAGGTATACAGGCACCAAGGGAGGTACATAGGTATACAGGCACCAAGGGAGGTACGTAGGCGGGCGGGCAGGCACCAAGGGAGGTACATAGGTATACATGCACCAAGGGTGGTATGTAGGCAGGCGGGCAGGCACCAAGAGAGGTACATAGGTATACATGCACCAAGGGAGGTATGTAGGCTGGCGGGCAGGCACCAAGGGAGGTACATAGGTATACAGGCACCAAGGGAGGTACATAGGTATACAGGCACCAAGGTAGGTACGTAGGCAGGCGGGCAGGCACCAAGAGAGGTATATAGGTAGGCGTCTGGGCAGGCACCAAGGGAGGTACATAGGTGGGCACCAAGGGAGGTACGTAGGAGAACAAGGCCCAAGAGAGGTAGTGTACCTACTTCCCTTGGGCCTTGCCTTCCTATTATCAGGCTGACAAGTGGCAAGGGCCCAAGTGATGAAGTGACCATCTACTTACTATTGGAGGAAATCCTGCAGGAGCAGAGCCGGCTTCCTGGAGAGGCAGAGGCACGTTCAGCAGGGGCTGCAGGACTTGGGAGGTGGAGCCAGTGAACGTCTCTTCTGATCACTGTGAGGTAGCTGCCTCCACGGTCCCCCCTCCCTGCGTGCGCCTCATGCCCCGCCTCCTCAACTGTGAGCGCATCAGCCAGACTGCACAGACGAGCTGCGGCCGCTGCGGAGCATCCCGGCTCACTGCAGCCCTCAGATGTGGGCGCGGCAGCCGGCGGCCCCTCCGTAGTGGCCGCAGCAAGACTCATAGATATATGTAACTAACTTGCAGGGAACTCCGGCCGCTCAATGCGGCGGCCCTCAGTTGCGGCCGGAGGCCCTCTGTAGTGCCCGCACCCCGCCTCTAAAGAAGCTGGTTGCTGGGTGGCTGCGGCTGCTGCGTCCCTGCTCAGTTGCGGCCGGCGGCCTTGTGTAGTGGCCGCGGTCGCAACCCGCCTCCTTACTTGTATGTCAGCTGCTGGCCACTGCGGAGCATCCTAGCCCAGCTGTGGTCGCAGCGGCCCTCTTCAGTGGCCGCAGCCGGCATCAAAGTGCCAGAAAGTGCGTTCAGGCGGCCCACATGTGTTCCTGCTCCGCGGCCCGCCGGGCATCTGCCCGGTCGGACAGGTTCTCAGTCCGGGCCTGTCCCTGAAGAGCCCGGGATCTGTCAGCCTGAGATACTGAAAGCAGCTCTTTAATGTCAAAGACAGTTTCCTCATTCACGCTGGAACATCAGATCAAACATGAGCTAAAAATGGCGCGCGATGCCGGCGAATCCGTGTCGGTGCCGCGGGGCCTTAAAGCATCATGGTTACGCTGATAAGTCCAATTATGGGCCCCCATCCTAGAGACGTCAGTGGTCCATGTGTCCTGGTGACCCAGCGGTAACAGCATGCGCTGGTAACCGGGTGTGGATCCACTGTGATCACCGCAGGCGAGATGGTAGATGGAGATCCACACCAGGCAGCGGAGTCTAAGGGGCCCCCGGTCTTCACCGGAGCCCGCCACCATGCAGGATGGACTTTGCTGAGGGGACCCCAGGTCGCTACCCCTGATGTGGCTACCTGCAGTGACAGCCGAGGTGCAGGACAGGAACTCCAGGCACTGGGAGCGGTGGTAGACAGGTACAGCATGTAAACCTATGCAAGAAGGATGCTGAACAGGTGCAACAGCAGGATACAGCAGGTACTAGACAGGTGCAAGGACAGCAGAATACGACAAACAGGTGGTTAGGAGCTCTGATGGACTGCAGGAACTGAACCAGGCATCTCAAGGGTTAAGTCCAGAATAGCAGACCTGAGAAGCTGGCAGGAGCTCAGATGGACAACCTCTCAGCATGAGGCACAACAATGGACTGACACTGGAGCAAAGACAGAAAGTTACACTTGCAGCCAGGGGTCACAGGTCAAGAGGAAGACAGAGACACAGACCCAATAAAGGGCAGGAAGCTGCCGTGCACGCTCTAGGAGACGCAGCGCACATACAGGACCCAAGAAGGCAGGAGTAAGGATCCAGGCCGCCGGGATCCCTGCACAGGGAGCCTCAGCGGAGACATAGCCGGCCCGGACACAGCGACGGTTCATGGTAGGGACAACGGCGTGAACCGCGACACTGGTGCCTTAAACATTTTACCACATCATTGCCCACTAAGCGAACAGAAAATAATTGTATTTATTTGTCTAAAGTGTGAAAAATTCTTATCAATTTATCAGGAATCTTGAGAGCAGCTGAAGATATAAATCTCCAAGGCAGCAGCTTCTCCAGTCCTTTTTCTACAGAAAGGGGTAAAAGTAAATACAGACTATTACCAAATACATTGCTGTTCTGATTTTGCCACATTTCACAGTTAGAGCAGTTCTTATCCCCTGCTTCTGTACACAAGCTTCCCTAGGTTACCAACCACCTCTCTCTGCTCTAGCAGTGATCTGGATTGTGACATCACTCCCTGCTGTGTCTTATCAGCAGCACAGGAGCTTGTTTATGTTCCTTACTGACACATTATAACCCTTTAGAGCTCTGTAGCCTCCTGCAATGATGTTAAAACTCCTCCATCACCAAAGTCCTTCTAACAGGCTCAGCTAGAAATACAAAAAAAAGGCTTAAATAGCCAGCTCACCTAATGTTGCAGGATCTACAAACAATACAACAAACAAGACTCGCTGACGCGTTTCAGGCACGAAGTGCCCTTAGTCAAGGTCTTGTTTGTTGTATCTTGTCCACAATATCTCCGTGTTTTAGGGGCTTTTGAATACAAATAAAGAAGTGGTTTCATCACCTTTTTTCATCCCAGCAATGTTGTCCCACCAATTCTTCTTGATGCATCAGCTACAAATAGCAGAGCTGAAATGTCAGTCACTGCTGTAGAACCACCCACAGCCTGAGCAGGAAGACAGAGACTGAAGCTGTAGACCCCCTCCCCTCCCCCCAGCCTTAACAGGAAGAGGGAGACAGAAGCTTTAGAACGGCCCACAGCCTCAACAGGAAGAGGGAGCCTGAAGCTGTAGAACCACCCACAGCCTGAAAAGGAAGTGGGAGCCTGAAGCTGTAGAACTGGTCACACCTGAACAGGAAGTGGAAGATTTAAGCTGTAGACCGACTCAAAGTCTGAACAAGAAGTGGGAGTCTGAAACTGCAGGATTAACAACAGCCTGAACAAGAAGCGGGACTCTGAAGCTGTAGAACTGCCCACAGGAACTGAACAGGAAGTGGGAGCCTTAAGCTGCAGAACCGCCTACAGTCTGAACAGGAAGTGGGAGCCTGAAGCTGCAGAACCGCCTACAGTCTGAACAGGAAGTGGGAGCCTGAAGCTGCAGAACCGCCCACAGCCTGAACAGGAAGTGGGAGCCTGAAGCTGTAGAACTGCCCACAGGAACTGAACAGGAAGTGGGAGCCTGAAGCTGCAGAACCGCCCATAGCCTGAACAAATTTGACTTTGATCCAAATTAGCAGTGCGACACCAATGGTAACCAAAAATAACCCTACCAAGAACATTTAAAATCAGAATATTGAAAGTTGTGTTGTACTGCAAATGTTGGTAAGGGTGTTTTAGTTGATATTTTACGGGCTGATATTTCCTTGTCTGATTTTCCATGATTTCCGGCCGAATGGGCCCTACACAAATCGGTTGCACAACAGTAACTACAAGCGAACAAGTTCTAAAGGATTGTACTGTTTTTTTAAGTAAATGATGGCGCTCTTGGTCTTGGGATGTGACTGATATTCAGTTAACTCAGACTTAGTTGCAATACCTGGTACGACCTTTGGATAAGAGAAGCGCTACTTCTCGCAAAAATCTTGTCCTAATCTTGAACAATTACTTTAAAAGGGGTTTTCTCATCTCAAAGTTTCATAGGATGCATGAATGAAATAATGCTGCTTTGCTCTGTCACTTCCTGGTCAAGCTGTTTTTTTTTCCCCCCCATAATCAGCATATGAGCTCAGTGTATTCAGACTTCTCTGCTTATTATGTTTATTAGTCTGGATTAGCTAAATTACCTTCTCTGAGGTCTGGAGAAGCTTCTGAGCTAATGTAAACAGTAGAGTAATTACTGTCTTTTATCTGAAAGATGAGACAACACACAAGCTCTCACTGCCAGCCACGACCAGTGTGATGACACCACTTCCTGCTATAAGACAGGTCACTTGGGAAACTAGAAAGCCCTCAGAAGGTGATAAAATCACTTGTAGCTCCTTAACAAAAAAAGATGAACAAAGCAACATATTTGGAAAACATATTCATTTAGTGTTCCCTACATTTTGAAAGCTAATCTTTGAAGTGAGACAACCCCTTTAAAGGGGTTTTGCCAAGAAGTGAAGTGCCTTACCTCTTATCTGCTCAGGAGAGAAGATAAACAAAGCATGAACGGCTGCAGGGGGGAGGGGGTTGAGCAACAGGAAGCAAGGGCGTCTCTAAATGTTTATTCAAATAATTACATTACAACCATGGATCTCTACACAGCAGACAGCTCATACACTGCACTTTTCACCCCAGCCCCTTGCAAGCTCATTCATGTTCCCTGTCATCAGATAAGAAGTGCAAACATGCAAGCGCGGCCAGATGAGCTCCTGTCAGTGTCCTGGTCATGTCTAATGTAAACTTTCAGGAAACTAAAGGAGGGGGACAATAGCAATGCTGTATCTCTCAGAGGCTTACATTTTTGTCATTCACATATATTTAAAAAAGTTGATTAAATACCTCATTTGGAGGATCCCACGTCAACATTACATCGTGGCAAAACCCCTTTAAGTCCTCCCTATTCTACCTGTCTTTAAGTTGAGGCAGTTCCGTTGAATGAACTTCAATAACCTTCAGGAAATAGCAGTGTATATATAGACAGATGTTTGAGCCGGAATATGACAAGTGATCCTGGGTCACTTCTACGTATTGATTGACTTATGCAAATGAAACCTCCTGATCTGGCAACACTCCAGCTACTGTCAGAGGATTATTATACAGACCCCCGAATGGGATGAATATGCATTTATTCATCTGCTTCGCTGGTAAACAAAGTATCAGATGCAAGGTTGTTTCCTTGATTAAAATTTCAAAGAGTTAAGGTAAAATTTAAGACATGAAGAATAAATGGAAGATGAATTAGATGAAATCGGAAGGGAAAAAAAACCTTCATAAAACAGATTATTAAACTGAAAATTTAGAGTGAAATCCCCAACTCCAGGACGACAAGGACAAGGACCTCAATGGCAAAAAGCCTGTTAGCAATACAAGAAAATACTGAAGAAGTCCATAAAATATAAAAGGTCCAATATGGTTATTACAAGTGTCTCTCTGTGTCCATCATCTACGCATGTTGTATTCTCTCTTACAGTATATTCTGTTTTTTTAGGACTTTATTATCTCTAGTACATATTATATATCTTTACCATGTAAGTGTTTTCAAAAATAAAACTACTATAATACTGCCCCCTATGTACAAGAATATAACTACTATAATACTTCCCCCTATGTACAAGAATATATGCAATAATACTGCCCCCTATTGAGCGCAAAAGACACTATAAACTACTATAAGACGCCTCCAATGTACAAGAATATAACTACTAATTAATACTGCTCCCCATGTACAAGAAATGATAACTACATAATGCTAGCTATGTCAACGAATATAAATACTATAATACTGCCGATCTATGTTACAGAGAATATAACAACTATAACACAGCTCTCTAATGTAGCAAGAATATAACTACTATAATACTGCCCTAATGTACAAGAATATAATCTAGTACTACACACCTGCCCCACCTATGTACACGAATATAACTACTATAATACGCTCCCCTATGTACAAGAATATATCTAGTATAATACTACCTCAAGTACAAGGCGAATAAAACTATTATAATACTGCTCCTATGTACAAGATTATAACTATCATAATACTGCTCCTATGTACAAGATATAACTAACTATAATACTGCTCTATGTATAAGAATATAATAACTATTATAAATACGCTGCCTATGTACAAGAATATAAGCTACTATATATATACTGCTCTGCTATGGTACAAGAAATAATAGACTACTATAATAATTACTGCCACCTATGTAAAGAATATTCTATAAAACACTGCCCCCAATGTACAAGAATATAACTGCTATAATACTGCTCCTATGTACAAGAATATAACTACTATAATACTGCTCCTATGTACAAGAATATAACTGCTATAATACTGCTCCTCTGAACAAGAATATAACTACTATAATACTGCTTCTCGCTCTATTTACAAGAATATAACTACTATAATACTGCACCCTATGTTCAGAGAATTATAACTACTATAATAACTGCCCTATGTACAAGAATATAACTACTATAATACTGCCCCTATGTACAAAGAATATAGACTGCGATAATACTGCCTCCTATGTACAAGAATAAACTACTATAATAGCTGCCCCTATGAACAAGAATATACCTACTATAATACCACACACACACACTGCTATGTACTACGAAGAATATAACAAAATTTAAATAACTAAAGACCTAAATCCTAAAATGTACAAGAATATAACTAACTATAATAACTAACTGGACACCCAATGTACCAAAGCCACACACGTCTGCGAAAAACCAGGCCCCCTTCTGAACACCTACCTCGCCACCAACATAAAAACACCTAAAAGTGCCGCCTCACGACCCACAAAACAATCACGCCACTCCACACCCACCACACCATCAATCCATAACCAGCATACCCCGGAGCTCCCACACCCACCACACATGTCACACACCACTGCCGAGCCACTATACACCGGTTCCGCAGCACCCACCACTGACACACATCCGACACATACACCTCCACGACGTGCCACTGCACCACCACCAATGGTCTCCCCTTAAAGTTCCAAGCTTGTCCACACCCAACAAACTGACACCGCAACCAGCAGAACCTCGGTGCTATCACATCCACCAGCAGACCACCCTCTACCCACAGACCCCTGCACTCCCACCACACACACCTGTCCCCCATCCATACCCAGACTCCGCACACCCACCACGACACCAACATCCACCCGACCACACCATACCCCTCCGACACCGCTCCACTGAAACATGGCTGCCCAACTCATCATACGCCTCCGCCTACACGCCACCCAGCAATCCCCACGCCAAAAACTGATCTGCAACATGTGCCAACAATTACACAAAGCTCACAATATCGCATCCCTATTGCTCTAAATCCTCCCAGCCCTCACCCGCCTTACCCTACTTGATCACGGACCCCCGATGTGCACCCAAAGTCCCCCATCAAAACAAACAACCCCCCCCAGGGGGGGGGGGGGGGGGGGGGGGGGGTGTTCCAAACAGCAGTGTGGGAAAGGTTTCAAGCTGAGCATTTTGACGATTGAACAAGTCTTTTATTGCGAGTGTTTGTACATTTAAAGTGAGGTAGACTTTGAGATAGAGAGACATTATATTTTTGCTCGAGCGCGTCCTACTTTACACGAACAAGGGGATCCCCCGTTCATTATAGCAAATAATACTAAAAATAAAATCGACAACACACAAAAAGTACCCAGACCGCCCAGAGATACCATGTTAGACAATGCGTGTCCCGTTGTCACAACCTGTGCAAATGTATGTGCCCAACCTTGAGGCAACAATTCGAGGGGGCATACTTGCTTTTTGTTCAAGAAGAGTGCACACTGAGACACATTGTAAAGTGCACCTGATCCAGGATCTAAAAGACAAGTTGCTTCACTGATAATTCCATTGCCAACTTGTGTTGAGGTGATGGAGTTCGTGGGTGTATGGGATTTGTGTTGTTGTCCCGGCTAGCCCCACTGAGGCAATCACGTCGCAGGTGAGATACTGGAGGGTGGAAGCATGGTGAGGTGCAGGAACATAAGGCTAGCTAGTAATGGTTAACAGTAGAAAGAACGGTACGATGGAAGAGATGTCAGGGAGGCTAGTTCCAAAAAACAGTTACACAAACACCCCAACAAATTTGCAAGATTGGCGGATTGCGAGGGGGAATGTCGGGTCAGAAATATCATTCTGCGAGGCAAGACCCTCCCCCTGTCGCTCCAGTAGATGGGGGGAAAATCAGGAGTGCAGGTCAGGCTAGACAGTTGCTGCTAACTGATTGTGGACTCCCATCCAACTTGTCCCAGACCAGGGCACTCTGCCACAAAGACCGGGATCGTCGCACGAGTGTGATAGTAATACCCTGTGGCCCGAGGGATCGACCATAGAATAGTCTCTGAGCTGGATGGACATATAGCTGTGGAGTGGGCTGGTGATTAATGCCACTGTCTGGTCCACATTGGCACCAATTGAACAAAGTTAGAGGTAGGTTGAGAGTTCCTTAAAAACGATATCAGGGACTGAGGCCAAAAGCACAGGGCAATGACCGGGGTCCAAGAGTTAATATTTTCAGTTAGAAATATCACCTGTTCGCACGAGGCCGACACCAGTAGAGGCAGCGGGAGATTTGAGAGGGTAATAAGTGGTGCCTCACAAAAATTGGTGTAGGCACAAAGTAAGATTTGGAGTTTTGGAAAGAAACTGTGCTGACTTCTGTAATTGGCTACAGACACTATGCTAGGGATGGGCTGCGAACCTAAATGAGGGGAGGGTGCAGCTTTATTTGGAGTACAAAATGGCCAGGAAGAATGGAGGAATATTTAAACTGAGGGTACGTGGGGGGGGAGGGTAAACTCACACATTATAGCAGAGCACGAAGAGAAGAATAGCAGAGCTGGTGAATAGAATAAAACAGGTGGGTGGGGGGGGGAGGGGTGGAGGGGAGGGGGGTGTAGCAATGGGGAGATAATGGGGGGGGGGGGGGGGGGAAAGATCAGGGAGAAAGGAATAAAAACTGAAAAAAAATCTATAAATATGCAGCTTAACATCAATGCCAGGGGGGGAGTCTGACCAACAAAAATAATGAACTAGAAGGCTTGGAATGGGGGGGGGGGGGTGGGAGGTAGCTGAGAGAAAAATATGACATATTGGTGGATTAACTGAGACATGGTTGCTGGAGCGGAGAGCGTAACGACGTGGGAGGCGGGCGTATAACATCTATCACGCCCGGCTTCACCCAAGCTCATCCACATTACACACAGTGTGAGATCATAAGACCCTGACCCCCACCAACCAACAAGTCACCCACACCAAATAGCGAAAGGAGTGCGGGAGTGATTCAGTTGGTGCTGGGCGTGGGAAATAATCGATAATAACGTCCCTGTCTCTAGCCCAAGGCCAGTCGCACAAACAACTCAAAAGGAGCGCACACATGCACTAGAAACAATGAATAAATTACGGTAACAATGCGCGACATTAATGTGGAACTAATTCTCAAGTTTGAGTGTGACCATAAAGTATCTTATCATGTGCGGGAGTAAAAGCACATAAGCCAACACATATCTTAAAGGGGAGGGAGTCATGAACAATGTCTGTATAGCAACGTACCACCCATAAGATGGAGAGTTCACAGTCCAGTATGTAACCTTGCGGCGTCTAGTTCCGCGCCCATCATAGATGGTACAACGCGCCTCAGATCGCATAATTAACACGCATTGAGGTTCTATTATCTACAGTAGTGCGACGTATTGACACACCTACACTCACCACACGGTCTGGCAAGACCTGAGTGCACATTTAATTCTTACGAATGCGTAGCGCTCTTCTTTGCTCAATAAAGGATAACAGGTTTATTGTACAATAACTAATGATAATTACCTTGGGCCTAAGCGAGGGTGCTGATGACAACACCCCGCTTACAGCCACCACCGAACTACGAAGAAACATACACAACACTTTCTAGCGCACCACTCCTACACCCAACATATTAAAAGGGGGGGGGACGACAACCATCACGACACTATTAACTTAGGACTGCTAAAACAGGCTGACAAGCGTGTCAACACAGTCAGGCATAATAATAAATTTTTCCGATTACTATGCCTTTGCAAATAGAGTTTTAGGATTTTGTAACGTCACGAGTGACCAAGCACACAAAAAAACACATGACTAAAAGTCTAATTTTTTATGATGAAAGGCTAAACCGGTATTGACTGGGCAATTTGTTTTAAATATGGGGCAGAAACTAATAATAAATAGGGATATTTTTAAAAAACATCCTAAGGCTATACCACACTGGTGAGAGGACAGTACCTGTATGGTAATAAAAAAAAATTGAGGAACAGGAAAAACCCAATGTTGGATCAACAGGGATGTAAAAGATGCAATAAAAAAACAAAAGAAGAGCGTTTCATTCACTACTAAAACAGGAGGGCATTGAAGAGGGCACAAAGAAGCTATAGGGAAAAAAATAAAGTGTGTAAAGTAAAGATAAAGGAAGCTAAAGCAGGAGCCGAAAGACCTACTTGCTAAAGAAGAAAGACAAAACTAACCCCCAACACAATAACCACCACTCAACCACGACCCCCTGCAAACCCATCCATTCCACCATAAATGTCTCAAATCCCCCACTCATCTTTCTCTCCCTACTACTTTGTCTGCATCTCCCCCCTCCCCCTCACAACCCTACCCCAAAAAGAACACCCCAGTACAAAACCCTCGTGACGGCATCTCATATCCATAAGACCATCGGTCTATTCTTGAAAACCCACCCACATCCCCTAAACAAGAAAACCACCCCTTACGGAAGAGCCAGTGTCCAGGGCCGGACAACTTCCTCAACCCCACGGTCCCCTAATCCCCGGCTTACCCTCAATTCCACCCTTCCCCCACCCATATACCACTCTCTCTAACCTATCATACCACTGCACTTCCCCTCACAACAACCACAACCAATGCCTACCCACCTACCGTCGTACAAGAGCCCCCCTGTAATAGTGCTCAATAGCCCCAAGGAGCCCCCAAGGAACCCCCGTGTTTGACAGCCAAGAGCATCCAGGAAACAAACTGCCGGAAGATAAGACCACTTGATATTGTAGGTAAAAAAGGAATGATCGGGAATTATCCTCACTATGAAGTCATCGGGCCAGTAGTATCTCACTAGAAAATTAACATGATAAAACCGCCGTTCCAAGCATGGGTATCATGAAGGTCGGTCCTGTCAGACTAATCTCATCAGCTTCACATATTCACGTCCGTTGCTCTCCTGAACGGGTGATGGCACTGAAATACAATATATCTAGATTATCTAAACATATTAATAAAAACGGTGCCCAACATAAAAGGTTTGGTAAAGGAAAATGAGACAAAAGCTTGGACAGTTGGGAGAAATGTGGTCAAGTTGTGAAAGCAACACTTGGCTCACTGATAGGAAAACCAAGGGGTAGAAAATAACCCGATTAGGTAAACCCGAACGTCAGACTAGTCTCCCTGTAAACTAGTGTGGGGAACCACACAGGTTCTCGTAAATGTGCCCAATCCTCTTAAACAAATTTCAAGAATGAACAATACAGCCAGGTAAAGAACACAGTATAATATCTGATCTTTAGTCAGACGATACAAAGCTCTGTAAAGTACTATCAACACAATAGAGGATAATAAGATAATACACAGGTATCTGTATAAGGTGGTGTGGAGGTCCTTGGGCAGTGAATGGCAGAATAGAGTTTTAACAACTGATCCCATCCCGGTAACAGCCCCATTGGCCTCTAAACCCAAAACCCATAAGACCCTATAACCCTATTCACCCCCCATTGACCCCCGAGCCTGATTCTCCGGCCAAGATATTGGTCCACCATTATTCGGCCTTACCCAAACGCAATTAACCTAGCTCCCTATTACCCTTCCGACCGTCCGCTCCCCTCCCCACGGCACCTGGGTTTTATCCAACCCCGTTTCCACGCAGCCCCTTCATCTCCCGCAGACAACCACCACACGAGCCCAACACCCCTACCCAGGAAAGACCCGCTTCCCATTGCTACGAATATACCCTTAAAATTGTCCCGCCCTAGCCCCGTCGACTTCCCAATACTCCGCAACTCCCCTGTACCCCCCTGCTGTGGCAACACACATACAAAAACGGACATTTTGGACTACAGTACCCAGTAAAGTATAGTGCAAGATACGTAATAAAACGATAAGCTGCCCCGCCCTGCAACGTGTTCGGCCCACCACCCACATGAAGGCCCACCCAACCGGATGGACCCACACGTCTCAACACTGTAGCCCCCTCAACAAAAACACCCCTGTCTGACAAACGTCCCCCTTGGTCCACCAAGACCTACTACTTTCCCTGCCCTAAACCCGCTCACCCAACGCACATGTGGCAACAAACCAGTCCGCGCCTAGTCGACCACAGGTATAACCATCTCACATGGCCAGAGGTACTGGTCATGGATAAATACAATACCCGAGATCAAAAAGGGATTAGTGATTGGCTTTTTCATGGCAGTCGATCAACTAGACAAGAAAAAAGTGCCTGCGGAATCAGGGATAGAGTGGACCCATGCCCGTATGGGATTAATCTACTGATTGCCAGATTGGAGTCCGGAAGGAATTTAGTGCCCCTAAAATGAGACAAAAGGCTTCTTACCTCATTGGTTTGTTATTTTTTTTTGCCCATCCTCTGGATAAACACCTAAGCACAACTTTCATCCCAATCATGCCTCCCATAGACAATAATTATATTAGCCAAACAAACTAATCAACCCTCAGAACCAGAACCAATTCGGGGTCCCTATAATATAACTACTATAATACAGTACCCTATGATACAGATAATATAACTGGCTATAGATACTTACTGGCCTCGTCCCTATTTACAAGAAGTATAACTAACATAAAAATACAGACAGCCCCCCCCTAAGTACAGAATTAAACAAGCTGAAATACTTTCCCCAAATTGTATATATCAGTAATATAATTTTTTTAATTTTTTTTTATCTCACAGTTTTTTTCACGTGGGGTTGGGAAGCACTCAAGAGACGTATTCATACAGTAGCTGCCCGAGTAGCGAAAGGGGTGGAATTGATGATGTCAAACCTCACCAAACTTACCGGCACGGAGTATTCTCGGCCCACTGGGTTGCCACTCGAGGCGGCCCACTGTCGTGCCTATTCACTATCCTCCAACAACCACCTACAACAAGCCTTGACATCCCAGTATCCTACATAACCAACTCAATCACAGTGTACATGCACAAATAACTGACCAGATCAAATCTATGACCAGACTATGTTAATGACCATTAGACCGCACAATCAATACCCGATCCAATCCGAGTGATAATAGAAAGACACTGATTGTGTGTGTCACATTGGAACAGCTCTGAAACTGACTATGAAAGTGATATTAAATGATTTGCAGGATTCAGCGACTGTAATCGGAAGCGATGTTTCACCGCGCGTTCCTGGCAACTTCTCCCTTCTAGGGATACGCCTCGGAGGTGACAGGAAAGGCCGTCTACATCGAGTGCGCGGGATTCATGGAGGTTCCGTCATTTGTAAAGTTATCATAAAACAACAATAAAATATATATATATATTTTTTTATAACTGAAGTTTATTCAAATTTTCCAATTAGACACAGATACAATAACAAATTATTTCCCGTCTACAAGATGCACATAAGAATCTCGTAAAGCACAATTCAACTCGACTAAAGTGGATTACATCGCATGAGACAAGAAATGTTAGCATACAATGCAAGCAATACAACAAGGTAATAACACAATTAAGACAAAGACAGAAACAAGAGGGAAGAGGAAAGGTAGATCAAATGTTCCCCCAAAGACAAAAAATGTAACATAAAAAGGGTTTTTAGTGCGATGGGGTCTCCAAAACCCCTATAAATGTAATCCCAAGGAGAAACCCAAAACCCCAGTGAAGGAGGGCAAATTTATTATTAAGCCCGGGGAGTGAAAATATTCCAATTTTCCCCCGCATTTCCTTAAAAAATTCAAAACATAAACTGTTCTAGTGGGTGGGGTCGCTTTTTTTCCCGTGGGCCACCCCTAAAACCCCCGGGCCCGGGTTAAGTATATGCAACAACAACTTTTTTTAAAAAAAAAAAAACAAAATTTTTGCCAATAAAGGGGAATTTTTTTAAAAATTGAATTTAACCCCCCGATTCCCCAAAAGGGGCCCCTTCCTTTAAAAATTCCCCCCAAAAAACATTTTAAACCCCGGCCCCAAAAAATTTTAAAAAATTTTTTAAAAAAAAAAAAACCCCCAACCCAAAATTTCCCCAAAAAAAATAATTTAAATTTAAAAAAACCCCTTTTTCCCCTTTTTCCCCCCTGGTTAAACCTCCTTCCGCGTACGGAAATTTTTCCAATTTGTCTGCTCATTAAACCCGCACAAAAGGGGCAAACTGAAAAGGGGACAAACCCGTGTGGGAATTTGATAACACGGGCCCCCATTTACAAAAAAGAAATGCACAGTTTTCCCCCCCCCTTTCCCCCCCCGCACAGTGATTTCTTTCCCCGGTCACAGAGCAAACAGAAAACTCTCCAAATGCAATGGGAAATGGGGCAATCTTAAAGGAGTTGCTCCAAAAAGCTTTCAGCCGTCAATTTTCCCCTGGTTTAAATTGAAAATGAAGGGGCGGTTTTTTTGGTCTGTCTGTTCTGCTCCCCCTCCCCCCCCCCCATCAGCACACAGGGAGCTACGTAACTTCTATACAGGGGGGAGGGGTTTGCTCTCAGAGTTCACCCTGTGTGTGCCTGCCTAGGTCTGTTACAGGAGAGGGCTGATCTAGGAGTGTAGAGAGGAATATGAAGCTGTGTGCTAATAGAGCAGAGGGGATGCATGTGTTCCTATATCCCCTGCTTAGCTTACAAGTCTCCACATCTCCAGCAACAACAAGGGCAGTGTTACTATACTCAGGATGTGTCCCTAATACAGGAGAACATAAAGTATTCACATGCCTGAACTGTATAGTATTAGTATAGTCACAGTTCCAAAGACATATCATGATTATAGTAACACAGGGTCACTGCTGTCACATCTATCTGTGTAGAGAGCAGGAGGAAGCAGGCACACACAGGGTTAATCCAGGACACAGACGCCAGAGTCCTCCCTCCCCCTCCCCCCTCCACTACAGAAGCATTCTGTGCGGGAGGGGCTCTCTGCTCCGACCTGTCTTCAAAGGTGATGAGTCATTCAGACCTGACAGCCAGTAAGATAAGGATCAACAGGTCTGCTACTATAGAGATTTGAGAAGCTGATGTAGTAATACTAACAGGGCTAACTCAAAATCAGTAGGACATTTGTAATGAACATATATTGCAAAGCTGCTTGTTTTTTAAAGATCTTTTAATTAAAACCCAATCATTGTAGCGAGACAACCCCTTTAAGGCTCCTATGTGCATGAAGCTACTGTAAAGCATCTCTCTGACTGTTGTTAAAGCAGTGCAAACAAGGCCTAGTGGCCAAAGTGAAAACTGCACGACTTAAGAATTATTAAAAAATTTAAAGTGATATGAAAAAAAAAAAAATCCTAAAAAATGTGTTTAACATAAAAATGGGACTTAAACAATGACTCATTTTTGATGACACATTCCCTTTTGGCATTATTTGCCATTAATCTACAGTACGGTGTAAAATTGAGAAGACTCCCAGGCCGACCCTGACTCCCTGATGCCGGCTGAGTATGAGAATGCTGTCACCCAATAATTACCAAATCATTGGGCATCAAGCTGTTACCTGATCCTGCAGTGGAAGAGCCACTATTTCCAGTTGTTCTCACCAGTGGGGCGGCTAGAACTTTAGCTGCCTGGTTTTGTCCCTGAAATTCCACTTTTTTTTACAGACCACATCCCAATTTTTCCAGCCCCCACCTCCTTTCTACAGGCCACTCCTAATCCGAATTGCCACTTTAAAAAAATCATGTTTTATGTCTGAATAATCCAAGAGTCATAACTTTTTTAGTTCTATGTCCAATTGCATTGCAGAGTGCCCACGGGGGGTGGGGAGCTAGGGGAGGCGACCGCCCCAGGGGGCCACTTCTCCCAGGGAAAAAGGGGCAAGAGGGGATGGGGTGGGCAGAATTTTCCATTTGGGGGGCCGCTTTGTGCCTTATTTTTCCCAGGGGCCCCAAAAACCTTGCCCCGCCCTGCCCAGGGGGGAGGGGGGGGGGGCAGAGGACACCTTATCTTTTACCTACAACTCCCACTCTCCCTGATTGTCAGGGAGACTTCCTGGAAAGGGGGAGTCCTCCCGGTTTCCCGAAAGTTTGGAAATTTTTCCCGCGGGGAGGTTTTCCTCCCAATCTGGTAAACCACCGCAGGGACGTTTTACTGCCGGGCCAGGCCGGTATTTATTTTAGGCCATATCAAGTACTGGGACTTTAGATACACCTTTGGGGACCAATTAGGATATACTCATACGGCTGATTTGGACGCTATTTGGAGACTGCTTTTTCAGTGCCCCAAAACTGCATCAAAACCTCGCCTCTTCCTCTTTTTGACAGGGTGTTGATGAGATTTTGGATGAGATTTCCTCCCATACAAATTAAAAGGCAAAAACTGTGCCGAAATATGCTCCAAAAAACGTGCTGTGCACTATGTACACTAGTGCAGCAGATATGGCTGAAAAGGGGCCAAACACAATCACAAGTTGACAATGTTTGGTCGGTTTTAGTCGAAGCCTGTTTGACAGCTAAACCATTACACATCTGAGGACTTTCTTACTGGCTGTGGGTTGCTCTGTAGCTAGTGCTGGTGCCAGGGTAAAGCATCATGAGACGCCGCCCTGACATCACCTGGTGCAGAGGGACCACCACATTGTAGCTCAGCTCTGAAGGAAGCTTATTGATGAGCTGTTACCCAGCTAGTATGCAGGTGAGGAGATCCAACGTCCAGTAAAGCTGAAGGATTCCACATCCTTTATCAGCTTTCATCCAAAGCTGTTACTTAGATGTGACAAGGGGGTGTGGCTTTGTGCAAAAGAGGGTGTGTTATGTAAATAGGGGGTGTGGCCCATTCAAACCATCAAGGCGGCGAGATGCAATTCAAAATCTCCCTGAAGGACACTTCCAAAAGTTGGCAAGTATGTTTAACCACCTAGATGCTGCAGCTGCTATTGCAGCTTCAATTGTACATTGTAACCCAGCAGCCTCTGAGCTCCCACCATTCATGCCCGGCAGTCCAGAGAGTCTGGATGTGTGCTTTTCCGGGGGCAGCGCAGGGCCCCATGGGGAAGGTTTTATTACTGGCTTATCTTACCCATTCCCAGGGACTTCTGGTCTCATGGCGCTGTCACTCCGACATCACTTCAGTCCAACTATGCATCAATAGGTAACACTAATGTGCCATTGGAGGAAGTGACATTGCAGCAACAACTGGAAGCGCCAGGGAACATGTAAATCAACCCATTGAAAACCAGTAAAAAAAAACAAACTCCAGTTTAGGATAAGGGTCATGATTCCAGACAATTTTTGGCTAGAAATTGTTTCAGGTCAACCCACATTGAAATGCTCAGATCTGGTTTGAATTTCACCAGAATTCAGAAACCAAAGTGCAACACTAATCGTGATCTCCTGATTCACAGGGGAAGTACTTCACATAGGCAAAAAAAGGTCAAATAGAGGTAAAGTAAATGCAAAACCGTGCAGCGTTCCCAGTCAGGTCTGCGATCAGGGCTGCACTATATTGCCACCAGCAAACTCTCCTGGACCAAGAGAAGAGTTGGCAGGTGGCCCAGGTACTCTGTACAGGATGGTGTGGGGTCAGAAGCTGTGCTGGCACCATCCGCAGAGGGAGCTGCTTGTAATGTACAGCTGGGCTTCCACTGCAGCAGCCAATTTGCCCCCTAAGATGCTGCAGTCAACAAGGCTGTGACATCTAGGTGGTTGACAGATGCATTGGCACCCATGCAACGTGATCGCAGGGTGTTCATGGTTGCCATGACAGCTGGAGGCAAAATAATGTCCTCCAGGTCTGCCGTCTACAGGAGCCTACTAGGTCCTGCCACAGACAGTGAGTAATAGGTACCCGTCCCATACATTATAATACATACAGTAATGACATGAGTACTGCCAAGTGTCATGCAGCGTGCTACGACCCCCACTCCGCGGCCCCTGAGCCCTTACGCGGTGTCTGGCCGCATACTTACCCTGCCGCATTCCTGCTTCCTGTCTCCACTCTGCTGAGAGCTGGAGCACGCGCGCCGGGTCTTCTGGATTTAAAGGGCCAGCGCACCAGTAATTGGTTAATTGCCGGGCTCTGACCCTATATCTTCTGGACTCCTCCAACACTCTCTGCCAGAGTATTGGTTTTCTTAGTGCGTTTCTTACTGAGTGTTGGAGAGAGTTTTATCTACCTGTGTACCAGTCGTTCCTGCTACCATTTTCTGAATATGTTGCCTGCCGCCTGCCCTGACCTTCTGCCTGTCCCCGACTACTCCTCTGTCTTACAATTCTGTACCACACTGCACTCCGGCCGCCACCGCAAGCAAGTCACGTCAGGGGTAGCGACCTGGTAATTTCCCGCCGCAGCAAGTCCAATCCCACTTTTGCAGCGGCTCTGGTGAATACCGGGGGCTACTTAGACTCCGCTTCCTGACGTGGCTTATACCACCGCTTGCGGTCGTCCAGTGACTCCACCTACATCCGTGACACCAATACTGCATTGATGATGGTTTGCATTCAGAAAAAAAAATTAAAAAAAATATTGGTCCCAGAAAATGGCGACGCAAAGCAAATATTTTTTTTCAAAGATTTTTTTCAAAGTAGTGACATGAAAAAATTATATAAATGTGGTTACAGAATACAGATAATAGGTCATTTCTACCAAACAGTGAACGCCATAAAAATGAAACCCACAAAGAAATTGCGCAATTGCATTGTTTTTTCACATTTTTTTTTTTGCGGGTCTCCTAGTATGTTGGTCCGGGCAATGATACCATTAATAAGTACCTGTTGTCCCCCCAAAAAAAACAAGCCCCCCCCCCAATAACTATGTAGACAGAAAAATAATGAAAAAAATAGTAAAGGAATAAAACAATGACCAACAATTCCAAAAATCCTTTTTTCCTTAAAGGGGTTGTCTCACTACGGAAAGTAGTTATAGTTGAAAATGGTGGGACATAAAATCTAAGGATATACTCCTGGTTACTATTGGCAAAGTGCAGACGGGATTTTTTAGAGGAACGGAGCTGGTTTCTAACGATGTTGCCAATCAACGGTGGTTTATTTATACTGGTCATGGGAACGCATTCGGACCTGCCAGGTCCTGACACATGCAAAGGAAAGGCAGTGAAGAGGAGGGGCAGGGATGTGTGTATTGGCAGCAAGGAGGAGAAAGCAGTGGAGAGGACAATGCAGGGGGGTTGGTGTGGTAATGGGCAGCGACATGTAGGACAAGAGGTCGTGATAGCGGAAGGAAGTAATTGCATCCACAGGGAGTGTGTGTAACATTGGTGCAGCCACAGTGCGATTGTGAGGAGAGGCATTGAAGAGATACAAAACACACAACTCCCCTGCAAGTCCTCTCACTTGCTTTCTCTCCATGCCTGCCAATACACCACATCCCTTCCTGCCTCTCTTCACTGCCTTCCTATTGCATGTGGCAGGACCTGGGCAGACGAGAATGACTTTCCCTGACAGTAAAATCAAAAAAACTTTGCTAAGCACAAGTACACCAGCCGTTCTCTAAAACCGGTAGCACTGACCAAATAGTAACCAAGGACGTACATCACCCTTAGTTTTTTGGTTCCCCACATTTCAACTAATGATCATCCGTAGTGAAGATAACCCCTTTAAGGGGTGGTGTCTCACATACAGGATTGGCTGCTTTTTATTGTAATGATCTTGCAAAACAAGTCACTTTGTCATATGTGTCCCATTAACAGTGGTCCTATCGCTATGCCTATGATATCTGCTCTCTTGAGAATGGCTTGCAACATGCTCCTCCAGGTCGCTATAGCTACAGACGTGTTTTATTCTCTCTTGATAGGCGCCAGCACGTGGTTGCTATAGCTACATGACCAGTAGTCAAATATCTCCCGATAGGCTGCCACACTGTTGCTATAGAGTTACGAAATGACCATGTTCAATAACCCCTGATAGGGCTGTCCAGCACTGGTTTGCTATCTAAGCTAAGCAGACCTGTTTGAGATCTCTCCTGAGAGGCTGCCAGCCCACTGGTTGCTAATAGCTACAGACCCTTTTTCATGGTTCTCTCCTGATTAGGCTGTCAGCACTGTGTTGCGTATAGTTTCAGTACCTGATTCAATCTCTCCTGATATCATGCAGCATTGTTGTGCTATAGCTACATACTACTGAAAGTGGAGGTTGTGATTCCTACCCATGATATGGCTGCCGAGCACTGGTTGCTATACGCTACAGAACTGTTTCGATTTTTCTCGTTCTGAATAGGCTGCTCAGCACTGGGTGTGCTATAGCTACAGACCTGTCTTCTTACTGCAGAGCCTAGTTGGAAGCCAGTAAACACGCCCCTAAATTCACAGAATCCAAGAAAACAGGACTGAGGTGAGATGAATCAATGTAGTGAGACGACCCCTTTAAGGTGTTATAAAATCTCCTGCACTAGGACGGCTCAAGGACTTATCATTCCAGGTCGGTTTTTGATGGAAAATCTGTATCTCCTCCCACAACCCGCTAATGGCCGCTCATAATAACAGCCAGAAAATAATGCTACAAATGGAAACACAGACATAAAGGGTCCATTATGTAAAAAGTGTCCACCCCCAGGAGCAGCGAGCCGTCCGGTTACTATAGGCGGCTTCACAATAACAGCAGAATGGACGCCGAGGACATGTAATTCCGCGGGATCATCACGGACTATTCTGCGGATTTTTTCGATTATAAATGGTGCAGCACCCCTCGCGGCAGGAACTGACAGAACCTGTGAAGCCTAATACTATGTAAGTGAGAGCAGTAAGTGCCCGTCATGGTGGAGTCCTCTGCAAATGCTGCACAGGGGACACAGTGTTACCTTGTACATTCCCTCCATGGCCACAAGGGGTTTACTACAAGGCTCTTTCATGTGTTACAAAATTGTTGCTTTTTGCTTCCTTTATTCAATAAATGGTAATTGTGCTGAAATTAGACCTTCAGAGGTAGAGCCGGCCCGGTGTTAGTACATTCCGCCTAGCCGCGTGACCTGCAGGGGTTGCACCTATGATATACGAGGCCTCCAAGCGTCTCGCATTGGGAGAAGAAGAGAGCCGTGCAATAAATCACACGGGGGAAGACTGTGAACTCAAAATGATAAGGATTTGCATAATGATTACAGGATAAGAACAGTGATGAGATTGTTGATAGGGAGGATCCCGAGCCGTGTATATATAGTTTATCTCATCGCGGTATGGGTCTGGTAACTAAAACTGAGTATTAAAATCTAATAAATATTATTCATATGACGGTAAAGGCACCAACAATATTTTCTGCTAGCTGCAGTACAAAGCAGAAGCTTCATGTTAAACATACAGGATTCAGTCATTACGTAGGAAGAAACCAATAGAGCTTACAATCTATGGGGGAGGTAGAAACATCAAAGAGGAGTGAGGTCCCTGATCACAAAGAGCATATACAATCTAAGAGGAGATAGGAGGACACAAGAGGGAGTTAGGGGTGAGGTCCTGATTCACGTCACAAGAGCCTTACAATCTAAGAGGAAGTATAGAGGAGGGACACAAGATGTAGTGAAGGTTCCAGAAATCCACAAGAGCCTTACCATCAATGATGAGAATAGAGACACGAAGACATTGAGGGTCCTGAGTCACAAGAGCTTACAATCTAGGAGTAAGGGTAGAGGACAAAAGTGGACGAGTGTGGCGTCTGGATCACAAGAGCAACAATCTATGAGGAGATAGAGGACACAGGAAGGAGTGAGGGACCTGATCACAAGGCTTACACTATATGAGGGGATAGAGAACACAAGAAGGACTGAGGGCCTGAATCACAATGAGCTTGAGAAAACAAACTATGAGTGAGATAGGAGGAGGTACACAATGATGGAGTGAGGAGTACATTGATCACAAGAGCTTTACAATCTAGAAAGTCATAGAGAGGACTCAAGACGAGTAGGGCCCAGGATCACAGGAGTTACAAAATGCTATAGAGGAGGATAGAGGAGAGACGACAAGAGGTTATGGAGGAGAGTGTAGGTGGGGGGGGGGGGGGGCCCTAGATTTGCTAACCAAGGGAGCTTATGAGGTCTAGACTGGCTGATGAGGTCAAATAGATGTGGACAGCAAGAGGAGTGAGTGTCCTATCACAAGAGCTTACAATGCTAGTAAGAATATAGAGATGACACAAGCAGAGTGAGGGCCCCTGAACACAAGAGTCTACTATCTATGAGGAGTATGGAGGTGAGGACTACAGAGATGAGTGAGGGGCCCTGAACACAAGAGCTTACAATCTTAGAGGGTATGAGAGGCGGAGGACACAAGAGGAGGTGGGGGTCCTGTATCACAAGAGGACTTACAATCGTATGAGGAGATAGAGGTCAAGTAGAGGAGTGGAGGGTCCCTGATCACCATGAGCGTTACAATCAAGAGGAGGTAGAGGACAACTAAGACGAGTATGGAGGGTATCTGATCACATAAGAGCTTACAATCTATGAGTAGAAAGAGGTGACAACAGGGGAGTAGGAGGGTCCCTGATCTACCAAGAGGCTTACACACTAGTTAGTGGGATAGTAGAGAACACAATGAGGAGATGCGGGCCCTGATCACAAGAGCTTACAATGTTCTATGAGGAGATCGTGGAGGACACAAGAGGAGTGAGGGGCCTATCACAGAGACTAAATCTATGAGAAAGATAGAGGAGGACACCAAGACGAGTGAGGGCCCTGAACAACAGTGAGGACTACAATCGATATGAGGAGATTAGAGGAGGACACAAGAGGGGTGAGGCCGTGGATCTAAGAGCATTACAATCTAAGGAGGAGATAGAGACCTCAAGAGTGAGTGAGGGCCCTGATTCACAAGAGCTACACTCTTATGAGGAGATAGGAGTTGACACAAGAAGAAGAGAGGGCCCTGACACAAGAGCTAACGAATCTATTAGAGAGAGAGGACACAAGAGGAGTGAGGTGTCCTTGATTCAGCAAAAGCTTACTAATCTATGAGGAATTAGAGGGACACAAGAAGAGTGAGGGTCCTGATCACAAGAGCTTACAATTACGTATTAGGAATAGAGGTGGACAACAAAGGATGAGACCCTGATCACATAGAGCTTACAATCTAAGAGGCATATAGAGACACAAGAAGTAGTTAGGGTCCATGATAACAAGAGCTTGACAATCTATGAGGAGATAGAAACAACAAGAGTAGTGAGTAGTCCCTAGAATTCACATGAGTGCTGTACAATCTATGAGGAGGGTAGAGGAGGGAACGACAAGAGATTAAGGGTTCCAGATCACAGAGAGCTTACAAATCTATGTATGAGATCAGAGGAAGGACACACAAAGAGGAATTAAGGGTCCCTTATCACAGATGAGCTTACAAGTCTATGAGTGAGATAGAGGACAACAAGAGGAGTGAGGGCCCTGATCACAAGAGCTTACAATCTATGAGGTAGGTAAGGAGTACACAAGAGGTATGTGAGGGGTCCTGATCACCGTAAGAGCTTACTAATTCTAGTCAGAGGATAAGAGGAGGACTACAAGATGGATTAAGGGTCCTGATCACAAGATGCTACAGTCTATGTAGGCGATAGGATACAAGAAGGGATGTGAGGGCCCTGATGAACAAGAGAGCTTACAAT
This sequence comes from Phyllomedusa bahiana, assembly GCA_025379985.1. NCBI lineage: Eukaryota > Metazoa > Chordata > Amphibia > Anura > Hylidae > Phyllomedusa > Phyllomedusa bahiana. The sequence continues at coordinate 164,288 of JAODAL010002873.1, forward strand.
CTATGAGCAAAAGAGGAGGAGACACAAGAGGAGTGAGGGACCTGATCACAAGGGAGCTTACAATCTATAGAAGATAGAGGACACAAGAGGAGTGAGGATCCTGATACAAGGCTTACAATCTATGGAGGAGATATAGGAGGACACAAAGATAGTGAGGGGCCCTTATTACAAGAGCTTACGAATCTATGAGGAGGAATAGAGGACACAAGAGGGGTGGGAGGGGCCCTGATTCACAGAAGAGCTTACAATCTATGAGGAAGAAGGCGGGACACAAGAGGAGTGATGTGGCCCGGTTCACAAAGAGCTTATAACAAATCTATGAGTAGATGGAGGGCACAAATAGGTGTGGAGGGCCCTGATCACAAGAGCTTACAATCTATGAGGAGATAGAGGAGAATACAAGAGGAGTGAGGACCCTGGATCACTGAATCGATTACAATCAATAGAAAAGAATAGGAAATGACACAAAGGAGGGAGGTGTTCCATATCACAAGGCTACAATCTATGAGGAATACAGGACCACAAAGGAGTAGGAGGTCCTGAACACAAGAGCTTACAATCTAATGAGGAGATGGAGGCACAAAAGGGATGAGAGCCCTGGATCACAAGAGCGTTACCATCTATTGAGGAGTATGTTAGGGCACAAAAAGGAGAGTGAGAGCCCTGATCACAAGAGCTACAAACTATTAAGGGAGGATGTGAGGGTGCACAAAAGGATGAGGGTGCCTGATCACAAGAGGCAAACCATCTATAAGGAGATAGAGAGGATGACAAGAGGAGTGAGAGGGGCCCTGATCAACAAGAGCTTACACTGCTATGGGGGAGATAAAGTAGTACAAGAAGGAGTGAGGGCCTGATCACAAGAGCTTACACTCTATGGGGAAAGTAGAGGGTAGGACACAAGAGGAAGAGAGGAAACCTTAGGTCAGATTTTTCATTGCCTCTTGTAATACCTCCTTTCCATGTCCTGTAAGTTTTGGCCACTGTCCTAGTGGTCCGTCCCTCGGCCTCGGTTCCATGCTTAGTATCTCGTGCCCGAATCTGATCCATGAGCCTTATCTTGGCCTCTGTTCCATATTGCCTGTATCTCGTTCCCCTGCGGATGTTCCATGCTGGTACTGCTTCGGCTCTGTATCCATACCTGTATCACGAGGCCTCTGTCTCCATTCTCTGTATCTTGGCCTCTGTTCCATGCCTGTACCACGACCTCTTTTCTCAATGCCTGTAATCTCGGCATCTGTTCCATGCTGTATCTTGGCCTCTGTTATCCAGCCTAGTATCTCGCCGTCTGTTCCATTGCCTGTAACTCGGCCTCTGTCCTGTGTCAGTCGCCTAGTCCTCTGTTCCGATGCCAGTATCCAGTGATCCTCTGTTTCCACTTCCAGTGATCTCGCCCTCTGTGTCCCATGCTGTAACGTGCCCCTCTTGTTGTCCATGCCTGTATCTCGGCCTCTGTTCCATGGCCTGTAGTCTCACCACTGTATTCGCATGCCTGATACTCGTCGCCTCTGTTTTCATGCCTGTGATCTCGCAGTCTGATCCATGCCTGTAGAGTCGGCCCTCTAGTTCCAGGCCAGATACTCTGTGGCCTCCGTTCCCTGCCCTGTACCTCTGCCTCTGTTCCATGCCTGTATTCTGTGCCTCTGTTCCATATCCTGTGATCTCGCCATCTGTTTCCATGCCTGTATCTTGGCCTCTGTTCCATAGCCTGTTCTCTCGGTCCTCTGTTTCATGCCCTTATCTCCGGCCTCTGTACCTGGTCTGTCCCCTATGCCCTCCTGTTTTCCATAGCCTGTTAACTCGCCCTACTGTACCTTGCCTGTATCTCGGTCCTCTGTTCCATGCCTGTATCTCGGCCTCTGTTCCGCATTGCACAGATATCTCGGGCCTCTGTTCTCATGCCTGTATACACGGCCGTCTGGATCCATGACTGTTATTACTCGGTCCTCTGTTCCATTCCTGTATCTTGAGGTCCTCTGTTCCATGTGCCTGTATCATCGGGTCCGTCTGTTCCATGCCTGTATCTCGGGCCTCTGTACCATGCTGTATCTCTTAGGCCTCTGTTGCAATTCCTGGATATCCTCGCCTCTGAGTTTCAATGCCTGTAGTGTAACTTCGAGGGCCTCTGATTCCATGTCCTAGTATCTCAGCCTCGTTTCCATTCTGTAGTTTTTGGCCTCTGAATCATGCTGGTATCTCGTGCCTCTGTTCCCTGCCTGTATCTCGGCGCCTGTATCTCGGCCTCTGTTCCATGGGCCTGATATCTGCGCCTGCTGTCTGGATTATCCGAGTTGCCTGTATCTCTCGCCTCTGTTCCATGCTTGTTATACTACGGCCGTTCTGTTCTCATAGCCGCTGTATCTCGCGGCCTCTGCGTTTAATGCCATGTAATCTCGGCCTCTGTTTCCGATGCCTTGTTAAACTCGGCCCTCTGCTTTCCATCCTGTATCCGCCTCTTCCATGCTTGTGTATCTCGGTCCTCACTGTTTCCATGCCGTATCAACGGCTGCATCGTGTTCCAATTGCCTTAGATCTCGTCCTCTGTTTTCCATGCCTGTTATCATCGCCTTCCGATCCATGCCCTGTATCTCGGCTCTAGTGTTCCATGCCTTATCCGTCCACTGTTTCAATGCCCTGTATATCCTCGGGCCTCTGTTCATTGCCTGCGAATCTCGGCCGTTCTGTTCCTTGCCTGTATCTCGGCCTCTGTTCCATCTGCCTGTATCCATCGCCGATTCTGTTCCATGCTTGTATCTCGGCCTCTCTGTTCCAAAGCCTTGATATCTTCGGTCCATCTCTCGTGTCATGCCTGTATCTCGTCCCTCTCTTGTTCACTATGCCTGTATGCAACTGGCCCTGTTCCATCCTTTTAAGTGGCTCGAGGCCTCTGTCCAGTCCTGATATCTTTGCCCTCTGTTTCATCCTGGTAGCTTGGCCTCGTTTTACCATGCCGGTTAATCTCGCCTCTGTTTCACATTCCTGTTATCTACAGTCCTCTATTCCAATGCCATTGTATCTCGGGCCTGGTCTGGAGTTCCGATGGCCTGTAATCTCGGACCTCTGTTTCCATGCCTGCGTAATCTCGGCCTACTGTTCTACCCATGCCTGTATCTCTGGCCTCGAGGTTGACCGATGCCTGAATCGCGGGGGCCTCTGTTCCATTCCCGGAGTATCTCGGGCCTTCGTGTTCCATAGCTGTATCTCGCCTCTTTGTATCCATGAGCTCTTGTATCTCGGTAGCCTCATGTTCCATGCCTGTATTCTCGGATTCTCGGGCCCTCTACGTTCGCATTGCCTGTGATTTTGGGCCTCTGTTCATATGCCTTATCTCGCCAAGTCTGTTCCATATGCCTGTATCTCTGCCATCTTGTTCCATGCCTTGTATACTCGGCCTCATGTTCCATGCCATTATCTCGGTCCTCTGTTCCATACGCCTTCGTAGTAGTCGTTCGGGGCCGTCTGTATCCATTCCTGTATCATGACGGCCTCTGTCCATTGCCTGTATCTCGCCTCTTTCCCATGCCTGTATCTCGGCCCTCATTGTTCCATGAGCCTGGTATCTCGGCGCCTGTATCTCTGCCTCTTGTTTCCATGCTGTATCTCGGCCTCTGGATCCATGCCATGTAATCTCGGGCCTCATGTTCCAATGCGTTGGTATAACGGCCTCTGTTCCATGCTGTAATCTCGCCTCTTGGTTTCCATGCCTGTAACTCATCAGGTCTCTCTGTTTCATGCCTGTATCTCGGCCTCTGTCATGCCTGGTCTATCTCGTCCTCGTGTTTCCATGTCCTGTATCTCTGGCCTCTGGTGTCCATGCCTGTATCTCGGTGCGCTCTGTTCCATGCCTGTATCAACGTCGGTCCTCTGTTCGCATGCTGTATCTTCGGCCTCTGTTCCATGCTATGGTATCTCAGGGCCTCTGTTTTCCATGCCTGTATCTCGCCTCTGTTCATGCCTGTATCTCCGGCCTCTAGTTCCATGCCTGATCTCGGCCCTCTGTTCCATGCCTTTTCATCGCTCTGTTCCATCCCTGTATCATTATGCGTGAGGTGCTCGTGTTTGCCATCATAGTATCCCGTACCGGGTCTTGTTATCCGAGTGCCTGTATCTCGGCCACTGTTCATCTGGCCTGTAATCTCGGCCCTCTCTCTCCATGACCTTGTATCTCCGTTCCTCGGTTCGCATGCCTGTATCTGGCCTCTGTTCCATGCCTGTATCTCGGTCCTCTGTTCCATTCCTGTACTCGGCCCTCTAGTTCCAATGCCTGTATCTTCGGGCCGTCTGTCCATGCCTTAACTATCACGGCTCAGTGTTCCCACATGCTGTTATGCTCAGGCCCGTCTTGTTCCCTGCCTGCGTATCTCGCGCCTCTGTTCCATGCCTGGTAAGTTCTCGCCTCTGTGCCATGCCTGTATCGTCGGCCTTCGTTCCATGCCTGTATCTACGGCCTCTGTTCAAGCCAGTAACCTCGCCTACCTGTTCCATGCCTGTATCTCGGCCTCTGTCCATGCCTGTATTCGGACCTGCGTGTCTGTTGTCCTGCCCCTAGGCCTTCTGATTCCATGAGCCTGTATCCGCCTCTGTTCCATGCCTGTATCTCGGCCTCTGTTCCGTGCCTGTATCTCGCTCTTTTACCATGCCTGTATCGTCGGGTCCGTCTGTTCATGCTGTATCTCGGGCCTCTGGTTCCTTGCCTGTAACTCTCGGCGGCCTCTGTTCCATGCCTGTATCTCGGCCTCTGTTCCTCCATTCCTGTATCTCGGCCTCTGTTCCATGCCTGTATCTCGGCCTCTGTTCCATGCCTGTTATCTCGCGTCTGAGATTCCCGCATGCCCAGTAAATCTCGCCTCTGTTCCACCTGTATGCTCGGGCCTCTTCCATGCCGTGTATCTCGGACCTCTGATCATCCTGTTATCTTCGCCTCTGTTCCATGACCTGTATCTCGGCATCGGGTATCCATGCCTGTATCTCGGCCTCGTGTTCCATTGCCTGTATCTACGGCCTCTGTTCATGCCTGTATCTCGGCCTCCTGTATACCAGCCTGTATACTCGGGCCTCTGTCATGCCTGTAATCTCGCCGTCTGTTCCATGCCTGTACCTCGAGGCCACTGTTCCATGCCTGTACTCGCCTCTTTAGTTTCCATGCCTGTATACTCGCCTCTGTTCCATCCTGTATCTCGGCCTCTGTTGCCTGCTGTATACTCGGCTCTGTTTCCATTGCTTTGTATCTCGAGGCCGTCTGTTCCAATGCGTGAATCTCGGCCTCTGTTCGATTGCTGTTAATCTCGGCCCTCTGTTCCATGCCTGTATCTCGGCCTCTGTATCCATGCCTTATATCGTGTGTGCTCGTGTGACCATCCATGTATCTCAGGCCATCTGCTATTCCTATGGCCTGGTATCTCGGCCTCATGTATACCATGCTGAATCGCTCGGCCTGCATTGTTCCAAGCCTGAATCTCGGGCCCTCAGTGGATCCAAGCCATTTAACTCGGATGGACCGCTCCTGATGTTGCCAATGCCTGAATCTGGTGTCGTCTGCTGTTCGCTCTGTATCCTCCATGCCTGGTATCTCGGCCTCTGTGTTCCTATGCCTTGTATCTCAGCCTCTTGTTTCCATGCATGTATCTCGCCCTCTGTTCCATCCTGTAATCTCGCCTCTGTTCCAATGTGCTGATTTCTCGGTCTGTTCTTCTGTGTCTTGTTTGATATCTAGTCCTGTCTGTCCCTAGCCTTTTCATATTTCCCCATGTCTGTGATCTTGTCTTACTAAGTTCTCTGCGTCTCTCTGTCACTGTGTGTGTACGCCTTTGCAGCTTTCGGCAGTCTGAGGTCAGATGCCACCCGTGTGAGGATGCCTGGGGGACTGCTCTGAGGTCACTCCTAAGGAGAAGTCATCAAGTTAACCCATCCTCGCCAAATCAAGAGGTTGCTATTAAAGAGGCCCAGAAAGTTACTCCCCCGTTGGATGCAAGCCCAGTGGTTGGCACTGTAAAGAGGTCCTCACTACCTGCTCATCCTTGTGGACATGAGGACTTAACCTCAGTCTATGTTCCCTCTATTTGAGGCTTCGTCAATAATAGTTCATCTAGTAATTAAGTCCTAGAATGTTTTTGATGAGGATCTCAGATAATCAACTCAAGTGAGGAACGATGAACATTTCAAGAAAGAGTGTTGGCCATAGGTTGAGGTTGATGTAGGAACTTTAAAGGTGGTTTTTTGAGGATGTATAGTGTTGTCTCGACTACAGTGATTTGCACTCACCTCAGTCCTGTTTTCTTAGGTTTCATTTGAATTCAGGGACGTGAGAGTTTCTACCTGGCTTCTGAAAAGAGAAGCCAGTGTCTGTAGCTATAGCAACCAAATGGCTGACAGGCCTATCAGAGAGATCATAACTATGTCTGTAGCTATAGCGAACCATGTTGTAAGCATCCTATCAAGGATGAGATCAACCAGGTCTGTAGCTAATAGCACGCCATTGCTAGGCAGCCTATCAGGAAGATCAACAATTATTGGTCACACAGTCTGTACTATAGTGAGACTGAAGTGCTTGGTGGCGAGCCGTATAATGAGAGATCAAACGGATCTCTGGTAGACTATAGTCAACCATTGCGAGTGCGTGCAGCTATCCATGAGTAGATCAAGACGAGGTCTGTAGGCTTAGATGCGAAACCATGATTGTGCTGAGCGAAGCCTATCAGTGTAAGTTACAAACAGTTCTGTATCTATAAATGCATACCGTGCAGGAGCTGATTGACAGACCCATACAAGAGGGGTATATCTAGATGAATGCGGATATGTAACAGACTGTTAAATCGGAGACACTATTATGCAAAGTGAGACTTGTATATTCTTGCAAGATCTAATTAACATAAAACAAGAGACAGCGATCCCTGTATTGATGACAACCCCTTTTAATGCGAGTATGGACGGCCACCATGGAACCTAATCGTGCCCAGTTGCCATTTTTGTGCAGTGTTACATTTATCTGATACTTATTTCTACTTTCTTATGAATTGTATCTCGTTTCGAAGCCTTGCTTCCAATTCTGCAGAACATATTATTTTTGCACTTGTTGGCATGATATAATTACATGCGTTGCTATAGGTTGTCTTCTCTATGGGTCCCTGTCACATCCATGCGTCTTCACTACAAACCACTCAGCTGTCTTCCATGGGGGTGGACACTTGTGCTCATATAGAAAGCTAGTGAATCGTGCTTCAGCTCAATATGTTACATGTGTTTCTGATCTGGTCAGGTACTGAAACTGTAGAAGAGATCTATAAATTACATCTGAAATATAATACATTTGCTGTGCATTCGCTGCCCACAAAATCCGGTAGGCGGATAGGGGGTGGGAGGGGGGTGGGGGGAGAGGAAGTAGTGTGAGGCCACTTACGTGGCCGAAGTCTTCAGTTAGGGCGATTAAGTACATTTTAGTCTGGTATTTTTCCACATGAGTGCAATGACTCCTTGAAGCAGATCATTTGCTGAATTATAAATAGACAAATAGTATGTCCCACAAATTACAAAATGTGTAATCATGCGATGAAAAAGTAATTGTATACGCGCGCAGGAGTTGCTCTCACTTTGTGTTCCTTGTAAGGCAACTGAGTATACATGTCAGAATCATATTTCACATTTCGAAGGAAATTGAGACTTGTAATACGACCTGGCCACAGCGGGGCTCGATGTGTAAACGTGGAAAAACAGACAATTTGGCAAGCGCAAAAGAGTAAAAACCCTTACTTTTAGGGTACCATGTAAGTCAACAGTGAGTGCGCCATCTAGTGGTATTTAAGAGTTGAGTTCCTCATTAATAGCTTCAGCATCTGTCTTGTGAATGGGAGTTGAATTGAGGGGACGTGCTATCTTCTCGCCTCTTCCCCCCTCCTGCTTTCTCGTTCGATAGCCCCCCTGCCCCACAGCTTCACGAGGCAGCTGATTCCTCTCTTAGAAAGCCTTCTATACAGCAGGTGAGTTAAGCTCCTGTGTGGTGCCTGCCTAGAGAGGTTCTATGAGATTGCTTAATACAGAACAGCTTACATATCTCCACATCTGACTTTAGCTACATAATTCTCCACAATTCTCCAACAACAACTAAACAAAACCTCCTCAGAACGAGGCGCAAGGGAAGCTGCAACAGTGTTACTCAGGGATGGAGTCCCTAGTTACACGCACAGCATGAACTGTACACAAGCCTCCCATGGGATACTGTAATAGTAAATTATTATGAGTACCTAAATGCTCCACAGAAATCAAGATTATTGTACCCAACAAACGAGGGTCACTGCTGTCACATTCTATAGGATCACCTAAATCTCTCTCAATCTGTGTAGAGAGCAAGTGAGGAACGCAGGCACACAATCGTTAATCCAGCAGCACGGACACAAATCCAGAATGCCCCTCCCTCCTCCTCCTTCCACTACAGAAGGCATTCTGTGCAAAAGGGGCCCCCTCTGGCCCCCGACCTCCCCAAAGTTTTTTTAGTCATTCAGGGCCCTGAAAAGCCAGTAAAAAATTAAAGATTCAACAGGTCGGCCCTTGAAATTTGAGAAGCTATGCACTCCTATTAAAAAGGGCTACCAAAATTTATAAGGGCATTTTTTAATGAACATATAATTTGGCCAAAACTGCTTGTTTTTTAAAAAATCTTTTTAATTAAAAACCCCCCAAACAAATTGGGATCGAGACAACCCCTTTAACATTTGGGTGTTTTTGATTTTAAAAAAAAAAAAGAAAAAAAAATATTTTTTCCCAAAGGGGAAAAAACCAATTAGGCCTGGGCTGGCCCACAAGGGAACAAATTTTTTTAAGAAGGCCGGGGTTTGGTTTTTTTTAAAGAAAAAGAGTCAAAGGGAAAATTTTAAAAACAGTAGCTTTTAGAATGGGGCCCCAAAAAACCTTTCCACTCCAAGATGGGGCCTAAAGCCAGACTTGGGGGGGGTGGGATTGGGCTCAAAACTTCCCCCCGTAAAAGGTTTTGGGCCTTTTTAAAAACAGACCAGGGATAAAGGTGGGTGCCTTTAGCCAGACTTGGGGGAAAATTTGGGTCTACAAATGCCCTGAATGAAAGACCCCCAAAAGAAACAGACCAAAAGGAAAAATGGGGGGAGCCTGGGGGCAAAACTTTTTTGGTATTTGGGCTCTACACCCCTGTATGTTTTTGAACCCGCAAAAAAACAGGGCCAGGAAAAAAGGGTTTGGGGCCTGAGCCAGACTGTGGGGTTTTTGGGCTCTACACTGCCCTGTTTTGGGACGACCTGCAGAAGAACAGACCAGGGTTTAAAAGGGGGTGCCGGAGGGCAACTTGTGGGAAATTGGGCTTAACACCTTTCCCTGTATGTATTTCCTTCCCGAAGAAACAGACAAGGGGTTTAAAGGGGTGGTTGCCAAGAGCCCGACTTTGGGATTGGCTCTTACACTTGGGGCCTGTATTTAAGGGCCTGGGAAAGAAAAAACCAGGGTAAAAAGGGGGGTGCCAACCAGGGCTTTTGGTTTTTGGGCTCAAAACTTCCCTGTATTATGACCTGGGAGAAGAACACCAAACCAAAGGGGAAAAATGGGGCCTGACCAGACCTTTTTGGTATTGTCTCTACACTGCCCCGGGAAAGTATGACCCCCAGAAGAACAGACTTTGGGGTAAAGGTGGGGCCTGAGCCAACTTTTGGGGATTTTTGGGTCTTTCACTGCCCTGTTGTACGACCTGCAGAAAAACAGACCAGGGTAAAGATGGGGCCTGGCCAACTTGGGGGTATTGGGGGTTTTAACAACGCCCTTTTTTTGTAAAAGACCAGCAGAAGAACCAAAACCAAAGGTTTAAAGGGGGGGTGCCCGACCAACCTTGTGGAAGGCTCCCATAAATTGCCCTGTATTTAAGAACCCCGAAAACAAACCCGACCAGGGGAAAAGGGGGGTTGCCTGAGCCCCCCTTTGGGGGTTTTTGGGCTCTACACTGCCCTTTATGTATAACCCTGCAAAGAGGGAGCCAGACCAGGGGATAGGTGGGGGGCCGAACCAGACTTTTGGGATTTTGGGTCTACCCTGTCCCTTAAAAGTATTACCTCAGAAAAAAACAGAAACCCGGTTTAAAAGGGGGTGCCCGAACCAGACTGGGTATTTCTCACAAAAATTCGCCTGTTTTATTACCTGCATAAAAACAGACCCTGGGGGGAAAAAGGGGGGTTTCCGTTTAGCCCAGACTTGTTTATTTGGGTCTACACGCCCAAAAGTATACCGCAGAAAAAACCCGACCAAAGGGAAAGGTGGGGCCGAGCCAGAAATTTGTGGTATTTGACCCTAAAACGCCCCCGTATTAATGACCTTTCAGAAAGAACCCCAAACCCGGGGAAAGATGGGGCCTGAGCGACTGTTTGGGATTCGCCTACACTGCCCTGTATTTTTTATTAAAAGCAGAAGAACAGCCGACCAAAGGGAAAATGGGTGCCCGAGCCAGACTTGTTTGGGATTGGGTCCCACCACGGGCCCCTTTAATGTATGAAAAATTTCAGAAAGAACAACCAGACCCCAAAGGGTTTAAAGGGGGGTGCCGAGCCCCGACTTTGGTATTTGGCTCTACCTTGGGCCCCGTATGGGAAGACCTGCAAAGAACAGACCAGGGGAAAAGGGGGTGCCTGAAAAACCCAAATTGTGGGTATTGTCCCCACCTGCCCTGTATTTATGACCTGCAAATAACAACCAACCAGGGGGAAAAAGGGGGGTGCCCCGACCAGACTTTTTGGGTATTGACCCCCAAAACCTTTTTCCTGTATTTAACCTCAGAAAACAGCTTCATACATTTTTTGGGGCATTCTTCACTGCTTTTTAAAAACGATTTAGACCCGGTCAGCGGGCCCCCGTTTTTAAAACATTTCGCCCATTGGGGGTTTTAAAATCTTTCTTTTTGTTTTTGAAACTAGCTTTTTGAAGTGTGGGACCCCTTCCCTCCCCTGTCTAAATCCCTCTATTTTAAACGGAAATTGTTTCACCCCCTCCTATTTAGTCCCTGTATCTAAGCTGTATAATTGCACCCCTCCTCTATTTAGTCCATGTATCTAACCCGTATAAATGTTTCACCCCCCCCTCTATCCCAGACTTTTTATCTAAGCTTTATAAAATGTCACCCTTTCTCTATCTAGACCTTGTTAAATAAACTGTATACAAATAAGTTCCCCCCTCCTTTTTTGCTTTTCACCACCAAGGGCCCCAATTTTTTCCTTCTATACTTTTGGGGTCGTCCCCCCTTCTCTGCAACCCCCGTCTCCCAGGTTTGAAAAAGATTTCTTAAATTTTTAATGTCCACATAGAAAACAATCCGGAAAACCACAAATTTCGTCGTTACATTGTTGCAAAACTTAAATGTTGGTTTGTGATGGGTTCTGCCCCTTTGCACTTTATTTTAGTTTTCAAACCCCCAGCTTTAAAAATGAGGGAAAAGAAAAAAGTTCTTTTATAAAATCACAAAGCTGAAGGGAAGCTCACCGGGGGGTATTAAATTTCCAAAATAGGAAAAACGGGAAAAATGGAAGAAAAAAACCCTTTTAAAACTTTACAGATAGAAAAAAAAATAAAAATGCAAATTTAGAGCAAAGCGTTCCTCCCCAGGGGAAAGGGGATGAAGACCCGAACGGGGGGGCCCGTCCCTCCCGCTCCTCAAGGCTCCACACCTCCTCCCACTTCTCCTTTCCCTTGGGGAATTTGGTCTTCAAACCCTCCCCGTTTTTTTCCCCTCCCGATGTCCTTTACCGTCCTTTTGTCCTCTGATGTCCCTTTTACCGGGCCCGTTTTTTCCGCTGATGTCTTCACCGGGGTGTTTGTCCGTCTGAGTCTTCACCGTCCTGGTTTTTTCCGTTTTGATTCTTCACCCTCCTGTTTGTCCCTCTGAAGTCTTCACCGCCTGTTTTGTCCGTCTGATGTCCTTTTTCCCTTCCCTTTTGTCCGTGAAAAGTCTTCTCCGTCCCCCGTTTTTTTCCTCCGATGTCTTCACCGCCTGTTTTTGTCCCCTCTGATGTCTTTTAAACCCTCCTGTTTTTTTTCCCTCTATGTCTTCCCCTTTCCCCCTTTTTCCCCTCTAAAGTCTTCACCGTCCTGTTTTTTCCGTCTGATGCCCTTTACCGTCCTTTTGTCCGTCTGATGTCTTCAACCGTCCTGTTTTTCCTGTCTGATGTCTTTACAACCGTCCTGTTTTGTCCGTCTGATGTCTTCACCGTCCTGTTTGTCCGTCTGATGTCTTCACCGTCCTGTTTGTCCGTCTGATGTCTTCACCGTCCTGTTTGTCCGTCTGATGTCTTCACCGTCCTGTTTGTCCGTCTGATGTCTTCACCGTCCTGTTTGTCCGTCTGATGTCTTCACCGTCCTGTTTGTCCGTCTGATGTCTTCTCCGTCCTGTTTGTCTGTCTGATGCCTTCACCGTCTTGTTTGTCCGTCTGAATGCCTCACCGTCCCTTTTGTCCGTCATGATGTCTTCACCGACCTGTTGTCCGTCTGATGTCTTCTCCGTCCTGTTTTGTCCGTTCTGATGTCTTCAACCGTCTGTTTTGTGTCCGTCTGATGTCGTTCACCGTCCTCTGTTTCGTCCTCCTGATGTCATTTCACCGTACTTTTGAGTCCGTCTGATGTCTTCACGTTCGTGTTTGTCCGTCTGATGTCTTCACCGTCCTTTTTGTCCGTCGACTTCGCTGAGTTGGAAACAACAAAAGAAACAGAAAAAAAAGATAACCAATAAAAAAAAGACAAAAATAAGAAAATCAAGAACTTGCAAAAAAACTATGAGAAATGAAAAAAGACAACAACCACAAAAAAATAAGCAAGAAAAATGATGGAAGCCATGTTCACCTCCCCAACCTGTTTTAATCCACACCAACCTTCCAACAACAAGGGACGTCCTCGATGCCCCTCTTGAACAGTGAAATCCTCCCCTTCTAGATCACTTGACACGCGTCACAAGCTCTCGACGCAGATGCAGCATGCTGAAGTTGTTTGGCGCAAGTTACAGCTTGAGAAGGATGAAGCGGACGAGACTGAAGACCTCATAGTGAGGAAAAATCCGGCTGAGAATGTTCTGCCTAAAGTAACACCATCATTTCCACATTCATAGAAAATTAAAGGGGTTTTCTCAGAACAATGATTCACTTTCAACATGTAAGGAAAGGATAATGAAGATTTTTACTATATACATTGCTCTTTTGATATTGCCTTGGTCAGGAGATAAGAGAGATTTTATCTGCTCTGAGGGCACACAAGTGTCTCTAGGTTACCATCCATATCTCCCTACCTGATTAGACGAGAGCGGAGTATGTCACCATGGCGGACAGAGCAGAGTCATTATCTCTACAAGATTAGATTGTTTACCATCAAGATAAACACAGTTTTACATCCTTGTAAGCTCAGTAGCTTTATTTCTACAGATTAAAGTTTAACTGTTAAGGCATTTCATGCCTTGCTTGTTCTACTTCAGCTTACAGTGTGTTCAAAAGGGGGCATGTATGATTTGCTTACACTGCATATCATGTGACCCAGCAGGCTTGATATCACCATGCCTTTCAGCTACAATGTCTGCTCACCCTAGTCAGAGAGTCGTTTTATTCAAGGACTAGATAGCCTGAGTGTTACCACTTCTGCCTTTCCGCATAGGGGTCAAACCCCTGTTGGAACAAAACAAGTAAAAAAAAATTTCTCAGTACCCAAACCTAATTACGTTTTCCTTTTTTTTTCTTTTTATTGATTTGCACGGCTTGACGTATTACTAAGGAGGACAGAGACAAGAGAAAATTGACAGCACCAGGGGTTGAACATTCGCTCAGCAGTGAGTGTGTGATTACTAAACAGTACAGAGGATAGGAGTAGAATAACAGCACCTGGGGATGAACACTCGCTCAGCAGTGAATGTTGTGATACAAGGATATTAGAGGACGGAGTAGAATGACAGCACATGGGGTTGAACACTCGCTATAGCAGTAAGTGTGTGTGATTACTAAGGAGGTACAGAGACGGAGAACGGGAGAAAATTACAATCCTAGTGGATGAACACTCGCTCAGCAGTGATAGTGTGATTACTAAGGAGAATAGAGGACAGGAGATGACAAATGAAAGCACCCTGGTTGAACACTCTCTCACATGAATGTGTGTGCTTACTGTGCAGGAAATAGGCTGACAGTAGCTGTCGCAAAAATAGGATATCCTGAGCAATGCGGGCGACTGCGGCGCTCTCGCCACTGGTCGCATTCGCTAGAGATGATCTGCTCAATATGCATCACTAAGGGAGAAGCTAAAACAAAAATGATAAAAGATTTTTAATGATTATGAAAGGTGAAAATGTTTATTATTTAATTTGCAGACTTTTTAGATCAATTTTACTTGGTGGTAAAACCCCTTTAAATCCCTTGCATTTATTTCACTGTAGCAGATCAGCTAGCGGTAGAGGCGCTAAATATGCTAATCACTGCTATAGAACCACCCACAATCTGACCAGGCAGTGTGAGTCTGAAGCAGCCTGTGACTCTGTGAAACAGTATGGTGAGTAAAGTGAAGTTCCAATCGCATTTCACAGTTTCTTCATCATTTTCCCTCCCCGCCTTTCGAGAGCTGTACTCTTTACCTTCTACATTGATGTACGATCGCTTGTTTATACGAGACAAGTTGTACTTTTATTTTCTTATTCGAGGGTTTATTTAATTTTGCAGAACACAACACGATCGTGTATCCTGAGGAATATTACAATAGTTTTACATAAAAACCAAAACATCGTCTTCATATAAGAGTAAAATATTAGCTGTGGAAAGTAAATCTAGTGGAATTACAGGGTAAGAAAAAGTGAGGAATCAGGAAAACCGGAATCATGGGGAGTGAGAACCTTCTCCATGACGTCCTGTCTTACGTAATCACATAGGCGTCCAGATCTGATCATAGTCGCAGAAGTCCTAAATAAAGCAGCGCAGAACGCGTCAGTGTATGAACCTGTTCCTGTTCATATATATTGTAGGTGTAATCCTGGCGCAAATCCTATCTGTGCCGCATAGTAAAAAGTAGGAAAGACTCCACGGAATTCCTGACAACTCCGCCCCTGCTTAATGATGTTCATTATAAATCTATATGAAAATAAAAATATAGTTTCTCCCAATATATAACATAATAACAATAATAAAGATATACAAGACATGTATGAAAGGGGCTGCACCAGACGTCTGCCGTCCTTTCCGACAGAGTGTCCAGACAGATGGCCGTCCACACAGACTGTTATTAACCAGTATATCACAAGGCATTATGGGAAAGGACCTGAGTAATCTCAAGCCGCCCTCTATTGGATGTAATAAATCCTCAATATTGCTTTGACCCACCTGGGGGGGGGGGGGGGTTTTTTTATCAAGGCAATAAGGGATATTTAGCCAAAGCCAGCATCACCCATCTGTAGACAGCCTTTTGGGGTGTTGCCCCTCATCATAAAGAGCAAGCGATGCTAGCTGGCTGAGTGGAGGGAATGAGTGGCTTCGAAAGGGAAGATCTCTCCTTAAGTCGAAGTGCCTATATAGGCGTGTGAGATTTGAAAGTGGCTTATTACACCCATCAACATCTGCATACACAAGGCATTATGGAAAGGACCTGAAAGCTCAGCACCTCTGTTGGTGATGTAATAAATCCTCATTTGTGCTTTTGACCCACTTGTTTTTGGAAGCAAGAGGGAAATTTTCAGCCAACCAGCATCACCCATCCTGCGTAAGACAGCCTTTTTTTTGTGAGTTTGCTCACTCATCAGTACAGCGAGCAGAGCGGTGCTGGCTTGGCTGAGTGCGAGGCAATGAGTAGCTCAGAATGGGAAGATCTCTCCTTATGGAGAGCGCCTATATAGGCGTGTGGAGATTCGAAATTGCCTTTTGCACTCCACGAAGCATCTGTTATTAACCAGAGCAGAGTGTAGCTGGGATCGTCTCTCCCTGAAAATATGGAGACACCAAGAGACATAAAACGTCAGATTAGCCCCATCTGTTCTGAGCTCACCTTGTTGCGGTAGAACCTCAACTTTTCTTGTATCTAAAGTAGCAGAAATGCTTTTCCCAAAAAGATTCCTATGTCCCCTTTGTTTTTAGTGCTTGTGGAGCAGCGGATATTGTGTCGTGTTTGCATTGCTTTTGCCGCTATGCCAGCCTGCACCTACAGTGGGGACAAAGCAAGATTTAGTCAGCCCCCAATTGTGCAGGTTCTCCCACTTGATGAGAGGCTCCTGTAACTGACATCATAGCTCGACCTCAACTATGAAAGACAAAATGAGAAAACAAATCCAGAAAATCCCAATGTCTGATTGTCTCTATTTTCTAAACAATGCACCCACATTGCTTTTTCTTCCCACCGACAGCTCACTCTATTCATGATTCAGTCTTCCCAGCCTGGTGCAGGGCTACAATGTTGTCTGTGGTGTCCTTCGACAGCTCTTTGATCTTCACCATAGTGGAGTTTGGAGTGTGACTGTTTGAGGTTCTGAACAACATTTGGAGTGATGTCACAATTTAGACAGGGTTTTCAGAAAGCATAGAGGAAAAGGAAAACACAGCAGTTTATATGATATCAAAATCTAGACATTGGTCCAGACATTGGTTCTAGACATTGGTCCAGAACAGAGCAGGAAGTTATGTCACTATTTAGACAAGTATCCAGAACAGAGAGGAGATAAGACACAGCAGGGAGTGATGTCACCATCTACATAGGGGTCCAGAGCAGAGAGGAGATAAGACACAGCAGGGAGTGATGTCACCATCTAGACAGGGATGCAGATCAGTGAGGAGATAAGACACAGCAGGGAGTGCTAGACTCCAGAGCAGAGAGGAGATAAGACACAGCAGGGAGTGATGTCACCATCTACACAGGGATTCAAGACAAGAGGAGCTAAGACACAACGGGGAGTGATGTCACCATCTAGACAGGGGTCCAGAGCAGAGAGGAGATAAGACATAGCAGGGAGTGATATCAAAATCTAGACAGGAGATAAGACACAGCATGAAGTGATGTCATCATCCAGACAGGGGTCCAGAACAGAGAGGAGATAAGACACAGCAGAAAGTGATATCATCATTCAGACAGGGGTCCAGAGCAGAGAGAAGATAAGATACAGCATGAAGTGATATCACAATCTAACAGTTGTCCAAGCAGAGCGCAAGATAAGACACAGTCAGGAAGTGATGTCAATAAAAAAATTTCAAAATCCCCAGACAGGGGTCCCCAGAACAGAGGGAGATAAGACACCAGCAGAAGTGATTCATCATCAGACAGGGTCCCAGAGCAGAGAGGAATAAACACAGAAGGTAGTGATGACACCATCTCTAGACAAGGGTCTAAGAGCAGAGAGAGATAAACACGGCAGGAAAGTGATGTCATCATCAGACAGGGTCCAGATCAGAGAGGAGATAAGACAACAGCAGGGAGTGATTCACATCAGACAGTGGTCCCCATAGCAGAGAGGATATAAGACACAGCAAGAGAGAAATTTCATCATCCAGACAGAGCTCCAGAGAAGAGTGAGAGATAGCCAGTAACCTTGGAAAGATAAGAACTGCTCTATTTCTGAAAGGAAGCAAAATCAGAACAGCAATATATTTGGTAATAGCCTTTTTTACGTTTGCCTAAATGTTTAAAACTCATCAGTGTTGTGAGGAATATCCTGGTTTTAGGTGACCCATAGCTCATGTAATGCTCCCTGGGAAGTCAATTATGCAAATATAGGAAATAATGCAAGGTCTCTGGTGTCACCTATTGGACATAAGGAAGAAGGGATGCTACTTCTAATAGGTGGCCCCAGAGGCAAAGCTCTCTGCCCTAAAGACTATTTCCTGTAAGGACCTTTGGGCCCCTTTCGTGGCATTGCCTGGAAGTTGATCATTTAGTGCTACACTTACTCAGCCCTAGTGCCCCCACCTATAACTGGGACACCTAGGCTCATGGGATCCCCTTTCTAACCAAAAAAGGATTATTAAAGTGAACAACTTCTAAATGTTTCAAATATAATTCAACTCTTTTAGCGGCCTTCCTGAGATGAAGGGAACTACATTAGTTTTAACCTAACATTGCTGGTTCTCCAACTCTTGTTCCACCATAGCTGGGGCTTAGCCCCGTTCTTTTAGGAATGATCTTATTGGGGTTTATCAATCTAAAACCCTCGCAATTGCAGCTGGGTTTCCGAGTAGCCTTGTGGGTAACTTGTTTTATCACCATTGCGTCTGACAACCTCTCCTGCCAGAGTTCATGCTGATATTTGCCCGACACAGATAATTGTTCACATGGCAGACGGACCATCAAAGTGCAATGAAACTTATTACATGCAAACACAAGTCACTTTTTATTGTTATTTTCACTTCAGAGCCGCGCGTCCTTACCGCTTTGGATGAGATGAAGCCGCCTCTCCGGCTATTGGAACTTGGGGGTAAAAAATGAATAGAAATCTTCCGGGTCCAAACCTCTTAACCAATGTTCAGAGAGGAAAATACATATAGATAACTGATATTTTAAGGGAGAAAAGGATTAGAAGCCTCGGTGAATGGCTGTGATTATCCTTGAGTGTAAAGTCAATAAAACCTATTAGAAACTGAGATATTATAATAATAGATGTTTAAAAAATAGGATCAGACCGTAAGATAATTACCCATTATCCGAGAGCGATTTGCATTCTGAGTTCTATGGCGCTACGGTGGTCGACACTCTGTAATAAAATGCAGGATTTTCAGTTACTAGTGAATTAATGACGAGAGGAGGCCCCGCTCGCTATAAAAATAGGAGGTTATATGCCATTATCCCGATCAGTCCTTTACTTTATGTCAATAAATGGACGAGCCAAATTAATAGGGTGCTTGCCAGTTCCTGTATAGAGAGTTTTTTTTAAAGGACCGGAGATGTGACCTAAAATTGCTGTGTGACTGATGAGCGGTGACCAGTTGTGGATTATACAATAACATACTGATATGTGAAAGTATTAGGTCATGTTCACATCTTAATATTGTCTCTGGTTACATATAGTCTATCTTCCATATGTTATACTATCCGAACAAGTGAGAGAATGGTATACAAGAGCAACCATTCCCATTGGCTATTGGCTGGGTTAGATTCTTCTATGTGGAGAGCAGTATAAAAGAAGATGAATACTTGTATCTCTTGCAGTGCTCTCTGCGGCAATTCAATATGCGCAAATAGGTTTCAAGGAACATAGAACCTAGACTATTGGAACTAAGGGTAAGGGACGCTTCTTTTAATAGTATGGCACCAGAACCAAGCCCTATGTAGCTAAAGAGCAAGAAATCTGTAGTAGAGGCATGCGCCAAGTTCTAATGGGTGGCAACCAAGACCAATCTCTAGGTTCTAGGTAAAAAGAGTAGATTTCTGAGGGTATAGGCATCTTCTTCTAATGAGTGACACCAGAGAACAAGCTCTAGGTTCTAGGTAAAAGAGCTAGATTTCTGGGGTAAGGCATGCTACTTCTAATGGGTGGCACCAGAGACCAAGTTCTCTTCACTAAGTCCTATTCAATAGGTCGTTATGTCATCAATTTAGCACAAAAGGTCATACAAGTCTATAAAAATCCCATGACTTATACATAAGTCCTATAGCACTATGTGGCTGACAACTATGTTCGGACACTTAAAAAGTATATGGGATCCATGACTCATTTGTGCTATGGGGGGTAAAGTTTCCTCTCGTAAAGACACCAACAAAAGGTTGTAAATTCTAATAATGGAATGCAGGTACTCCATGGGAAGTAAATAATGCACATTAGTTTTTAGGGAAAAGACCTAGGTCTATTGGAAAAAAGGGGTAAGGGATGTTTCTTTTAATAGATGGCACCAGAGACCAAGTCCTTTTACCTAAAGGGTTTTTTCATAGGCTATAATGTCATCTGTGTAACAAATAAGTCATAAAAATCTATAAAAAAAATCAAAGGGGTAAAGTTTCTTCTTGTTAAGATAACCAAAACGGTGTAAGGAGTCTAATAGTTCATACAGTGCACCCTGGGAAGTCAATAATGCAATCAGACTTTAGGGAATAGACCTAGGTCTACTGGAAGTAAGGGGTAACGGATGCTTCTTTTAATAGATGATACCAGAGACCAAGTCCTTTTACCTAAAAGGTTTTTCCATAGGCTATTATGTCATCTGTGTAACAAATAAGTCATAAAAATCTATAAAAAAACAAAAAACAGGCAGGTAAAGTTTCTTCTTGCTAAGAGCACCACAAAAGTGTAAGGGGTCTAATAGTTCATGTGGTGCTCCCTGGGAAATCAATACTGCAAATAGCTTCTAGGGAATTGTAACAGACTGGGATAGTGGATCCACTGGACCACCGCAACCGGTGGTAGAGGCCATACCAGGGAGCGGAGTCTAAGTGGGTCCCGGTTTTCACCAGAGCCCACCGCAAAGCGGGATGGACTTGCTGCGGCGGGATTCCACCAGGTCGCTACCCCTGATGTGACTTGCTTGCGGAGGTGACCAAGGCACAACGCAGTACAGAAACGGCAGGCAAATTCGTAGTCGGGGTCGGGCCAGAAGATTAGGGCAGGCAGCGAAGGTTCGTGGTCGTTAGACGGGAGTAAACGGAACTGGTACACGGAAGAGACAAAACAGGGTGACAAAAGTCTTCCTCACATAGGTATGGGCACTATGGAATTGGCGAGGTCAAGGAAGAGGTGGAGCCCTTATATAGGGTCAGCGGCAGGCAACACCAATTACCGGCACGCTGGCCCTTTAAATTTAACAGAGCCGGCGTGCGCGTGCCCTGGAGAGTGGGGACGCGTGCACTGGCCGGCAGACGGCTGTGACAGAGCAGTAGCGCGGTTAGGTAAGTGCGAGCGCCCAAGGAGTCGGGTGCGAGCCCTGCTGACCACGGGCCACCCGCCCCGGGCGCAACGGGGGCAGCGGGGACACGAGCGCGTCCACAGCCCGGACCATGGGCTGCGGCACTGCTTGTGACAGTACCCCCCCTTTGATCTCCCCCTCCCTCTGGCCTGAAGAAATCTCCTAAGCAACCCTCGGTCCATGATGTTTTCCTCCGGCTCCCACGATCTTTCCTCAGGCCCGAACCCCTTCCAATCACAATAGGGAAATGATTGATTCCCCCTTATCGTCTTCATTGCCAACAATTTACATTTAAC
>JAODAL010002874.1:0-185388 GCA_025379985.1 Phyllomedusa bahiana
TTTAAACCCCTAAAAGCACAATCCTTGTAGTGAGACAACCCCTTTAAGCTTCTTATATAGTCAATAGGTAGATATAGGGTATAGTGGAAAACCCAAAACATGACTGGGTTAAAACAAACCTCTGCAGGTAAGTTCGAATAAGGAGTAATGCTGAAGTAAGACTGCTGAATGCTGAAATAGGAACTCTGAGGCGTTACATCTTAAAAGTAAAAATGTAATTTGCACAGTCTGAAAAATGTCAGTTCGAAAGGAGCGTCAAAGGGCTTGTTCAACTTTCATGAAGCCAAAGATGGAATTTCTTCTCCATTATAGACCAATGAATAGGATCCTTGGAGGCTTTGGGTTAAACTTATCCAGTAGATACAACCAATATTTCTTATAATTGCTTTTCTGATCTGAGTTTCTGGTCTTGTCCGACTGCTTGATACTTTGTCAGTACCAGCACATATGTATGTATGTGTAATGTGTATATATACATACATATACACACACATATGTGCTGGTACTGACCAAGTATCACACACAATATATATTTAATAATAAAAAAAACACATATAAAAAATTTATAAAAATCGCACTCCAAAAATGCAGCATCAATTGGATCCAACACGCAGCTGCGTGTATGGATACAGCAGGATTGCTGCCTATACTTTATTATAGGGCTACAGCTGCGTCTTTCGGACCAAGGCTGTAGCTTTGAACGTTCATCATTCACGTGACGGGTGCAGCCAATCACAGGCTACAGCAGTCACATTCACGTGGGGAGGAGGTTTATGTAGACTTTTTACCCCACTGGACAGCCCCCTTGAAAGTCCTGTAAAAGTCACTTGGAAACATCATGAAGCCAATTTAGTACATCTAGGTACTGGAAATGTAGAAATGCTCTGTTAAATTTTCGAAAGCACTTCTTTTACCCCTTGGAGCATTATAACAAGTAAGTAAGTATTGGTGATTTAATAAACTGCAAATTGAATTAATACCTGTTCCAACCTGTATGCAGAAAAGCCACAGTATAATACATGGAGAGATTGCACAAATGCAAAAATACCGATAAGACAACCACTCACACGCCTTCTATGCATGAGGGGGGTGGTTGCTGGTATTATAATTGCATATAGATAAGGCGATACAAAAGGATGCCATTGCAGATACATGTGGTGCACCATGCTAGCTTACAGCCGTTTATGCCACTACTATTCGATTAGGTGGGCTGCCCAGCACATTTTAGGTGTCCACCACAAAATACAGACACCCTCTGCTCCCTAGTACTTTTGGGCAAAAAAACTACATACTTACAGCTCAATGGCTGGATTAGAGACTGAACCCAGTAGGAGGCAACACGCCCCTGTGTTACTTGGGAAAGATAAACAGGTGCAGGTAATTGCTGAGCAGTAGCTCACACACCACTCCAGTAGGGGGCAATTAGATGATAAAAAAAACCTGCACATTGAATTAATACCTGTTCACACCCGTATGCAGAAAAGCCACAGTATAATACATGGCGATTGTACAAATGCAAAAATACTGATAAAACAGCCACTCGCACACCTACTATGCATGACGGGGGTGGTTGCTGGTATTATAGTTGCACATAGATAAGAAGATATAAAAGGATGCCATTAATACGTCCTTAATACGTGTGGTGCACCATGCTGGCTTACAGCTTATGATGCCTCTACTATTCGATTGGGCGGGCTGCCCAGCACTTTTTTAGGTGAAAATACAGACACAGTATTGATTGTTTTTTTGTTTTCCTTTCTTTTTTTATGCCCAAAGTGGCTGTTTTTTTTTTCTTTTTTAGTGGACAATCCCTTTAAAGAATATCCTGAATATATTTTCTAAAAGCAAAATTACAAAAAAGACAGAAGAAAGTTAAAAAAACAAAAAACAAAAGTATAGATTACAACCTACTATTACAATAATAGCTATACAGGACAAAGTACAGTGTGACTTTATATTTGCTCAGCTAAAATGTAAGGAGAGATTTTGATGCAAATGGCAAGATGATTAAAGAATATTAAAATTTCTGATGCATCTAGACCACAGCTTTAGCATGTAGTACAATGATCTAGAAAGAAATGCTATTGTATTTAGCCAGTGTGTGCAAAGACAGGTTTTTGGCTCACCACACGAACAAGTCGAAAAGCTCAGATCTGCAAATTTAGCATTTGGGTAAATATTTTAGTTCTTGTTTTACAATTTAATAAGTTAAAAAAAATTTTTTTTGCTCTATGTATTAAACAGATCTGAAATGAGTACTAGTCAATATAACAAATTTTGTAAATGCAACGTTCGTTTCAGCTATATAGTCACATAAGCTTATGCATCGCATATAGTATGAATGCTTGCTGTATGTCTGTTACCTGCCTGAATGATCCAGTAGAGGGCAGTCCGATGCCGCACATTTCAGCCAGATCCTCCCCATCCCTCTTTTTCTTTCCTCACTGCTTCCAATGTATTTTTTGCATATGAATGACTTGCTGGAATAACCTGAACATATTATTATAATTATGTAAATAGCTTGTAAAGGAATATTGTCGACGTACAATCAAAACAATCACAAAACGATATAGTTATAAGTCTGTATCTACACAGCACTGGGATCTTGTCGAATTTTTGCCGGATTCAGTATTTAAAATCCACAAAAACCTGACTAGGCCGCAATGAAAAATGCCTGCTGTAGTCTACACAGTACAGATTTTTTCCGGTTGGTTAAAAATCCGGCGGATTTTCAAACCTGCTGTACCTTCCGCAGGATTGCCGTCAGATTCCCGTACATTCAATGTATGGGGCAAATCCATATACGGACTGCGGTTTTTAGTGCAATTCTGAACCAAAACCGCGGTCCAGCAATGTTAAAATGCCGTCAGATTTTGGAAGGTATTTTAACATAAGCTGTGTAGACATAGCCTAAGAGAGATGTAGGTTGTTTGCATGAACTTGAATGGGTGGGGTATAATGAGCTTATGATGAGGGCTTTTATACAGAGTCCGAATCCCTACAGTGCAATAGACAGCACAAACAAGACTCCAAAATACATTGGACCAGGTGTTGTATAAACACACAATATCATCAAAGAAAATCAGCGGGTAATATCACTTTAAGAATACTATACTAAACCAAAAGGGAAAAAAAAGGATTCGATACCCAAACAAATAAAAATATACAAATCTTTATTCATAATTATTCTAAAATACAAAAAAAAAATTATAAAAAAAAATATACATCAAAAGGAATAACAGTAAGGACGACAAACTAACAAGTAACAGGACAAAAAACAAGCAGGGTCACGCCTGAGGAAGCGGTGGTGAAACGCGCGTTGGGGTGCGGGTGCAAGCAAGTCCAGGGTCCTCCACTATGGGTAATTGACTTTTTTTTTTGTTACATTGCAAATTTGAGATCTTTTACTATATACCTTGGTTGTAACTATATGACACTTATGCAATCATGTTTAGTAACAATGTATTAGCTATATTTATTAATTATTAGTGACCCTGCTTGTTTTTTGTCCTGTTGCTT
Source organism: Phyllomedusa bahiana (assembly GCA_025379985.1). NCBI lineage: Eukaryota > Metazoa > Chordata > Amphibia > Anura > Hylidae > Phyllomedusa > Phyllomedusa bahiana. The sequence goes on from JAODAL010002874.1 coordinate 3,520, forward strand.
GTTAGTTTGTCGTCCTTGTTGTTATTCCTTTTGATGTATGTTTTTTTTGTAATTTTTTTCCTATTTTTTCTTTGTATTTTAGAATAATCATGAATAAAGATTTGTATATTTTTGTTTGGGTATCGAATCCTTTTTTTTTTCTTTTGGTTTAGTAGTGCAATAGATAGAAAATGTTTGCGCACAAGAAGGTGTAGAATTGTCTGAGCTGTGAATTGTCTCCTCCTGTTAACCTAATTGAAGATAGAGATATATAAGGGGAATCTTGCTTTTCGAGAGAGGCTGCATTGTTGTAGCACATCTCCAGCCAGGTGGATTCTCATGGTCTTGAATGCACGACAACTGAAATGTTATATCTGTTCTCACTAATCTTGATTTTTAACCATTAAGAAAGATAAAAAAAAGTTTTTAGAAGCAGGTGGAGTAGGCTGCTATATATAGACTAATTTCACAAGTACCATCCGGGGAGAGGGATTGTGATAGACTGCAAAAACAAATGCAGACATGCAGTATGTGCTGTCTGGATTCCACAAACTTGTGCTGGCTTTGAACTCAAATTAAAGTGTAATTAAAGTGGTGTTCCCAGCTCATATTTTGATAGGATAACCATTGGATATGCCATGAAAGTGTGGTACTCTGCTCACAAAAAGTTAAGGATATTTTGGTTGAGATTTGAGATGAAATTAAAATTTATTGAAATCAGTAATACCTCACCATTGCGAGACTTCAAGCAGGATGCTCTCAGACGGAAGTGACAACTGAGCTTAGAGTGTCAGTGTCGTCATTTAGATGCTTTGGTCATGTTTTAACATGGTCTGAATGTAGTGCACTGACCCACACAAGCAGAGGCATCGTTTGAATTGGCCAGGGTGTATCTATGTTGGATGAGGGACCAATGGTCCTAACTCAGTACTGTTCAGTGATGAAAGTCAATTCACTCTGAGAAAAAATGATGGCCGACAGTGATGCTGGAGACATCAAGGAGAGCGCTATACATTAGCAAGATCAGGTACCCTCGCCGGTCGTCTAGCACATAAGCCATGCTGATGTAAACCATTACAAATGACCGTTGTCTCACACCTCCCTTAAACCTGCCTGGAGTTGTGTGACATTCATCATCCGGTTCTGCAGGGCATTGGTTACAATGAAGCGGTCATCAGTGTTAGATGGAGCAAAAGGACATCCACTTGTTTCCTTTCTGTGACGCTTCCAGTCTCTCTGTATCTCTGATACAACCTGCTGATGACACTCTGTGACATTGTGGCCACTTCCATCTGAGAGCATCCTGCTTGAATCCTCGCAATGGTGAAGTACTGTTGATCAATTGTAAGGTGTTGTCTTGGTCTCCTAATATCAAAATGTAAATTTATTGGGTGATTCAGGGATCAAGCACATGTTATGAATTTTGCCATTAAGGTCCTTGTTAGAGATCAGCAAGTTCTGCAGAAAGTACTAAAACATTGATCAGTTGGACTTGTGCATCTAAAGGTAAGAAATGATATCATTTAATGCATTTAATGCATTTTCAAGAAAGTTTGTTCATCCTGAAATTTTAACCAAGCGCTACCGTAGAAGTCAGTCAGTTGACTGCTGTTTATAGGTTCTTATGGTTCATGTAGCTGAAGTAAAGAAGGTCACTGAATGCTGTTAAAAGCAGCTCAGGCAAGATGGCTGCCACCATAATCGCACTAGAAGCAATATATGGTTATGCACATCCAAATTAAAAAAAAATAAAAATCATCTTTGAAAAAAATTAACATAGGGGCAACACTGGTGCGGCTGTAGTATACATACACATTCCAATAACAGTGGCACACTATAAACTGAAGCACTATCAAAGGGGCCATAGGAATTTTGAAAAAAAGCATTTCTGCTATCTAGGATACATGAAAAGTGTTTTGAAATTCTCAGTTCACATTTTTGATCAAAACTGTTTAAAGGGGTTTTGGCACCATGTAATGTTGACGTGGGAACCTCCAAAATGGGTATTTAATCACTTTATCTGATGACAGAGAACATGAAGAAGCTTTCAAGCTGCTGTGTAGAATAGGTGTTCTCTTTTGTATACAGAATTCACAAGTTATAGTTTGATTATTTGAGTGAACATGTCACAGGATCCCCTTATGCAGGCTCTGTGCTCTGGCTGTGTGTTTCTGTGTGCGTCTCTGTCTCTTTCAGCTCGGTGATTTGTTTACATTACATTAGCATCTTAGCAGATAAGGCCCTTCCTGACAGTGCTGTCTGAGGCTGTCTTGCTGTATTGAATCCACTGTTGTACTGTTTATTAGTTTACTTAAGTTTTGAGACGCTCCCTTGGATTCCTCACTCCCCCTCCCCTCTCCCTCTCTCCACTGCAGCTTCATGACTCAGCGTGATTTGTTGACATTCTGCCTGGGCTAATGAGAGAGGTAAGAAACTTGGTAAGAAACTTTCTCTCGGCAAATCCCCTTTAAGCCACCTCCGAACTTCAATAGGATATCAAGGCTGGTGGTCCTACACTATTGATTCCTACACTATCGATAACTCTTATTTGGGTCCTATTCAGACCTCCACAATCCAGGGAATGAAGGAATGAGCTTACAAGTTACACTATAGAAAAATTTTTTTTTGCCAGCTCACCACTTCCACTGGAACACAATGCCCGGATCCACCTGGTCAGAGTGTAGTAGCATCCAATGAAACGAAAAATGATCCAGCAATTCCAATATATAGCAGTTAAAAGCACAAAAAATGTATTAAATCTTCCTAAAAAATATATGCATAGTGCACAGGTACATATAATATATTCCCCTTACTCATAGCATACAAGTATAGATTGAACTCTGTTATTTATAAGTTTAAGGAATGCCTTAAAAAAACATATAAATAAGAGTTCAATCTATACTTGTATGCTATGAGTAAGGGGAATCTGCTTTGCGGTCCCCGAAACGCGTCAGTTTGAGGGTCATCTCCACGGGCTGCTTGTCTATTATATGTGCCTATGTACTATGCATATATTTTTTAGGAAGATTTAATAAATTTTTGTGCTTTTAACTGCTATATATTGGAATTGCTGGATCGTTTTTCAGTTCATTACAAGTTACACTGCACTGATTAAAAAGCCATGTCAAGGTGGGTGGAATCACAAACTGAAAACAAAATTATGAAAAATCTGCAATTGGAAACTAAAAATACAGATGAGGGAAAAAAAATAGTAGTTATACATTTTCTTTTGAAGTTGATTCCTTGGTTATCATGGTCATGATACAAAGCGAACATCCTCCCTTTTTTTGTTGCCGTCATTGATCCTGGCACAAGAAGGGTAAAATAATCTGATTCTCTTGGGCACTTCCTTTACTCTTCATGTACTCTATGCATTTATTGTGTGGAATATAAAAAGTTTATACAAAGCTGGAAAATACTTTCGATATGGAGGACAGGAGCTTCTTTGCATCAGGTACATCTCCAAGACCTCTCTCGTGCTTCCCCTAGTCTCTGGAACTCACTGCCCCAACACATCAGACTCTCCTCCACCTTCAAAAGCAACCTGAAAACCCATCTCTTCAGGATTGCCTATAACCTACAATAACCCTGCTACCACTGTGCTACCCCACAAACATGTCTGCCCCTCACCTTCTGTCTCTTTCCTCCTCCATTGTAGATTGTTAGCCCTCGCGGGCAGAGCCCTCTTTCCCTCTGTGCCAGTTGTAAGTCATTCATCGTTATCATTGTACTTCTTTGACCTATGCTGTGTATGCAACCCCCCTTTCAATGTATAGGGCTCTGGAATAAATGGCACTTTAAAATAAATAATAATAATGTACTTTATACACAACGTGATAAAAAGAAAAGGGGGCCCTCATCTGGTGCCAAAAGTAGTTGCTCATCCTGACCCGTGTAAGAGCAGTACAGGACATGTAGAGAGGAGCTACTAGACTGATCACTGCATGCACCTCACTAATACATGTAAGAGCAGTACAGGACATGTAGCACCACACTGTACTGTAGAGAGGCGCTATAGACCCGCAATCACTGCATGCTCCTCACTAATACATGTAAGAGCAGTACAGGACATGTAGTACCGCACTATACTGTAGACAGGAGCTACTAGACCGCCAATCACTGCATGCACTGCAGTGATACAGATGATTAACAGGAAAAATGTTTTGATGGCAGGATCAGAGTCTGGGACGTTATTTAGAAACCAAGCTCAGCATACAATGACCTGGGGACGACCAAAGTATGGTGAAAATAAAGTATCCTGAGGCCAATGTAACTCGAGGGTGAATTTGTGTATATATGTATGCGTGTGTGTGTGTGTGTGTGTGTGTGTGTGTATGCATATATACACACACAAAATCACCCTCAAGTTACAATGGCCTCAGGATACAATATTTTCACCATACCATGGTCGTCCCCAGGGCGTTGAATGATAAGCGTAGTTTCAAGAGAACATATACACACATATATACACACACACAATACACAGTGGTCCCTCAAGTTACAACGTATGTGTGTTTTCATATATGTATGTTTTTTAACCCTTGTAATGGAGCTTTTATATATCTGTTTGATTGCGTTAGAATAAATGATTATAACTATTTGCAGGGAAATATATTCTCTTATTGTGATGAACAGATTGAACCCAACACTACAACGTTTAGTTTGCAATTAATTATTAAAGTGTGCTGTTGTCAGCAGGCGCGATAGTGGACACTCCGGGGTGTCACTCAACCTGTGCTAGCACACCGGCCTTATCGTGGTCACTAGGGAGCTGACTGGGAAGGCTTATCTGAGAATGTCCACACCAGAATGTTTTAAGCTTGTTTGTGCTCTCTGCGCCTTTGGGATTTTATGCAATTTCGATGAAGCAGCACATTACTTTATAGGACAAGGATGGTAATTAATTCACCCGTTGGCTGATTCTGTTTATCAGGCTTGTTTTGTATGTTTTACAAAATGAGGTTTGCTCGAAGAACTTTCTTTGCTTTTTTCATGTCTAAGTAAAGGTGCATCGGGAAAATAGGAATAGTTAGTGAGTTTGCTCAACTTTTTTCAATACACATAAACCCTTTGTGCAGACTATGTGCAACATGGTCAGCAATACAGCATGCGGTTATCACCATTGATCCTCTGCAGTGCAATAATATATTCTCTTGGGCTGCTTTCACACAGAGCGTGTTTTTGGTGCAGTTTTTGAGCAGAAAGGCACAGCATTTAATATTCTATATTTCTGCACGAAAAACACCAAAAAACAGTCCGTGTGAAAGCACCCTTAGGGCTTGTCCCCACGGCATGGGTTTTCGACCGGTTTTGCAGCCGGTTTGCGGTTTTTCAGACCGCCTGAAAAACCGGCCGAAAATGAGCACAATGGTGCTCTATGGAAAGCCCGTGCAGCAGTCCCCACTGCATGGGTTTTCCGTCTGGCGGCAAAACATTGGAGAAGCACCATCTTCCGTCCGGTTTTCGGACAGAATATGTGCTTCTCAATGGGAGAGGGAAGGGCTCTAATCCGCTCATCGCGGAGAAAAGCCCCCCCCCCCCCTTCCCCGTGGCCGTGGGGACGGGCGCAAAACAGGACAAAATTGTTGTCCTGTGCCGTGTAAACGCGCCCTTAGGGCATGTCCCCACGGCACGGGTTTTCGGCCTTTTTTTTCAGCTGGTTTGCGGTTTTTCAGACCGCCTGAAAAACCGGCCGAAAATGAGCACAATTGTGCTCTATGGAAAACCTGTGCAGCAGTCCCCACTGCACGGGTTTTCCGTCCGGCGGTTTTGCCGCCCGCGGTCCGGCCGCAAAACATCGTGATAGCACAATCTTCTGTCCGGTTTCCGGACGGAATCTGTGTATCTCAATGTGAAGGGGAAGGGCTTTTCTCCGCTCATCGCGGAGAAAAACCACCCCCACCCCCCGCGGTCATGGGGGCCGGCCGGTATTTGTCCTGTGCAGTGGGAAAGCACCCTTAGAGACCTCATTACTAAACCACTCAGCCTAGCATGTCTACTTAAAAGAAATCCTCACTCACCATCTTTTTATTTTTTTTTTTTTTTTTATACAAATTAAACAAGATACTGAGATATTCCTTTCTTTTCTTAGCTGTTTTTATTGTTTGATTGTAGATTTCTCAATCCTGGTGTCTGTATCTGATTCTGGGGGCGGCCATCTTGCCTGAGGTGCTTGTAACTGTATATAGAGAGATCCTTTACTTCAGGCTCATGGTGCGGCGAGCCGGTGAACTGGATCAGTCCCATTTACTTCTATAGGAGAGTTTTTTTAGTCAGGCTCTGTGAACTGGGAAGAAATCAGTGTGCAGGGAGGGGGAAGAGGGGGAGCTGTGACATCTCCTATTGTGACTGGTGGATCCTACGTTATCTACGGTATATACTTTGGTGTCACCTTTCAGCCTGTAATGATAATGAGGAAACTGCTGAAATGTTTTCTGTACAGAACAGGAAGTGTCCAACTATTGTTAGATCTAGTGGCCAAAGTGAAAGCTGCATGATTTCAGGATTTTTTAAACAATGTAATTTTCTGATCTCACATTCCCTTTAAAATGTGTTGATAGACTATGCTGTAGAAGTCTAATAGCTGCTGGTTCCACCTCTTGGACCTGCTTTCATCATGAGAATTGGCCCCTAAAAGTCACAGTGTACTTGTCTGTCCTTGGAAGTACCATAGAACAGAATGAATAGTAGCACACAAGCGCAACCTACTCTCTTTTCTGAGCAGAGCCTTTTGGGGGGGGCCTCTTCTCAAGATAAATGCGGGTCCCAGAAGTGGCTCTTGCACTTATCAGCCCTTTATAGCATAACCTGTCAATATGCCATTAATGTCTGAAATGGGAACACCATCATTATACCTAGGACTGGATTTTCCACACTACAGATTTCGATCCTTGATATGGGAAAATAAAATCCTGCCCGGGGAGGGGTGACGAGGAGTAGCCTCATTGCAAAGGTGCTAACCCATGTCTCAATCAGAGACCAATACCCATTCTGTTAGCAAAAATCCAAGGCAAAACCTTGAATTTCTGTCACAAATTTTTACTTGAGGATTACACGTAGGATTTATCCAACATGTGAGCCCAGCCTTGGCTAGGTCGTTTCTTGGCTGTATAGTAGGGCTGCAAGATTTGAGAAGAACCATCCCAACTGCAGAGAGAAAGGGAGCCCTGAGGAGACATTACTACCCACAGTGGTCATTGGGGTTGGAAGAAGTGGGCTGCCTAATGTCGGCTATACACTTAGGATAGCTGCGGTTCAAAACACTTGTTTGACTGTTCTCTCTCCTAGCCCCCATTACACTTGCATATTAGGATCAGCCAATGTGTTTTTTTTTTTGATTCGGAGAGACCCATCTGGCAAAGGCTCATCACACCGAAGATGAAAGGGATCAGTCATGTTGAAATCCAGCTGCCTGTTCCTTCGGTCTCCTAATACTTGCTGCTGGGGGAGTGCTGAAGTGGCTTGTCTCAGAAGCCCAATAGAAGTTAAAGGGGATTTGCCAGGACACCCGTTACTTACCTCTTATCAGCACGGGAGTAGAATATAAACAAATTATGCTGAGTCATGAAGGCTGCAGGGGAGAGAGGGAGGGGGTGAGCAAGGAGTGAGGAATAAGGGAGCTTCTCAAAATAATAACAGTACAACAGTGGATTCTCAATACAGCAAGACACAGCTTCATAGACTGCACTTTCTTCCCTGTCCCTTAAAAGCTCATTCATTTTCCCTGTCATCAGATAAGAAATGTTTCCCCACAAGCGCGGCCTGTCAGCTCCTCTGGTCGTGTCTAGTGGAAGCTTTCAGGTAACTTAGGGGGATTGAGAAATGCTGTAGCTCACAGGCTTCACTTTTTGTAATCGCATATATTTAGAAAAGTGATTAAATACCCATTTTGGAGGATTCCACATCAACATTATATGGCGGCAAAACCCCTTTAAGATAGAGGGCTACACATGCGCCTTCCCCTCTCTATTCACTGCGACCACAGGATGGCTGGGTCAGGTGGCCCCCATTACGGAGAGATGGATCATCTATCTGAAATTTCTGGCATATCTCTTGCAGAGGGCATACATGTCTGGAATGGAAATACCTCTATAAATGTGGGAGAGAACAGTCTCACAACAAGAGTGATAAAGAGATAACGTAGTATGTGCCACAACACAATTTGCTTAGATCAGACTGTGGTCTACGGCACGGGAAAGAAGTGTTTGCAGCACATTGAACAGTAAGGGCACTGGGCTTCCCTTTTGCAATTTTTGTACAGCCGTCCTGGAAGTTGGAGCAGCAGGAGATCCATTAAGAATGCAAATAAAAAATGCATCATTATGCAGCATAAATTGTTCTAGTATAATACAACTGAACCTTTCCTTTCTGGATCGTTCTTATCATTGTGTAAATTATAATATAGCTTCCCAAAGATCCTCCTAACTGTGATTCATTCATGGGGAGTAGCAAACAAATTATTCATATAGTACATGGACATTGTGCTTGTTAAGTGCTCTGCCAGAAAAGATGGTAACTGTGTCCGTCACCACAGGCTTTGTGTAACATACACGGAGAAATTCTGTTCATTACCGATGCTTACGTTTGCTTGTAGGGTGCCGAGAGTAGGACGTTCAGGTATCGCCCTAGAAAACCTTTTCGTGGAGCTGAATTCTGAATTTCTATGGATAAGAATTGCCAAATAGGTCATGAACCTCGGAACAAACTGATCATTTTTAGAAGACTTAGTTTTATCGGTCTCTGTGCCCGGCCCGCCATGTTTTGAATCTTTTGCTTAATTTCCTTTCCTCGTTTTGCCCCCTTTTTTTTTTTTTTTTTTTGTTTCTTTTTTTTTTTTTTCTCATTTGGGTGTCATGCTTTTTTTAATTTTTAAATTTTGTCTGATTTTTTTTGGGGCATTTTTTGTTTTTTGTGGGGTTTTTTTTTTGGTATTCCCCATTCTTCTCCCCCGCATTTTGGGTGTTGCTTAAATTTTATGACCTTAATTTTTTCAGCCCCTTTTTTTGTTATGTCTGGGCTTTTTTTTATTTTTTTTCTTTTTGGTTTTGTTTTTGAAAAGGGGGGGGGGAAACTTTTGTTTTTTTTTTTAATTTTTTTTTTAAAAAATTTTCTTTGTGGGGAATTTTTTTTGTATCTTCCCTTTTTCAATAAAAAAAACTTGGGAAATTTTGGGGGAAATTTTCCCAAAACCTTACAAAAATTAAAAAACCCCTTTCTAATATTTTTCCCCAATTTTTTATTTTAGGTCGGGGGAAAGGGGGGGTGGAAAAAACCCCCCTTTACTTTAAGGGGCCCCCCTTTCCCTTCCAGCAGGTTTAAAAAACTGTTGGTTAAATCCCAAGGGGGCTTTCCCCCCCGGGGTGGGAAATTTGGGTAAAAGGGCTCCAATTTATTTTATTTCCTTTTAAACGCCTTTTGTTTCAACGTAAAATGTTTTTAATGGGGGTCTAAAGGAATTTTAAAAAAAAATGGGACTAACACCCCCGTTTTTCCCTTGGCCCCAAAAAAACAAAAACCCATTGCCCCCGGACAAAATCATTGGGGGGGGTTAAGGGGGGGGGCCTTTTCTAAAAAGGGTGCCCTTTTTTTATTTTCTTTCTATTTCATTGAAAAAAAGTCCATAAAGAGGGAAAAACCCATTTTTCAGTTTTTTTTCCGGCAGTATTTTTACTTTTTGCAAAAAAACCGGGGATTAAAACAAAATTTCTTAAAGGTTTAAAGGGGTTTGGTTTTCCTAAGGGGGGGGCTTAAAAAAAAAAAAGGGAAAAAAAAAAAAAAGGGTTGGGGGGAATTTTCAAACGGGGGGCCCCCGGCCCCCTTTTTTATTTTTTTAAAAAAAATTCAAAAGTTTTAAAAAATTAAATTTTTTTTCTTGGGGTTTCCTTTTAAAAAATTTTTTTTAAAAAAATCTGTTTATCTGTCAAAAAAAAAGGAAAAATTTTACCCCAATTCCGGTTTCCACTCAAAAAAAGGGAAAAAAAAAAAAATAAAAACCAAAAAAATCTGTTTAGTCTTTTGGTTTTAAATTCATGTTTTTTTCCCCCGGGGGGGATTAGGAAAAAAAAAAAGTGGATTTCCAAAAAAGAAACCCAAAAAATCCCAAAAAAAAAAAACCCAAAAAAAAAACTTTTTTACCCAGTCCCTTTAAAAAAAACGAGGGGGCCGCACCAAGGGGGTTCTTTTTAAAAATTTGGGAAAAAAAAAAGGTTATGGGTGGGAAAAAAAAAAAAGGGTTTGTTTTTCTGCAACACCAAAAATTTTAAAAAATGTTTTAATTTTCCCTTAAAAATTTCTAAAAGGGGATAAAGAAACTTTTTAAAAATTTTTGGGGGGGGGAAACCCTAAATGACCCCGGGGGAAAAAACCCCCGATGGCAACACATCATTTTTTTAAAAAAAAAGGGGGGAAAAAACCTAAAAATTTTTTCCCCACCCCCACAAAAAAATTAAAATTTTTTTTTTTCCCGTTTTCCCTCCCCCCAAAGGGGAATTTTTTTTTTTTTTTCAAATACCTTATATTGGGGGATGGTGGGAATTTGGTTTTTTTTCCCTTTAAAAAAATAAAAAAACCTTGGTTTCCCAAAAAAAAAAAAAAAAGGGCCCTTTGTGCATTTTATTGAAGGCCCAAAAATTTAAAAAAAAAAGTTAAGGGGTTTTTAAAAGGTGGGGGGGGAAAACAAAACACGAAAGTAGGGGCCCCAAAAGGGGTTGGGGAAAAGGGGGGTTTTTTTAAGGGGCCCCGGTCTACCCCCAAAGGGGAAATTGGGGGCCAAAAAACACCTGGGAAAAACCAAAAAAACCAAAAAAAAAAAATAAAACACTGGGGGAAAAAAACAGTCCTTTTTTTTGTTGTGTTTTTTTCAGGGTTTTTTTTTTTTTTTGGGGTTTTTTAGGGGGGGATTGGCCCCAGCAATAGATTTTTTTATGTTTTTTTTGCCAAAAAAAAATTTTTCACCAAATTTTTCCCTTAAATTTAAATTCCCTTTTTTGCCCGCTTTTTAGTCATTTTTTTTTTGCAAACATGTTTCACAAAAAACGAACCGGGGAAATTTAAAATTTAGGCAAGAAAAAAGGGGCGTTCTGTGGGGGGGACAGCAGGATGTTTTTTTTCTATAAAGTGATGGGAATCTTTTCGTCTTTTTTTTCAGTGTTTTTTTATTTTATAAATTTTTTAGAAATTGCACCCGGCATTTTTTTTCAGCCCCCGACGTACTCCACTTCTCCTATTTTCCCCGATTCCGGTTATGCCCACATTTTGTCTACTTCTATCTATATGCTGCCATACTCATATGCTGCCTATTATTTGCTACTCACTCTCCACTACAACTCCAACCTTTTTTCATCATTACTCTATTTTCCCCCAATTTACTCTCCTAACCTCTAGATGGGGTTTGTTGATAAAGGCCCCATTGCCAAAACTCGTACTCTATTAAACATTTTTTTTATGACAAAACTTAAGGGGTATGTTTTTGTAAATTATATAGATGACCCCCCTTTAGTGTTACAATAAATTCTTTTTTTTTGCATTGAACTTGACTGGTGTGCATGGATTTTTTTTTATTAAACATAGCCCCAAGGGGTAGGTCACCGGCTTAACTTGCGGGACTAATTACGGTCCCCCAAAATTTTCGCCTGGGGGGGGGGGGGGAGCGGGGGGGGGGCACCTCGACGGCCAATAGACATCTTATAGCGGGCGTTACGCCGCTAGAAAGTGACAATACGCCCAGAAAAACTGTGGATTCCCGAAATGAAAGGGCCGTTTTAGCCCTTAAATTTGCGCACTTGGGCGGTAATTTACGGACCAAATTTGGGCCCCTTTTTAAGCCTTTTGAACAGGGGCCAAACCTTGGCTGTGACAAATGGCTGACCTGAGGGAAAGAAAAAAAAAAATCTCTTTGACATTTCTCCTACCTACCCCATTTACCACTCAAGACCGTGATAATACAAAAATGTGACCTAATGGGGAAAAAAAAAAGTTTCCAAAAGTTTTTTCCCAGTAGGGGGCCCAAAACCATTTTGTTTTAGACCTCATGCCCTTTTCTGTTCAATTCCGAGTGACATATCTAATCTTTATCTAGTGGTCCTTTCTGCTGGACAGTTGCTTTAGGAAAGCTGATACTAGAAAGGGTTATTCCGCATCCGTGCAGGCTCTGCGCTATAACAAAATCAATGCACTATTCTTTGCTTGGCATGGAAACCAATGTTGTTTCAGGAGAGGAAACGCTTTTTGTAACACATTTGGCGAGACTCCAATTAAGAAACCTTATAGACCGTGTGAAATGATGAGTGTTAGACAAAATTAGGAATCCTTGAGCCATCATCAAAGTTCAGTTAAGATTGGGACGGTTCCAGAAGACTGGAATAAAGCTATTTTTTTTTTTCTGCTTTAAAAAAATAAAGGATAAGCGGAAGGGGGGGGGGGATGAGGGCCAATTAGCACTACATTATTTTAGTGGTGTCCCAGGGAAAATTGGGGGAACGAAGGAAGCTTTTCAGCACTAAAAATGAGAGGGTTTTAGGAGCCTTTAACAATCTGTTCTGGTTTTTTTTTTTAAAACCTTGATGAAAAAACCAAAAATTTATTTTTTCGTTGTTTTAAAAAGATAAATGAAGTGGTTAAAAAATGTAACAGGGGTGAAAAATTCAGGATGGGTTGGAAACGAGGGGGAAGATCATAAGCATGGTTTCTGCATATTATATGCCAGTCACTGGTGTGGAGCGAGAACACTGTACTAGCAATAGTCTTACCAGGACTCTTTGGTTCCCATATTCCTGTGCTGTAATGTCTCAAGGTGAGGGGTCTTCTCACCTTGCATTTTTACAGAGCCGTAGCCAGCTTTAGACTCTCACTTCCTGCTCAGGCTGTGGGTGGTTCTATAGCAGTGATTGGCAAAAACAGTCTGCTGATCCCAGCTTTCTTTTTTAAAAAAAATTACAAGAGTACAGGAGGGTTTTTATAAATGTAGGCACAAAAGCTACAGGCTTTAAAGGTGAAAGCTACTCAATTTAGTTAAATAAAACAAACTCCCTTTTTAGAGATAAAACTCGTAGGGGGTGATTCACTATTGTCCAAAAAAAAAATGTGACGGCAACTTAAACAAAAAAATGGGAGAGGAGAGAGAGGTGTTTGGTAACCAGAGAAACCTGTGTCTCTGTATAGAAGATTTTATCTCCTCCTTACCTTCTGACCTGTGCCAACTCCAGTTTTGAAAGGGGTGTGACCTCCCCAATTTATAAAACCATGGTGACAGATTTGGCAATTTAAAGAGGTTTCACTACAAAGTAAAAATTTATGTTGGAAGCTTGCAACTTAAACCAGAAACATTTTCAAGATTCATCATTTTGTTTTAAAATTCTTTACTATTTGTTTTAGCTGCTACCTTAGATCCATAGTTTTTCACCTCTTCCGGGGGGAGATAGGGGCGAGATCCTTAGTTTCCCGGCTTTTCAATGCTCAGACATAACCCCCTTTCCCCTCGGTTTTTTACTTCCCTGCCCGTAATCAACCATACTCCCCTGCGGGGCGAGTGTTCAATTCCTAGGGGATGGCATTCTCTCCTGTCCCCTGTATCCCCAGTAAATATCCAAAAAAACCGTGCAAAAATTTAAAAGGAAAAAAGAAACCTAATTTGGGGGAGGATTTAGAAAAAGTTCCACGTTTGGTTTCTGCAGGGATTTGAACTTCGCACCCCTCTGCTGAAAGGCAGAAGTGTAAAAACCCCCCGGGTACATTGTGGGTACTCACATTCTTTACATCGGGGGGTTTGTTTTTACAGGTAAGCACACTTGGGGGGAAAGGCTGGTGTTGTCAAACTGCCAGTCACATGATATTTCATTCAAACAAAACCATACCCCCCCCTTTTTAAAAAACACTGCAAGCTGAAAGTGGGACAAAAAAAGGCATGAAATGCCTTCGTGGTAAAACCCCTTTAGTTTTAGGAGAAATAGGAGGGGGATGGCACAACATAGAGATTTGAGGAAAGATGCTTCAGAATTTTCAAGTTTTTTCTAAAAAACTTTAAAAAAAAACCCCGACCAAGGTCATCTTAAGCCAGGAGAGGCTTTTGAGGGGAAGTTATTAGCAGAAAAAATTTTGCAAAATCTTTTAAATTAAACGTAATATTCTGTACAGTTGAAACCGAGTTTAACTGTAAAAAGCCCCATCTGCAGTTTTTTTCACTATCTGACATGAAAATCAAATAAACCTTTCCCCGTTTTTGGTCAATTTTGGGAAACCAAAAAAATTTTTTATTTTGCCAAAAAGCCAGAATAATAAGAATTTTTAAAAAGGGATTTTTTTTTACTTTTTGAAAGTATAATTTTCCCAAAACATTTTCCTTATATTTGGTAGCTTTCCCTTAAATGTATCTTGGGTCAATGTTTTGTATCCCTTTCCCAATTCTCACAAAATAGTTTTGGTAGGAATCTTGGCATTCCTCCTGCAGAAATAGTGTTGGGATGGTGTTCATAGGCTTTTTCCACTTTCCTTTTTTCCTCCCAAAAGTAACATGGTCATTATGGCCAAAAAATTTTTAATTTTAAGGGGTTTGTCGACCACAGGGGCATGTCTCCAAAAATGTAGGTCTTTTTTTTTCCTGTGTGCATTTTTTAAACTTATTTTGGGCTTTTTAAATTTTTTCTTTTTTGGAGTAATTCTTCTTCCGGGGGGAGGGCCGTTAGCCCCATGTTGAAAACATACTTTTTTCCCCCGTGGGGTAATGACACAAAATTTTATCAGCTTCCCCCCAGCATCACACTGTCTTTTGTTTTGGTTTTTTGGGTTTATGTGCACATGGGCGGACCAAAAGCACGTTAAATCTCTGAGGGGCCCCCAGAACGCGTCCCTTCCTGGGGGGTATGATGGCTGGACATTCCCAAAATTGTTTTCTTTTGTAAAAATTGTTTTGTACAGTGAACAGGCACTTTCAGGCATCTAGAAACTGCACTCAAGGTTGTTCCAGTTTTTGGGAATCCACAATTTTCTTCCCCGATTCTTGGCTGATTTCTTTAAAACTTTCACATGTTCACACGAATTTGTTTTTGGTGTGCCTTAAAAATACATTTCCCCCGGTGTCTCTCTAACTAAATAATAAAATAAACCCATCAGAAACTTCCAAAGACATGACTTTAAAATGGGCGTCCCAAATAGTTTTTTAAAGGCAGGGGGTAATCCTGTGATGGAAACTTTTCACTTTGCAGAAAGTAAAAAAAAAATGCCTTAAAAAAAATTGTCTCTTCATTATTCGGGCATTTTTCAAATATAAAAACATTTTTTTTTCTAATTTTACCTTTAAAAAAAGGGGAAGGTTTTTTTCTGTTTCTGTCTGATAAAAAAACATCCATATTGTCTTTTTTTTGTATAGTCTTGTAAACCTTGTTTTCAAAAATGAAAAATACAGAAGCAAAATAAAGTTTGATACATGGGGAACAAAAAAGGATTTTGAGCACATTCTTGTCCAGTCAATGGGTTGGAAAACTAATGTGAGCAAAGACCATGTTTTAGGGGACCCTAAACGTCATCTATTTATTTTGGGTTGTAATGTGAAAAACTACCAATCAGTTGTGTTTTCCAAACTTAAGGGACCCCCAACAGGTTTGGCAAATATGGGGCTAAAAGGGTTTCTTTCCACTGTGGGGTTTTTTTTTGTGTGATTTTTGACGCTTTTTTGATGAGTTTTTTTATGTGCATTAATGTACAGCATTAATTACTGTGCCTTTCAGCACAAAAAACTTACCAAAAACGCTCCATGTAAAAGCACCCTAAGGCTATGTTACACGCATGGACAAAAAAAAGACCCGAAAAAAAGAATTATTTAAAAAAGTTTTTATGAAACAAGTTTTTTCTGTCCACTGCCTGTCAAAAGCAACTGAAAAAACGGCTGTTTTTGCCGCAATTTGGGTTTTTGGCGCGTTTTTTACACGTTTTTGGCTTGTCTTCAAGCCTGTTTTTTAATGTATGCATAAATTAAGCCATTGGATGTAACTCCACCCTACAAAAGGGGATATAAAGCACCTCTTTGCATTTATATGTAATCTTGTAGTCTTTTTTACGGATTTTGGCCCTAAAGTCCATTTTTTTTTTTTTTACGGATTTTGGTGCTAATAAAGTTATCTCGCTTCTGACGTTAAAAATAAGTTTTCTTAAAAAAAAATTTTGCTCCTGAATCAGTTTTTTTTACGGATTTTGGCTCTAAAATACTTAACATATTTTGGCACTAACAAAGTTAAGAAAAGGATTTTCGCGCTAAAAACATAAGTAAACGGATTCTTGCGCCAAAATCCGTAAAAAACCCACGTATTTTTAGCGTCAGAAGCGGGAACTTTATGAGCGCCAAAATCTGTAAAGAAAAGTATTTTAGTGCCAAAATCCGTAAAAGAACGGATTTTTGCGCCTAAATCCTTAGAAAAAGTATTTTTGGCGTCAGAAGTGAGAACTTTATTAATGCCAAAATATGTTAAGAAAAGGATTTTTGCACCAAAATCTGTAAAAAACCCAAAAAAATGATTGACACCAAAATCCGTTAACTTATTTTTAGCGAAAAAATATGAATTGCGCAAAAATCGTTGGCGACTAAAGCATGATAATTTTATTACAAAAGGTACAAAAAAAGGTCACATCAGACACTTGTATGCAAATCTTATAAGGTATAACCTTTTATTAACACCCGCTATAGGTGGGACTTGGGTCTCCTGGGAGGGTTTCATTGAAAAATCGTGGCAAAAAACGCACCAAAAGACGTCCGGCGCTTTACACAAACTCCTGTAGTAAATTTTCTGCCCGGCTCTGGCGTTTTTTTTTAGAACATGTTGCAAAAGACTACCAGTAAAAAAAAAAAAACGAGCAGAAAAAAAGCTCAGTGTAGACAGCAGGACAATACTTACAATAGAGTCTATGGGATATGATTACAGTCGTTGTTCAAGCGTTAGAAAACGAAAAACGATGAAAAAACTAACGTTTTTCTGTGCAGTGTAAACAGAGCCTAAGGCGTGAAATTTCAAGTTTAAATCGGACATCTGGAATAGACAAACTGAAGTGGTGTCCAAGGAAAAGAGCAAGACTCAGCACATAGAGATAGAGTTAGGGCAAGAAAAGGATTAAAGATTAGTAAGTAATTGAAGTCACGCATGTATGTAAGATGTATGTTGTCAAGTGGTATTTCGCCTTCAGGACACTAGAAATAAGCTTTGCAAATAAAGGGTAAAAAAAAAAAACATTTGTGTCTACAGCTCTTATGCAGACCTATGCGTCTCCAGAGTAGTAGGCTGCAAACTAATTCTGCTTTCAGTTGCTATGTAGGAGAGTATGACGGCTGGATTAGACTATCCAGAGTTTGTTTCTAGTTCACCACCATGTTGATCCTTTAAATCTGGTTAGCAACTATGGATATAAGGCCTGGTTCACATTTGCATCAGAGGTTCCATTCAAAAGCTCTATCTCAGCTGGATCCGTTTCATGACTGGCGCTAACAGCGCCCAATTTGTTTCCAGTGGGAGGGGGGACAGAAAAATAGCGCTTTTCCCCTGTTCTTTTTTTCTGTGCTGGAGGTTCGAAGCGGTACCTACGATGCAGGTATGAAGCGGCCTGAAAATGTATAGCAATTTTTTAATTATAACTATTGGCGAAATTTTTAAAATAGTTTTTAGGTGCATTGTAGCAATCAAAATATTGGATGCACAGCTGGACATATATTGAATTATATGTTTTTTTTTTTATATATATATATATATATATATATATATATATATATATATATAATAATGCTGGACAAATCCCCTTTTTAAAAAAAAAAAAATAAATTTAAATTTTGGTTATGGAATTTGGTCCCGACCTTGAACTTACTACTTCAAAATCTGTTAAACTTTTTGGATTAGTTCATAAATTGACCTCAAGCAAACGAGACCTCAAGCGAAGCAAGATGAGCGAAGAACAGCTTGAAACTTGATCGTTTCCACAAAAACCGGCTTAGCTGTACGTTTCCCACATATGATGGCGATGAGCAGCTCTGTCCTACTCATTAGTCTCTGAAATTGCCAATCCGTCAAGTGTTTGCATAAATGCCGACAGCACTGGGTGAATTACAGCAGCCTGTAACATGAGACGCTCATTTCCAATGTTATTTGTGGAATGTTATACTCTCCCAACATAAATGGGGTTTCAGTATCGCGCTGGAATGGTGTTTTTATATTGAATTTGTTAGCAAGGCTTGTTATTAAGCCCAATTTTTCTCACCACATAGGATATTCAGTGTACCCTAGTGACGTTTATTTTTATTCATATTTTCCAACTATCAGCTGCCACTAGAACTTCTGCCAAACATCTGTCAAGGTTTATCCCAAGAGCTTTGTAAACCCCTTGGTCTCTTTTAGGTATCATTTGCAGCACGATTTCCTTCTTTCTGTTTAGCATCCATGTAAATCAGGCTCTGGCACCTAGTGGCTTTTCAGGTGCTGTTGGAAGTCCTATGACTAAGAACCAAGAAAATAATTTGAATTAGATAAAATCTTTGTGAATTTACATGGTTAAAAAGAATGTGGAGATGATGGCAATTCTTTCGTTTTTCACTTTTTTTTTTGTTACCGAAAAAAATCGAATTAAGGCCATCAGATTTCCATCCGAAAAGTCAGTTGTGGAATTCAAAGGTGAAATCCAATGCAGCGAACATGGCGCAGTATTTGCTGTGGATGAGCGTCATTGAGTGCGGGTAATTGGTGTCCAGCCTACCCAACACATACAGTGGGGGGAAAAAAGTATTTAGTCAGCCACCAATTGTGCAAGTTCTCCCACTTAAGAAGATGAGCGAGGCCTGTAATTGGATCATAGGTAGACCTCAACTATGAGAGACAAAATGAGAAGAAAAATCCCAAAAATTACATGGGGTTGAGATCTGGAGCCTGACTAGGCCACTCCGGGACCTTGAAATACTTCTTATGAATCCACTCCTTCATTGCCCTGGCGGTGTGCTTGGAATCATTGTCATGCTGAAGACCCAGCCACGTTTCATCTTCAATGCCCTTGCTGATGGAAGGAGGTTTGCACTCAAAATCTCACAATACATGGCTCCATTACTTCTTTCATGTACACGGATCAGTCGTCCTGGGCCCTTTGCAGAAAAACAGCCCCAAAGCATGATATTGCCACCCCCCAGCTTCACAGTGGGTATGGTGTTCTTTGGATCTAACTCAGCCTTCTCTCCCGGTTTAAAACACGATGAGTTTGTTTCTACCAAACCTTTTTTCTACTTTGGTTTCTTTCTGACCAAAATGACATTCTCCCAATACTTCTTTTTGGATCATCCAAATGCCTCTAGGCAAACTTCAGACTGGCCCAGACATGTACTGGCTTAAGCGGGGGTGCACGTCTGGTACTGCAGATCTGAGTCCCTGGCGAATAGTGTTTACTGATGGTGGGCCTTTGTTACTTTTGGTCCCAGCTCTCTGCATGTCATTCACTAGGTCCCCCCCCCCCCCTGTGTGGTTCTGGGTTTTTTGGCTCACCTTCTTTGTGATCATTTTGACCCCACGGCGTGAGCTCTTGCGTGGAGCCCCAGATGGAGGGAGATTATCAGGGGTTCTTGTATGTCTTCTTTTTTCTAATTTTTGCTCCCTCAGTTGATTTCTTAACACGTAGATGTTTGCCTATTGCAGTTTCAGTCTTACCAGCCTGGTGCAGGGCTACAATTTTGTTCTGGGGTCCTTTCGACGGGCTCTTTGGTCTTCACCAAAAGTGGAGTTTGGAGTGTGACGGTTTTGAGGTTGTGGACAGGTGTCTTTTTTTAAAACAGAAAATTCAAACAGGAGCCATTACTACGGGTAATGAGTGGAGGACAGAGGAGCCCTCTTAAAGAAGAAGTTACAGGTCTGTGAGAGCCACAAATCTTGCTTCTTTGTAGGTGACCAAATACTTATTTTTCCACCATAATTTGCAAATAAATTCTTTCCAAATCGGACAAATGTGATTTTCTGGATTTTTTTTTCTCATTTTGTCTCTCATAGTTGAGGTCGCCCTATGATGTCAATTACAGGCCTCCTCACTTTGTAAGTGGAAACTTGCACAATTGGTGGCTGACTAAATACTTTTTTCCCCACTGTAATCCATGCTGACTCAGTTTCCTGACTTTCTCATTTTTTTCCTATTTAACTCAAAACGGGGCAGAAAAAATTCAATGTTAATGATACAGTTTTTCATAGGTTGGGGCTTTTTCATCAGTTTTCACATACCTTAGACTTGGAACCTACAAGAGAAAAGAGACCCATCCCTATGAATATATCCTTGTTTTTCTTTAAGCCAGATCGCTCGATTTTTGGCCACTTTTTTTGAACAAAAAAGAAATTTCCCTTTGTCTAGGGCCAAAAAAAAAAACAGTAAACTTAAAAGGACAGATGGAAATATTTTTGTTGAAATCAATATTCCTGGAAAACAATTTTTGGGTGGATTTTTGGCACTATTTTTATTTTGGCAGTCCTATGCAATTAAAAATTACATATAAAATATTCTCTTTAACTGTGAGATGGAACTTTTGTATGGTAGGGCAGTCTAATGTCACCCCAGCTGCTTCTGATCTATATAGACTCATTACAAATAGGTAATGAAATAATGATTGCTGTATTGAAAGCAATGCATGAAAGGAAAATAGTCCTCTTTTTGTGCACTGGGGATGGGTAGGAGGTTTCTTCACACACATCAGGTTATTGCTAATCATATTTTCACTTTACAGACCAGAACTGTCCACAAAGAAGGAAACCGAGCAATCCTTTCACTGCTGTAATATTGTGCCATCAGAAATACTATACATAGGGGAATGTTTAAAATAATTTGTAACACAAACCCTACCCAGTTAAGGAAAAAAAAAATCCATATAATAATTTCATATTTGTTGTCAAAGGGTTAAAGAGAAACCTTTCACATGATTTTTTCCCCCCTTGCTTTAGGGCAGCACAAGCCCGTGTCGACCTGCTTTTCCACGCTGTGCCCCTTATTTTGACATGCGTATTTTTTGAGTATTTAAACCAAAACTGGGATTTTTTACCATAAAAGTCAGAAAAGTGTTTTTTTCCCACACCCCGCCCCCTGAGGCTAGCCCCCCCCCACCTCCGGGTGATTGACCTTTACTTTTGAATAGGGAGAAACCTGAATAACTACCGGTCGGGGGGTAGCCTTTGGTGGGGGGGGGGCTCACCCTGCTCATGAAAAAATTTGAGATTAAATGCTCTAAAACTCTGCATCTTTTGCCATGTTCAAAAAATTAAAATGGGCTGTATTTCGTCCAAAATTACCGCCGGACCTTATTGCGGGCCGAAAAGGGCCCTTTCTTAGGGAATCACAGTTTCTAGAGAACAAGGATTACGTCTCCTCTTCCCCCCGGGCGAAACCCCGGGCGGGGAATAATTGACAGTAATTACTACCGCAAATACGCCCGCTACAATCAAGTCTAGGGGGGCCGGCGAAGTGCCGGCCCCCCGCTCATTCCCCCGCTCCCCCCCCCCCGGTCACACGGCGTAATTTGCGGGGCGTAATTACCCCTGCAAAACCCCGGGAAACCAGCCTACAGAAAAAGGGGACCCATGCTGAAACAGCAGCCGTCTCTACTTGGGTTTGTCCTCAGCAAGGGGCACAACCAGGGGACAGGTTCCCTTTTAAAGGGTTTCTCCAAAAAAGATTACTTTCAAAATTAGGGAACACAATGAAGACGTTTTCTAAATGTATTTCTTTGTTCATCCTTTTTTTTTTGTTAAGGAGCTACAAGGGATTTTTAAAACACCTTCTGAGGGGTTTTCGGTTTCCCAATTTACCGCCTGGTCTCCCTTCTCCCCTGCTGTTTTTTTTCAACTGATAGCAGGGGGTAAATCACACAGGGCAGGGGGGCCCCGTGAGACTTTGTTATCTGATCTTTCAGTTAAAAAACATTAATACCTACTTTTACATTAGCTCAGAAGCTTTTCCTTGACCCCAGAGGGAAAATTTTTTAACAAACCGGGGGGCAATTAATTTTCCCATGGGGCCGCATGAAAAGTGCGATGGTTTTGGGGGGGCCACTAATAAAAACTAGGATGAACGGGAAAAATTCCTTTTTGGGGGATTATCTTTGTGGAAACTTACTGGAGGATGTATCTATACACCTGCAATATAGCTGATGGGACACAGTAAAGGCCAGGTATAACAGCTCTCCTCAGTAAGGTAGGTATGTAGATGTATTCCCCTCAGTCTGGCAGGTAAAAACAGCCCCTCAGTTCAGGTATAAGGTATGGTACCCCCCAGGCAGGTATAAAGATAGGTACAGCTCCCTTCAGGCAGGTATATAGATAGGTACAGCTTCCCTCAGGCAGGTATATAGATAGTACAGCTCCCCTCGGGCAGGTATAAAAGATAGGTACAGCTCCCCCTCGGGCAGGTAATAGAAAAAGGGACAGCTCCCCTCAGGCAGGTATATAATAGGTACAGCTCCCCTTGGGCAGGTATATAGATAGGTACAGCTCCCCTCGGGCAGGTATATAGATAGGTACAGCTCCCCTCAGGCAGGCAGGTATATAGATAGGTACAGCTCCCCTCAGGCAGGCAGGTATATAGATAGGTACAGCTCCCCTCAGGCAGGCAGGTATATAGATAGGTACAGCTCCCCTCAGGCAGGCAGGTATATAATAGGGTACAGCTCCCCTCAGGCAGATAATGTAAGATTGGGGACAGCTCCCCTCAGCAGAAATGTAGATGGATACAGCTCCCCTCAGGCAGGTATAAGATAGGTACAGCTCCCCTCAGGCAGGTATGTAGATAGGTAACAGCTCCCCTCAGGCAGTGTATGTAAATAGGTACAGTCTCCCCCCCCAGGGAGGTATGTAGATAGGTACACTCCCCTCAGGCAGGTATTAGATAGGTAAAAGCTCCCCTCAGGCAGGTATGTAGATAGGTACAGCTCCCCTCAGGCAGGCAGGTATATAGCTAGGTACAGCTCCCCTCAGGCAGGCAGGTATATAGATAGGTACAGCTCCCCTCAGGCAGATAATAGAATGGAACAGCTCCCCTCAGGCAGATATGTAGAAGGGTACAGCTCCCCTCAGGGAGAATGTAATGGTACAGCTCCCCTCAGGCATTAGTAGATAGTACAGCTCCCCCAGGCAGGTATGTAGATAGTACACTCCCCTCAGCAGGCAGGTTTTATAGATAGGTACAGCTCCCCTCAGGCAGGCAGGTATATAGATAGGTACAGCTCCCCTCAGGCAGATATGTAGATGGGTACAGCTCCCCTCAGGGAGATTTGTATCTTGGTACAGCTCCCCTCTGGCAGCTATGTAGATTGTTACAGCTCCCCTCTGGCAGGTATATAGATAGGTACAGCTCCCCTCAGGCAGGTATGTAGATGGGACAGCTCCCCCAGGCAGGTATGTAGATAGGGACAGGGCCCCCTCAGGCAGGTAATGTAGATAGGTACAGCTCCCCTCAGGCAGGTATGTAGATAGGTACAGCTCCCCTCAGGCAGGGATGAGATAGGTACAGCTCCCCTCAGGCAGGTATGTAGATAGGTAAAAGCTCCCCTCAGGCAGGTATGTAATAGGTACAGCTCCCCTCCAGGCAGGTATGTAGATAGGTACAGCTCCCCTCAGGCAGGTATGTAGATAGGTACAGCTCCCCTCAGGCAGGTATGTAGATAGTGTGACAGAGCGACCCCTGATAGTCGCAGGTTTCTGCCACTAGAGGGTGTGCAGCTAGAGACATACTGCAGATGCGCCACTGAGGACCTGGTCTCAGTGGGGAAAAGTCACCTATATTGTGTTAGTAAGGATATAGTACTGACACTTAGGCCTCGTTCACACGGCTTATTTCAGAACGTATTTACAACGGATTGCCGATTGTAAATACGTTCTGAAATCAGTATGAAAATCAGTTGCAAATAAGTGTGTGCACGTATTTGTAACTGATTTCCCGACGATTCACCATCTCCAATCATTGTAGGTGGTGAATCCGTCCGGAAATAATTGACATGCACATTGTTTTTTCCGTCCGGATTGCCGTCGTCAATCCGCGCGGCAATCCGGAACGGAACTACGCGTCGTGTGAACGACGAGCGTATTTCTATTGAAATCAATAGAAAATAGGCTGTGACTTGTTTCGGACGGATTTGCCGACGGATTGACGATCGTCAATCCGTCGGCAAATCCGCGGCGAAATAAGGCGTGTGAACGAGGCCTTACAGTAGTGACTAGAATAGCTGCTAGGCGGCTATGTAAGGGGTGGCTTTTTTTGGGACAGCCATAGTGTTGGGTGGGTGGCTGTCCCCGCATTCCAGGACAGGGTTTTTGTTGTATGTCTCTGGAGACCGATTAAAAGGCCTCCCATGCCAGGTGATGGGGGGGCGTGGTTGCTGCATGGCAGTGTGGAGCAGCAGTGGAGCTGAAGAGAGGTCTCTGCCCCCATAGGCTTAGGAGAAGCCAGAACCCAGTAGGAAGCTGGGTAAGAGTATGTGTTTGTGGTGCTTCGGCGATAGGCCTTGACCACGCGTTAGAGAGGGACATGTTATGTTCAGTTAGTGGCTAGACAGCCTAGATGTTTATTTGTGTTTTGTGCTGTAACCTAAACCTGGCTTGTAGAGGAAATAAAGCTGGCCTGAAGCCTGAAAGAGAAGCCTGGTGTCAGTGTGACATATATTGGTGTGCCAGACCGCTTACCAAAAGCGGCGATCCCGGAGCGAAGAAACCCCCAGGCTGAACCAAGATGGTGGCCAAAATGTGAGTGGAGTCTTACAATAGGTACAGCTCCCCTCAGGCAAGTATATAGATAGGTACAGCTCCCCTCAGGCAAGTATATAGATAGGTACAGCTCCCCTCAGGCAGGTATATAGATAGGTACAGCTCCCCTCAGGCAGGTATATAGATAGGTACAGCTGCCCTCAGGCAGGTATATAGATAGGTACAGCTGCCCTCAGGCAGGTATATAGATAGGTACAGCTCCCCTCAGGCAGGTATATAGATAGGTACAGCTCCCCTCAGGCAGGTATATATTTTTTTGGCCAAAATTAAAAACAACAAACACTAATACTCACCTTGGCTTACCTGCTTCCCGGCCGAGCGCGCTCATCTTCTATCCGAGGAGCTTCCCGGGATGGTGGCGTGATGACGTCATGCCACCGGCGCCAGGACGCTCCTCCGTCAGCTCCTGGGCCCGCACAGAGTTATTACTCTACGTGTGCCGAGGCGGAGGCAGCGGCGCGGTGAGCGGAGTTCACCGCGTCGCTGCATAATTCACCAGCAATAGTAGCACTGACTGCCCGCGGCGGCCTCTCAGCAATACCCGGCCGCGACGGGCCGTCAGCGCTACTATTAGCAGACCTGGGCATCGTACGCCGCGGGCCGCATCCGACGAGCTGGAGGGCCGGATGCGGCCCGCGGGCCATACTTTGCCCAGGTCTAATCTAGACTAATAAACAGAGAGGTGAGAATACACGGAGCTCATATGCTAATTACAGACAGCTTGACCAGGAAGTGACAGAGCAAAGCAGCATTATTTCTTTCATGCATCCTATGAAACTTTGAGATGAGACAACCCCTTTAAGGCTGACATATTTATACTCTGGACTGTAAAAATAACGAGCGGCATGCTCTTTGTGTCGAGGAAAAGATGTCCATATTAATTTGAATGTTAATTCTTTACTGTAAGAGCAGTGAGACCATTGAAGTCTTGGGAAAATAGCTGAGAAAAGCTCAGAAGGTGTCCAGATGCATTTCTAGAGGATAATAATGTTACAGGTTTTGGTTAGTGTATTACTGGAGATGAAGTGTTGATCGTGGGAATGATTATCATTGACAAATTTGGAGTCTGTAAGGGGTTTTCTTTTCCTTAAGATATAAAACGCTCATTGCTTATATCTCATAGGGGGTTTTGCCCTCTTCTGAATTAACATTGCAGGAAAATCGGCTTAAGTGGATGGACTCGTGTCTCTCTCAGCCTTTCAAAGTACATTACTCTGTGTTAATATTTTAGTTTATACTCATTGTTAATAAGGAGGAAAAAAATATTTATTCATTTTAGCCCTTGGCAGTCCAGTGCTTAAGCTCGGGTTTTCGTGTCAGCGTAAAAGTTTCATGAGGTTTTGTTGTATTTGCTTCTAATATTATTTTTTCTATAAATTGGGTTATATTTATATTGTTCATGTAATTTCTATACAGATAACCAGTATGTATATATTACCCTGTTTCCCTGAAAATAAGACACCCCTGAAAATAAGACATGGTGCATTTTTAGTTATGCAATTCAGAGTTTGGCTGCTTATGCTGATGTTTGTGATGAAATTAATACATGTTGATGTTTTGTTCAACAATAAATGTGAATTATTGTTCATGGAAATATAAAACATCCCTTAAGAATAAGCCGTCTTGGGTTCACAAGACGCTTTATTCCCTGACAGGATTTGTTATGCTAGTTATTGAGCGCACAAACGAGGTTTGATAATAAATTGTTAAACGGGACGGGGCGGGGCCGGAGCGCGGCGGGGGCGCCGCTCCCGGCCCCATAGACAATCCCATTGTTTACGGCACGTCCGCGCCGTAAATAATGTGCATGCACTTTCCTCCCCCCGCGGCGGATTTGCCAAGCGGTGAGGAGCGACGGAATCCACTGTTCTCTATAAAGAGCAGGGGATTAACCGTAATTGCTGCCGCGGTTTGGCGCCGTACTGCAGCGCAACTCCGGCGCGCTGTACGGCACCAATCCGCGGCAGAATAAGCCGTGTGACGGGGCCTTAGTCTTAGCTCGTCTTTAGGAGCAAAAATTACTATAAGACACTGTCTTTTATTTTTGGGGAAACAGGCTAGTGTTATATGACCTATGTTTATGTGCGAAAAGCGTGGTTTTTAGGTTTTGCATTAATAAACTTTGTTTAAAAAAGTAAACACTGGATACACTGGTTTAGCATATGATTATACCAGAGAAAACAGTCCCTGATGTCAGTATATCTGATCTAAAAGCCTGGTCAGGGTGGGGGGCACAGTGACCGCACATATATCAAAATGCCAGAAGATCTAAACAGAGAGCTCTGTATATCCTTATGGGACATTGATCCAGTTTCAGCAGTTGTATTGACACTCCACTTGTGTCATACAGTAGAGGAAGTAGAGTAATCTGACATAAGGACCATTGACTTATCTCACAGAAATGACTTTTTCCACTCTTTTATCTTTATTTTTTTTAACCCCTGAAGCCGAACCCCTGAAAAGTAGTTAATGACCAGCACATTTTTTTTTTTCGTTTTTGCCTCCTTGCGTTTCAACAGTTTTAACTTTATTTTTTCAATGACCCAGTTGTTATGAGGCCTTGTTTTTATTTGGGACAAGTTGTACTTTTTGGGGGAATAGTTTAAGTTCACTTATAAATTATTGCAGAATTTTTTTTATTTTTTTAATTTTAATTTTTTTTTCTATTTTTTTCAATTCTTTTTTTTACACTATGCACATTTCACACTTGTTAGATTAATTGAACAGGTTATTACGGTCGTGTGTAATGTATGCACAATTATTTTTTATTAAATATTTATTTTATTTTTTTCTACATTTTGTTTTTTACCTTTTTTTTTTTTTTAAATTCCATGAAGGGATAATATTACACAGTACACAGTCTGCCCTGATCGCCGGCTTCTTGCACAAACAGCCCTGGGGCTACTCTAGGCCCCAAGGGCTGACTGTGCAGCCGTTCCCGGGCTTTGCCGGGTCACCGGGTGTCCCGATCACCCTTTGATTATGCTGCGGTCACGAACCATGGCAATCAAAGGGTTAAGCACTGTGGAGCGGAGGTTTCCCTCGCTCCCTGGCGCTTGAAAACCCCGATGTCTGCAGCGATGCCAAAAGACGGTGGGCGGTCGCTAAGAGGTTAAGCAATTTTGGAAAGTGTGATCTGCACATAGAGCCTGGGTGTTGAGAATGAAGGGTATGGCCACCCATCAAGTAGAAAATACTAGTCGGATTTTCATCTGATTCTATGGTTTCTTTTTTTTCCCCCCCCCCTTCATTACATAGTCAGAAATCGAATCCCATTCATTTCTATGGGGTTGTGGACGTGGATTCGACATGAAAATTTGGACACATTTTTTGCCGTGAAATATGGCGGAAGAATGAACATGTTCTAAGTTTTTTGTTTTCTTTTAGTTAAACTGTTGTTCTTCAAATCCAAACTCAAAAAATTCCATTCATGTAGCCTACAACACAGATTTTCAATTGAAGTCTATGGGAATGGTTTACAATCTATTTTTGACGAGTATTTCAAATTGGAATCAACATGGATTTTCGACTTGAAATACTCGAGTAGACAGACCCTAAGTAGGCAAAAATGAGTGTTGGGTTAGCTGATTTATCATGGTGCACACCACACTGTTTGAATGGTGTACTTTATGAGGGCAGTGGCTGTATCTTATAGACAGCTAGCTAACTGTCTTTAAGTATATTAAAATGATATGCATTTGACCACTAGACACACATAATAACTTGTAAAGAAGTTGTCAAGCGAATCAACAAAAAGATCCTCACATTGCTTGAGTCTTAAAGGGGTTGTCACATATTACCGTTTCATAGACTCTGCATCAGCTTTCATGCATGCATCCTGTCACTTCCTGATCAAGCTGTCGGTAATTAGCATATGAGCTCAGTGTATTCAGACTTCTGCTACTTAGATAAATAATCTCCTGCTACCAGGTCCAGAGAATCTTCAGAGCTAAAGTAAACAGTAGTAATTAGTGTCTTTTGTCTGAAAGATCAGATAAAACACAAGCTCTCAGGCTGCCTGCAGTTCTGTGCTGTGACCTGTGTGAAGACCTCACTCCCTGCTAACAGATAAGAGCATAGAAAATGGAGTAACAACTCACCACATCCACTTGAGTCTGTAGAAATACAGGTTCCCTGGTGCCGAACCAATCACCCGGCCACAGGTGCAGCAATTGCAGGAAGGAAGTTAGTGAAATTGTTCAGCAACATATAAACTTTATTGTCTCATTAAAAAAAGTTAAAACTCAAACAGCAGACATGACTAGGTTGTTGCCGCGTTTCGGGTCTACTATGCAACAAGTTATGACTAAGGGTCCTTTTTGCATAGTAGACCCCGAAACGCGTTGACAACCTTGACATGTCTGCCGTTTCATTTTTTTACTTTTTTAATGGGACAATAAAGTTTACATGTGTTTTGCTCGAGTGCTGAACAACTTCACTAACTTCCTATCAGATAAGACAAACAGAAGGGGAGAACAAGCAAACAGGTAGGTCACTAGAGAAACCAGAGAGCCCTCGGCAGGTGATGAAATCAGTTGTAGCTCTTAAACAAAACATGTTGAAAGCTAATCTTTGTAGTGAGACAACCCCTTTAATTTCCTTATAATGTTTTTTGTATAGTTTGTGCTTTACCCATGCTGTATGTAGCCTCCCTTCTGTGCAGCTGAGCAGCAGCATTTACTGTTTGAAAGCGGTTTGGTCCCAGAATCCTTTGCTGAACTTTTTGTAGCTTTGTCTCCCACGTTACCTCACATTTGAAAAGCCTTCAGAAGTCGAACCAACGTGGGACCCCCTGAAAGACTGCACTGAAAAAAAAAAACACATTTCTGGTTACCTCATCTCCTGGGCTGGGCATAAAGCTGTTTGCTGCGTGTACAGAACTACCCGTTAAAAACCTGAGTTTGCGCTGATTTTATATAAAATTGGTTGATGATGTTAGAAAAATGCTAGGAAGGGGCACACAGTTTTTGTGAAATTTTTGTAGGCTGAGAAAGTGAAACATATTAAAAGTACTTTGGGAGAGATATTCGATGGATTTTTTTTTTCACTTTACAGCTCTTTTAATTGGTGTTGTAAGCTGTGATTTTGAGGTTCTTTGCAGGACATCTATAGGGCATTCATATTCATACAAGCCGTGGTGGGAAGCAGGAGGCTGATTTTATACTTTTGTATAGAGCTTGTCAGATGGTGGATTGCTGTTATTTTTAACCTGAGATATGAAGGTTTTTTTTCACTCCTTGTGGGTAGGTGTACTTCCATTAGTACCACAAGCCTTTCCAATGCACAAGCTGAAATACTTCTATCTGGACAGCAAATCGCCCCAATTAGCTCAGGTTTCACATTTCTTCTTTGGAGACCGAACTGGATGGGAATACAAGGATTTGGAACAATCTGCATTGCTGCTGTCGGTTTGGATCTGGATGGAAAGAAGTGGGTTTGGAAGTGCAGTGAGGTCATATGAAATGCTTCAGAGGGGCCAACGATCACATTGCCGCCACCGCTGTGTTTATTAGAGTTTAGATATTTGCTGTTTTCCACTTGATTTCACAGTTTTTTTCCTTCTCTGAGCCCAAAGGAATCCACAATAGTGGGGCTATTGGCTCCGTCTCTGTTGTCTGTTCTTTTTCTCTGGACACTGACCCGGACCTCAAAGTTAGTCATTATTTTAATGTTCTTTGTAAAGAATGATCTTTATTTTTAATCAGATTTGTGATTTCTTATATTATCCTGCAAGTACATTTACTTTAATACAAGCGCCTCAGGCACTGCATGCACGTCCATATGGCACATTTGGTGGGCGTTTGCAAGATGGATTTTTGCGTCCAAGAAGTTGCATACTTGGTAAAGTATCTGTGTCAGAAATCCAAGCAGACCTTCACATTTTTTGCAGAGAATTTGCATTTTGATATCCTGCAGATTTAACCATGGATTAACCCATTCTATTAGGCTAATCTGTATGTCAGTACCACGCTGCCCCTGTGGATTGTGACATGTCCGTACCTAACACGCTGCCCCTGTGGATTGTGACATGTCAGTACTAACACGCTGCCCCTGTGGATTGTGACATGTCAGTACCAAACACACGCTTCCCCTGTGGATTGTGACATGTCCGTACCTAACACACGCTGCCCCTGTGGATTGTGACATGTCCGTACCTAACACACGCTGCCCCTGTGGATTGTGACATGTCAGTACCTAACACACACTGCCCCTGTGGATTTTGACATGTCGGTTCCTAACACGCTGCCCCTGTGGATTGTGACATGTCAGTACCTAACACACGCTGCCCCTGTGGATTGTGACATGTCAGTACTAACACGCCGCCCCTGTGGATTGTGACATGTCAGTACTAACACGCCGCCCCTGTGGATTGTGACATGTCAGTACTAACACGCTGCCCCTGTGGATTGTGACATGTCGGTACCTAACACGCTGCCCCTGTGGATTGTGACATGTCAGTACTAACACGCTGCCCCTGTGGATTGTGTCATGTCAGTACTAACACACTGCCCCTGTGGATTGTGACATGTCATTACCTAACACGCGGCCCCTGTGGATTGTGACATGTCCGTACCTAACACGCTGCCCCTGTGGATTGTGACGTCAGTACTAACACGCTGCCCCTGTGGATTGTGACATGTCGGTACCTAACACGCTGCCCCTGTGGATTGTGACATGTCCGTACCTAACACGCTGCCCCTGTGGATTGTGACGTCAATACTAACACGCTGCCCCTGGGGATTGTGACATGTCAATACCTAACACACGTTGCCCCTCTGGATTGTGACATGTCAGTACCAAACACACGCTGCCCCTGTTGATTGTGACATTTCAATACCTGACCCGCTCCCCCTGTGGATTGTGACATGTCCGTACCTAACACGCTGCCCCTGTGGATTGTGACATGTCTGTACCTAACACACGTTGCCCCTGTGGATTGTGACATGTCAGTACTAACACGCTGCCCCTGTGGATTGTGACATGTCAGTACCTAACACGCTGCCCCTGTGAATTGTGACATGTCCGTACCTAACACGCTGCACCTGTGGATTGTGACATGTCAATACCTAACACACGTACCCCCTCTGGATTGTGACATGTCAGTACCTAACACGCGGCCCCTGTGGATTGTCAATACTACTTTTCCTGTAAGGTGGATTTCAAATCTGTGTTGGAAATAAACACCTGCACCTTGTGAACTTCAGTGAGGGCTCCCATTGAAGGGCAGGATATTTTTATATGTTTTTTCTGTGGTTTATGACCCCCCCCCCCCCCCCACCCCAACCTCCACTTTTTTTTTTTTTTTTTTTTAAATGGACCATTCTAGACTCTACTTGATGAACTAGTTACTAATATTTAGCTCTAAGTGTATGTGTTATGTTAAATTTACAGTCTGTCTATTGTATATGCAGTATTTTGTACCAGTGCTACATCGTAGATACAGTGGAAGCAGGCGAAAGTGACTGAGGGAAAGTAAATTGGTTCAGAGAGATAAGCGCTTAGACTGTAAGTGAGTCAATATGTCACTTAGGCTTAAACACATTTGATGTAAGGTAGACTGACGCTCAGTAATAGCTCTTGACAGCAGTACGTCCTTTTACAGTATTGCTGTCTTGGACTGTTTTTTTCCCCCCCCACATATGTTTACAAGCTATAGTTGCCACTTTTTCCTGGTTTTGCTATTTGTTAGGTTTATGTTGCTTTACAACCGGTTGTGTAAGCAGATTTGTCATGTTTATTATGTCCTGAGTTTGTGTTTGAGTACTCAGGTTATATGGAGAAAAGCAGATTAAAGGCAAAGGCACGAATAATCTTTGACTTATGAAATAAAGTACATTTGTCACACACAATCGGGCAGATTTATTAATAGTCTAATGCTTAGACAGGGTGCGCTTAAAAGGGTTGTCTCATCTCAAAGTTTCATAGGATGCATGAATGAAATAATGCTGCTTCGCTCTGTCACTTCCTGGTCAAGCTGTTTGTAATTAGTATATGAGCTCCGTGTATTCAGACTTCTCTGTTTTAGTCTAGATTAAATAAATTACCTTCTCTGAGGTCCAGAGAAGCTTCTGAGCTAATGTAAACAATAGAGTAATTACTGTATTTTGTCTGAAAGATCAGATAACACACAAGCTTTCACACTGCCGGCCGCTGGGAGAACCAGAGAGAGCTCATCATTTGTAGCTACTTAACAAAAAAAAAATGAAGAAAGCAATATGTTTTGAAAACCTCACAAGCTCTCACTGCCAGCCATGACCTGTGTGATGACGTCACTCCCTGCTATCAGATAGAACAAACAGCAGGGGAGAAGAAGTACACAGGTCGGTCACTTGGGGAACCTGAGAGCCCTCCGAAGGTGATAAAATCATTTGTAGCTCCTTAACAAAAAAAAGATGAACAAAGCAATATATTTGGAAAACGTCTTCATTTAGTGTTAGATACATTTCTTGGTCACCTCACCTCTCCCCCAAAAATTGAATGAAAGTGATCAGAAAGTCTCATGTGGCTTAAAATTGCACCACTAAAAATACAGTTAAGCCCCCCCTCCCCCCACACCAAAAAAAAAAAAAAACACAAAAAAACCACAAAGGCATTCAAATATATAATTGTGTTTTGTGTGTGTGATGTGTATTATTTTTGTAGTAGTATATATATATATATGTATGTAATATATAGTATATATATAGTAGATATTAGAGTAGATAGAAGAATAGATATAGAATATATATAGATAATATATAGATCTATATAAGTATATAAATATTTATTTCACCATTAGACCAATCAGATATTTGTGCGGTATCCTGTTGATTTGCCATAAGTGACTGAGATGAGAATACAAATTAAATTTTCTGTTTTCATCTTTAGTGACTTTATTTGAGATTCCTGGCCTTTTTTTTTTTTTTATTTTTTTTTTTTAGGAGTAACTTTTTTGTGTGTCGGGGAGTATAATATTCCTTTCAGGAAGATCAAAGCCTGCAATTATTTTACCAGGCTGACCTTGTTCCATAATAGATTTACCCAAGATAATACCCAGTGGGTTTCACAGAATTATGTTTAAATAATGCATGGGACTTAAGCGGCACCCTGCGAGTTTTCTTCCGTTTTTGACATTCACATGAGTGTAAAATACAGGTGTTTCTTTGTAGTATTCCTAGTAAAACAAGCAGTACAAGATGTGCGGGTATCAGTGATTGACTTAAAAGGAGAGCACCCTTGAGAGTGTTGTAAAATTATCTGCACTGGCATTTGTGAGTGCTATACAGAAATTGATCCACTAAGATTATGTGAAATGTTACAGTAACGTTGACAAAGAGAAAAATGTAAATATATTATTTTTATACATATCGTATGTGCATTTTGTTTAAAAAAATACTGTTACTTTTTTAATATATTTTTATACGGGTTTTAGCTACATTTTTCCATTGAAGAGATGCATTTCCCTCAAGGGTCTTCATAAATGTAGCATTAAATGATAAAATTCTCATGGCCTGAAGCCAACACTAGAGGGACTTTACTGATGAGTTTGCTGAAGACCTGCAGCATGCTCCAAGGCTAGGTCTACACTGCACACATTTTCAGCATTTTTTTTTTTTCTAAAACCGCTAATAAAAACGACTGAAAACAGATCCCATAGACTGTAATAGTAGAAACATTGTGTAATCTCCATAGAAGGTTTTTTTTTCCTGCTCCTTTTTTCTGCTGGTCGTTGTTTGAAACATTAAACGAAAGAGCAGAAAATTTACTACTGGAGTCTACGTAAAACTCCATATGTTTTTGGTGCATTTTTTGCAGAAATCCACAGGAATTCTAATGTTGCGCATTTCTGGAAAAAACACAAACAAGGCCATACTCAAAGCTCAAAGGCTGGACTGAAGCTGAACCCAGTAAAGAGGCAACACTGGCCCCTATGCACTTGGGAAAGATAAACAGGTGCAGCTGATTATGAACTGTGTGAACAGGTATCAATTTAATGTGCAGTCGAATTGTTCCCCTAGTGGTGAGGTATGTGAGCTACTGCTCAGAAATCAGCTGCACCTGTTTATCTTTCCCAAGTAGCATAGGAACCAGTGATGTCTCTTTACTGGGTTCTGTTTCAGTCCAGCCTTTGAGCTGTGAGCATGGCCTTGTTTCTGTGTTTGAGCAATTAATTTCCTATTTTTTCTGTGCATTTCTGGGGGAAAAAAGCATCAAAAACGCAAATCATGCCAAAAAATATATAATTTTTTTAGCTTTTTTTGACATGCACTGGACAAAAAACTCCGTTTTTTTTTTTTTTTTTTTTTTTAACTGTTTTAGGATTTTTTTTTTAGTGAGCTTATTTGTCCAATGCCATGAAGATCTAGCCAAAAACTGCATGGATTATGATTATACTGTAGTGAATGGAAGTATTTAACTTCTTACTCACGTTGGCTTACATTTACGTCATAATGTTCAGAAGGGAGTATGGAGTGGGCTCATTTGCTGAGCCCGCCCTCATATGTGGCAGGTAGCGGCTGTTAGTTATAGCCAGAACATACCGATAGCAGCCGGGATTGGAGATAGCTCTGATCCTGGCCCTTTAACCTCTTGGATGCTGCAATAGAAGCGACTTTGAGGGATTGAAAAACAGTACTGCACAACATTCTGGTCCCAGATGGTCTCTGCAGTAGGAGAGTCATTATTGTATACTGTTCTACAATGTATTCTATTGCAGAACAGTAGACATAATTGCGTCCCCTAGCGGTCAAGATCCTAGGGGAGTCTAAAAGTAGAAGTAAAAAAAAAGTTTTAAACCTATAAATTCAAAACGCCTCCCTTTTTGAGATTTTACAAATAAAAATAAGTTGAACATAATTGATATGTCCATGAAAGTCCAATCTATCAAAATATACCATTATTTTTCCTGTATGTTGAACACTGTAGATAAAAGTAGACAACGCTAAGATTGCATTTTTCAGTCACTTTGTGTCTCAGAAATTGGAGTAAAAATTAATCAAAAAGTCACATGTATCATAAAACTGTACCAATAAAAACTAAACTTGAGCCTGTAGAAACTGAACTCTAAGGGCATGTCCCCACTGCACGGGTTTTCCGCCCGCGGTCCGGCTGCAAAACATTGAACATGCACATTCTTCCGTCCGGAATCTGTGCATGTCAATGTGGAGGGGGAGGGCTTTTCTTCGGTCATCACGGAGAAAAACCGACCCCCCCCCCCTTCCTCGCGGCCGTGGGGACGGGCGCAAAACAGGACAGATGCCGGCCGGTATTTGTCCTGTGCAGTGGGGGTGCGCCCTAACTTGGGTTAAAAATAAAAAAAACAGTCACAGAAAATGGCGCTCCAGCACACATTACATTTTTTTTTAAAGTACTGAAGCATAGTGAAAAGTCTAAAAATTTTGCTTTCTCCACAATTGTATCGGCCTGTAGACCACAGATTACATGCCGCCCCTTCCCAAGGAATGGCAAAATTACTTCTTTTTTTTTTTTTTTTCCTTTCCATTACCCACCCCACAAAGATTTTTTTTCCGGTTACCACATTATGTGGTACAGTAAATGATTCCATTAAAAAGTACATCTTGTCCCTCAAAAATGAAGCCCTTATACCTCTTTGTAGACTGAAAAATAAAGTAATTTATGGCTCATGAGACGGGACGGAAAATACAAATGCGATGTTAACAAATCTTGCCACAGTCTGAAAGGGGTGGACTCCTATTCACTTAGAAGGCAAGGTACCAAATGGCCACAATGAAAACAAAGGTCAGGTTTTTGTGTCCCCCACCTTTCTCCAATAACCGTGTTTTGTTGTAAGCTGGCAACACTTGACATACATGTTAGGAAATGTTAAACTTTTTGGGAATTGCTGTCGATTTTTCACCTGGTATTTCACATAGAATATTCAACGCAAAAGTAAATGTGTTTTAACCATTTTTAAATTTTTACAACTCATCCTACATGATACCTCATAATGCCTCGAAAAACTGCATCAATAAATTAAAGGGGTTGTCTCACTACAAAATGCAGCTTTCAAAATGTAGGGAACAGTAAATGAAGATGTTTTCCAAACAGATTGCTTTGTTTATTTTTCTTTGTTGAGAAGATAAGTGATTTCATCAGCTCTGAGTGCACTTGGGTTTCTCGAGGTTACCGACCTGCTCTCGCTGCTGTTTCTTACCTGATGGCAAGGATGATGTCGGAACACAGAACTGGCCTCAGCTTGAGGGTTATCTGATCTAACAAACAAAGGAGACTAATTACTTTTTTTTTTACTTTTAGCTCTAAAGCTTCTCTGGACTTTAGATAAAGTTCTCCTGCTCTCATGTCAGAATAAGTAGCAGCACTTTGAATACAAAGTTGATATGCTAATCGCTGCCATAAAACCAGACAGAGCCTGACCAGGAAAAGACAGGATGGATGCATGCATGAATGCAGCTTTTGGCTCTGTGAAACAGCGTGGTGAGACAGCTCCTTTAAGTTTTCCAAAGTCTGCTTCAACTTCTTCAGCCAGGGTCACCAAGATTTATGGGGTGTTTCCAAGTGTTTTCATCCTCTTACAACAAGTTCAGGCTCCTTTCTGCCCAGGCTGTGTGTGGTTCTACAGCAGTGATTGACACATCAGCTCTGCTATTATTAGCTAAATGAATGCAAGAGGTTTATAAACTGTAGTGCACAAAGCTACAGAGCTCTTCAGGGTCAAAGCTCATCAGTATCATTGATAAACAAGCTCCTGTGCTGGATATAAAACAGCAGGGAGCGACCAAGCCGTGGACGGACAAGGCAACTGGAGCAATGAGGTCAGAGAGAGATGGTCGTAACCAAGAGAAGCTTGTGTAAACAAGCAGGATATAACATTCCTAAAGCAAAATCAGAACAGCAATGTATTTGGTTATATTCTTTACCTTTTTCTACATATTTAAAGTCAATCAATGGGGTGAGAATCTTGCAGGCTGAATTTTTTCGAAGAATAATGATTTTGTATATTCTGGAAACAAATGAAATTTCTCTGTGAAGGAAGACCGTAATGTATATCAGTTTTAGGCCTTGTGCACATCTGCATAGGAGATTGTATTGTGAGCCCCATTGGAGATTCAATCAAAAATGTCTGGAAAAATTCAGACCAATTTTTTCCCATTCAAATGATGGAAACCTGAAAGACCCCTTACAGTCAATGGGATCTTTCCGGTGCCATTGGAGATCATTATGTAGCGGAGCTGGCACTGCTGGTATTGTACTTTTTTTTGTTCGGTCGTGAGAGTTGAAATATCACAGGCCTGAAAATGAACTGCCTTTTTGCACTGTATACTGACAATATGGAAGTTTTTCTTTTTTCCTGCAAGATTCGACTATTAGGTATAGTGTGAAGAAACGCCAAGATGTTTGCATCTAAATTGGACATGTTTGTGGCCATCGTCATTGCCACTTTCCCAACCAACAAGAAGACATGACTGGTGGCACCCCTCAAGGATTACTAGAATGTTGGCATGATGTAGTGAGAACTTTGATTGAAGTGGTGGTGTGGTCAAGCTCTGGGAGATGGAGGGGAACATTTTTTGTGTACAGATGCATAGATCTGGACTTCAGTGGCGGCCCTTATGCTTGACCACCGGTCTGTTCAAAGTCCTCCTCCATGATCGCAGGATCATATCTCTAGCATCCGGACATGTCCGTCTATGTGCAAGACAAAGTTATAATGATGACTAAACAGTTTGGCGATATTTTTTTTTGCATTAGATTGTTTTGATATTTTTCAGGCTTGTCAATTAATTTTTGTTTTTTTTTTCATTTGTATTGAGTTTGTTATACTGAGAACCTCCTTTGCAAGTTAAGCATTTTCCTAATGTTCTGTGGTAGGCATCATACTGGGCAATTAACCAGGGCATTATCGCTGACTTTATGGCCAAATTCAATGGGCCATGTGGTAAGCAGTTAGGAGTAAAAAGGGCTGTTGGGAGCACAAAAGACATTTAAGGGAGACGTTTTGAATGCTTCAGTGCAGGTTTGAGCAAAAAAAATAGGCTTTTGTTTGCTTTCTCAGTCAAGATTTCATATGGTGGCAGAAGCGAAATTGCTGATGAAACTACACTACACTGACTTTGATACTATTCGATTTGAGCCATTGATCTAAGAAACATACAGGAAAAAGAAATTCTTTAAAATGTACTATGAGCGATGTCTGTCCGTGCATTTACCTGGCGAGTTCATGGCCTGCTAGTCAGCGGATTCTCCGTGCCTGAAAAGTACCATTTAAAAATGTTATTAGCTTCCAATTTTCCACCTAATGATCATCTGGATTTAAAAAATAAATAAATAAATGAATTACCTATTATTATTATTATTATTAATTTTTTTTTTTACTAAATGCAACCATATAGGGAACTATTTTTCAAATCTTTTTTTCTTCTATTCATGATCATGAGGGCAGCCATGTGGCAGAGCTGCTGCTTGGAGCTGTGATCTGCAGTGCTGTACAAGTAGGTACTTGGACACAAGAAACCTTTTAGGCTGCGTTTACACGGTAAAGACCAA
This sequence comes from Phyllomedusa bahiana, assembly GCA_025379985.1. NCBI lineage: Eukaryota > Metazoa > Chordata > Amphibia > Anura > Hylidae > Phyllomedusa > Phyllomedusa bahiana. Next base: position 42,741 of record JAODAL010002874.1, read on the forward strand.
ATACCGGTCGTAAATGCCGCCTGGTATTTGGTCTTTTTTTTTTTTACATTCAGGTGGACGGCTTTTGCCCGTGGTTTGCGGATTCAAGCCTCCCCCCCCCCTTCGCACCCACATGTTCAAGTTCCAGGCGGAAGAACGAACACGTTCTAGGTTTTTCAGAACACCAGCGGTCTAAGAAAAAAAAAACATCTCGTGGAAAATCCCTGCAGTGGGGAATGCTGCACGGATTTTCCATAGAAGTCTATGGGGGAGCGTTGCCTGTTGGTTTTCAAACTCTTTGTAAAACCGCAAACCATCTGAAAAACCGACAAGTAACCAGTGCTGTGAGAACAAGCCCTTAGGCTATGTTCACATGGCTTATTCACGCCGTAATTGCGAGACGGATTTCGCCCGCAATTACGGTGTGTGCTCCGGTCTGTAGCTATGGCAACCAGCACTGGCAGCCTATCAGGAGAGATCAAACAGGTCTGTAGCTATAGTGACCTGTGGAGCTGATGCAGCCCATACAAGAGGGGATATCTAGGAATAGGTAGGACACTGTTAATGGACACATATTGCAAAGTGACTTTTTTTGCAAGATCTTTAATATAAAAAGCAGCAATCCTTGTAGTGAGACAACCCCTTTAATGACTTGCATCAAACTTTGCTTTTTTTCTCTTTTAAACATAAGTTTGTAGCAGTTTTTTTTTTATTATTGAAAGGGACACTACCATCATTGATAAGCAATATGTGACTATTTTATGTCATTTGTTTTTAATTGGGTGGTTGTTTTTTAATATATAATTTTTTTCTATGTATATTACTTCCCAATTTGTTTCCCTGACACCCCCTCTGTAAGCTCTGTGAGCACAGAAGGAAAGCTCACTTGACTGTTTTCTTTCAGGCCACTTATGGCCCGAGAGGTGTAATTGTTCTCAGCAGGACCTGATAAGTGTGAAGACAACTGGAAACCTCATCCAGCCCCAGTGCAGAAAAAGATTATCTTCAGATATGTTTGCCCGGCCATTCAGGAGTTTTATCTTTTTATTATCACGGCTAAAGAAGGCCAATATTTTATATGTAATTTTTAATTGTATAAGACTGCTGGGAAAAAATACTGCCAAAAATTGTAAAAGAAAAAATAGTTTTTTAACAAAAATACTCCTTTTTGATGGAAGCATTCCTTTAATTTTATCAGCATTTAAGAAAAAATAAATATAAAAATATATATATATATATATATATATATATATATATATATATATATATATATATATATAAATTAAAGGAATGCTTCGATCAAAAAGGAGCATTTTTTTCTTTTAGAATTTTTGGCAGTATTTTTTCCCAGTAGTCTTATATTAATTAACCATAAAGAGGACCTGTGACTTCTCCTGACCATTCTGTTCTAGTAATCTTTCTTGTTCCCATTGAAATAACAATGCTGGATCATCTTCTCTATAACTCTGTGCTGTGCTGTTCCTGTTACTCCTTCTAGACATATATGACTGAATCTGGCAGATGGCTGTGACCATTCCAGTTTTCAAAGTGGCAGAGTCCCGCCAACACTGACTGTCAGCACTGATTGGACAATGTCGGACTGGGCAGGGACAGCCCCCCTAAGTTGTTGCCGCCCAGCTGGCAGATTGGTCATGAGTTTCTAGGAGGAATAAAAGTAGAACCACAAAAGATCTAAGGAAAAAGGCTCTGGGATTATTTTATGGGATACACAAGTATTAGCTATAACAGACTTCAGAAGATGTCACCGTTCCTTCTTCCCAATGTCACTCTGGGGTATTTGGGTCCCACCACTGGAATTGCTTCTTGGGGCCCATTCTGCGTGATTGCACATTCTGCACAAGACTCTTTCTCAGACATTCTCCCTGACAAGCTGCCCAAGGCCTGCTATTCTCAGGGACCCACCTTGGGTTTGGCTTGCTCCCCCTTTGGTCAGTCCGAGCCTGCTCCTTCCTCTTCTAAGTGTTTGTACGCCCTGTCTAACCTCTGGCTGAAGCAGTTCTATTGAGAGTCCATCCTCCATGTTGACTTATGACTGCTATTTATGAGCTGTTTCCCTTAGGCTATGTTCACAAAGCTTAACTGCGGGACGTAATTACGCCCCGCAATAACGCTGCGTGGACGGGGCGGGAGCGGGGGAGTGAGCGGGGGGCCGGCACTTCGCCGGCCCATTGACTTGTATTACCAGCGGCGCGTATACGCGGCTGGTAATTCACATGTCACTTATCTCCCCCCATGGCGGATTCACCGAGCAGGGAGAGGAGACGTAATCCATAGTTCTCTATGAGAACTGTGGATTACCGTAATGACTGGGCCGTTTTCAGCCCGTAATTTGCGCACTCCGGCGCGTAATTACGGACTGAAATATGGCCCATTTTAATCCGTGTGAACATGGCCTTAGTGTTCACCTTTGTCTGCCCCTTCCCCCTCCATGTGGCTTAGTTTTATTTTAATAGGACTTGGCTCTTTAATATATAAATTCCTGGTGTAGTGGGAGTTTTTTTTTTTCTTGTAATAAGGGCTGTTGGGGGAGTACGAAGGTGTTAATTAGCTACAAACTCAAAACCCCACACACCACTCCAATCCCAGCAGTACTCTTTTATTTACTCAAATAATACATACAAATTACAGGTCAATACAAGCTTGTTGGATTTTTCCAGATAGCAATTATAAGAATATAAAAATAGGCAATGAGAAATATGCAAGTTTTTACACTTATTTAATATGCAGCCAATTTAATCTGAAGTTTGTCTTCTAGTCTTTAATGATGATTGCATTGGACCCAATTACCTCTTACATGTATGATACAAGCAGACCAGTCGTGTCCGCTGTGCACTTTTTTAGCAGCGGTCCTGCAGTTTGGTGTCTGCATGCAAAAGTCCACACCAATCGATGCAGATTTTCTCATGGATTTATTGTGGAGTAAATTCGACATTTAATCCATTGCACTGATTGATGCAGATTTTTCCATGTGGATTTTCTTTGCTGCTGAAACCCATCTGAACACACCCTTTAAAGTCTCATACACCGTAAGTAGCTGCTGGCTGCACTCCTTTGGCTGAGGGCTATTCCCACCAGCTTCCGTTCTATACGTGCATGCTCAGCTTAGTTGAGTATGCATGTGTTTTCAATAGAATACAAATGAATAACTGAAAAGTAGAGATTCGGGCAATGAAATTAAAGGGGTTGTCCAAGAGTTGTTTAAAAAAAAACTCCCTTCCACTGGGTTTAAATAGAAAATTAACCCATACTGACCACCCGCATCACCACCGCTCCAGTGCTCCCCATCACCCCAATGATGTTAAGTCTATGGAGCTCACATGATACAGCAGCCGATCACTAATCTCTGTGGTCTCGTGCTGTACATGCAGATTGATTGATTGCAGCATCATGTGATCCATAAACATGACATCAGTAGGGACAGGGGGACACTGAAGTTCTGGATGATGGGAGAGGTAAGTATGGGTGCATCTTCTGTTTTAGGTGGTAGGGAGGTTTATAAATGTCTTGGAAAACCCCTTGAAATATGCCCGATCTTCCCTCCCACAATGTCAGGGGAGAGTTGGAAGGCCTCTGTACACCTTAGGGTATGTTCCAAAACGCCCCCAGTTCATTTAATTGATTCCTATGTAAAACAGCGCTGTAGTTCACACGCAACAAGGTTTTTACGCGCTTCTTTGGAAGTTGTTTTGGGCGTTGAGAAAGAAGAGTTATGTCAATTCTTGAAGCGTGTTTCTCGACGTGTTTTTCGACAAATTTTTTGACCTGGCTATTAATTTGTATGGGTGAAAACAGTGTTGAAAACCTCATCTAAAAACTCGCAGAGCAACGCGTCTAAAACCGCTTCTTAAGAACTGTCTCAGGCAAGGTTTTGATGCTGTTTTGGGAGCAGAAGCGCTCCCAAAAGCACATTTATTCTATCACACTACTATTACTAGTACTTCAGTTTCTTTTTTTATTTCTTTTTCTGCTTTTTTTTTTCTTTTACCATTTTCTTCCTTTTTTTACCTTGCTGTAGTAACTTTTTTTTTTTAAACCTAGCCCTGCAATACACTTTGCCATGACTTTGTCTGTTAGCCATCTGTGGTATTCCTTGGCTTTCATGATGCTGTTATGTTCTCTAAAAAAAAAAAATTCACAAGGTGAAGTAATATAGAGGAGTTTAGCTATTTGGTAAAATCACTTGAGGCCGTCTCATTATGAGCTGAGCCCAAGGAACTATACTTGCTCAGTTCTCTCTCCATCTCTAGAGGAGTTCTGACTATAGTTATGCTTCAAAAACAGCGTCAAAATCTGATGTGTGAACCATACCTCTAGACAGTTGGCCTGTCACACCACAGTCCACTGTGCTATTCTGTTAAAGCACCCAACAGTAAAGAAACTTATACCATGTGGTATATGTTTTTACATATAGGACCTTATGGGTGACGAATGTCACTGTATAGCATCTGCTAACCGTATACATCAGCAGCTTTTCCAGGCAAATGTGTTTAGCAAGCATTTAACACAGTGTGAAAAGGTTTGTGCACATCAGGATCCTTATTTCATTGAATGTTACTCTTTAAATTAGGATTTCTTTTTAAAAACAATGACATTTGAAGCGCATAAAAGGTAAGTGGATGTAAAGCAGACGAGGATGCATCACCTCTCCTAAGTGACATGTGTTCCTTTTATCCCTCGACTATGCCAAAGTTAGGAAGGTAATGATAACTTGATGACATATATCACCAGAGCTGCAGTGCTGCCTGCACAAGTTTAAATCCCAGGAAAGTAATAGGAGTTTTTGCTGCTGGTAAGGCTCAGATAAGCTTTCATCTCTTACATTTACGGTCAGCTCAATCTGATCCAGGCTTTAGACTTGATAGCAATATAGTTAGCTCCTCGGTTTTCCCTGACTGTCTGCAGTGGATTGAAGGATGGAGAAGATTGCATGATTCCACTCACTGGACTTTTATCGACCTTTAGGTAACACAAACCAATGGGTAATATAACGAACACAAATGTCTTAACCACTTCTTGTACACCAGTATATAATGTAGCAGCTTTCATGGTAGGAATCAGCAATGCCTATGATCCATGTTACATTTCCTCCTGCATTAATCTTCCTACTCTTCCTGTTTTGTAACAGCACATTTATTCTATCACACTACTATTACTACTACTTCAGTTTTTTTTTTCTTTTTCTGCTTTTTTTTTGCCATTTTCTTCCTTTTTTACCTTGCTGTAGTAACTTTTTTTACAATTTTTTTTTTTTAAACCTAGCTCTGCAATACACTTGGCTAAGACTTTGTTAGCCATCTGCGATAGTCCTTGGTTTTCATGATGCTGTTTGTTCACTTATGTTCTCTAAAAAAAAAGTTCACAAAGTGAAGTAACAAAGAGGAGTTTAGCTATTTGGTAACATCATTTGAGACCAGCTCATTATGAGCTGAACCCAAGGAACTTTACTTGCTCAGTTCTCTCTCTTCATTTCTAGAGGAGTTCTGACTATAGCAGGCAAGTGTGCTCGGGTATATTTAAAACTGCTATAGACATGAACGATGAGCTACGCAAGCGCAAAATTCTTTCTGTTCTCTTGAGGCGAACTTGAAGCTAGTTACAAACTTGAAGGGGTCTTCTCATCATGCAGATTTACAGAGCCACAGACAGATTTTGACTTGCAGATCCTGTTCAGACTGTGGGTGGGTCTATAGCGGTTATTGACGCATCAGCTCTGATGCTCCTAGCTGTTCCTGTAGGGTGTTTTCACACGGCTTATTTGAACGTGGTTTTTGGAGTGTGAAACAAGCTTCTTCAGAAGAGGTTTTAGATTAGTTTCTTTGCGTGTTTTTGGACGTGGTTTTCACCCATACAAATTAATAGCCAGGTAAAAAAACACACCAAAAATCGCGCTTAAAACACACTTCAAGAATTGACATGACACTTCTTTTTCAGCGCCCAAAACAGCTTCCAAAGAAGCGCATAAAAACTTTGTGTGGGTGAACTAAAACGCTGTTTTACATAGGAATCAATTAAATGAACTGAAGGCATTTTGGTCGCGGAAACGCTGCGAAAACCGCGTCCGCAACAGCGTCCAAATAAGACGTGTGAAAATACCCTTACAGTGACATCAGTGATGGAGATTTATAGAGTGTAGTATACAAGAATACAAATCTCTAAAGAGTGAAAGCTTCTCATTTAGTTAAGTAATCAAAGTCCATAGTAGAGTAACACTCTGCTGGAGGTGACTTACCATGGACGGACTGATGGCAGCTTAGAGCAATGAGAGACAACACAGGGGGAGAGGGGGGTAGAAAAGCATTAAGAAAGAAAAAAATATTTTTAAAAATAGCTTTTACCTTTTTACATGTTAAAAATGTCATTGTAGTGAAAAAAACCCATTGTACCCGAGAATAACACGGGCAGACGGGAAACCCAATTGGTATTTCTCCCTTGAAATTTCCCTTGGCCAAATTTAATATAAGGATCGTTATATCAAATTTAAAAAGGAAAACCCCTGTCACATAGATTATGCCCCCCTTGTGGGGCAGCAAAAGCCGTGTAGACCTGCGTTTCGCGCGTGTCCCTTATTCTGTAAGATGCTGGAGTTTTCAAATATTTAGGGCTCAAATCTGGTGGTCAGCTTTCAGCCAGAAAAGAGTTAAACAAAGAGTCAGGTTTTTTTTTTTCAAACCCCGCCCATCCGAGGTGCCCGCCCACTAAAATGATAACCCTTTTATTTAAGGCTATGTTCAACGGCTTAAAATGGGACAAAATTTTACGGCGTGATTATCCAAAAAATAGTCATAGAAGTTTGGGCGCTCCAAATTTAGGGGCCCGAAAACGTTGGGGGATGAAATTATTGCCGGTTTTGAACGCGTATTTCGTCCGAATTCAGTCGCGTATTTCTGTAGGAACCAATAAACACAGTAGTATTTTTAAAAGTGAACCATCAGCCCCCCAAATTTTTTTTTTTGAAGATATTAAAATTGAAGTATTGAAGATCTGCCAACTCCGGCTGTTGCTGTCTTTCCACAAGGGGACTTTGGTTCTCCGCACACAATCCTGCCAACTCCGGGTTGCTGTCTTTCCACCCATTTAAAAAATATATTAAATTACTGATGAATTTTTATAACAATAAAATAAATTTAATTTTAAAAAAGTCGTTTGTTTAAAAACTGTTACAGAAAAAGACACTTGCAAAAATTTGATTTGGGCTGTGTGTATTTTTCCCCGGCGTCTTTGGTACGTGAGAAAAAATGTTGTCTGTTTCATAGATATGGGAAAATTTTTGTCTATTATTTTTCCATATTTTCCATGGGGGCCAAAGCGCCGTGGGAACATACCCACAAAAACGTTCGTGATTTGTTGCAATGCAAAAATTGTTAAAATATTATTTGCAAATTTATAACCTGAAAAAAAAAATAAAACAATTTTTCAATTTTAAAAAAAATGCGCGTATATTTGTTTTACTTTTTTTTTACATTATTCAAACCATATTGCTTTTACCGCAGCATCAAGCAGATTATGAAAATTTAAAAGCAGGTAAAGAATATATTTTGATGTTAGGGTACTAAAATTAATTTCATTTTTAGTATAGAAAAAATTAAAACACTAAAAAAAATAGAGGTCAAAAGCTTGTTATTTAAAAAAAAAGTAATGACAAAGCAAAAAACAAGCATTGGCAGAAGCAAGTATAAAAAATGACATCCCATTTTAAAAAAATCCTAAAGTAAAAAACATGTCACTACTTAAAATGAATTACTACGTTCATATTTAATTACATTAAATTAAAAAAAATTTCTAACCTTTTATGTAATCACGTGAGACATGTCACTTACTAAATAATCTTAAAAATTTTGAAATTGCTTTACATACATGTTTTTTACTACACATTAAAATTAGCTAAATTGCAAACATGCATGAAAATGTGGCCTGCTGCCGCTCCCCCCCTTTCCCCCCCTTTCCCTGCACAAAAGTAAATGGTATAATTGCGGGTTATGTACCCCTGCATTTATGCCATGGAACATAGCCACTGCATTAAAACTTACCTCCGATTTGGGGCCCCACTCTAGCCGCAGCGTTGGGGATGGCGCAATTTCCCCCGGGGAATGCTGTGGTCATTCTGTGCTTGCCTCTATGTTATGAAGGCTTAATTTGAAAATTTTTTCTGCAAAGTCCCTCCCAAAAAATTTATACAAGACCAAAGTCTTTGGTGGATGTGAAAATCATTTGGCCTTGAACGTATTTTCGCGTAATTTCGCTGAAATACGCGTCACAAAAGTGTGGGGCCCATTTTCTGGGGTAATACGTTTCCCCCTTTTTTTATGGGGATAGAAGGGGTAAATTTCGTCGCAAATACGGTCAATAAATTTCAGGGGCTTGTTTTGCGTCGTAATTCGTGTGAAAAGCAGCGTAAAATTCGACATTTTAATATGCCTCGTGGAACAAGGAGACGTTTTTTACATTGCAATCAATTGAATATCCCCTGACCATTATTTTAGGCGTATTTAGGGACGTAATTACGGACGTAATCACGCGCGTAATTACGTCCCATTTTAAGCCGTGTGAACATAGCCTAAATGGGTAGAAACATGTGAATAACTGCCAGTTAGGCGGGGTAGTATTTGGTGGGCGGGGCTAACACCTGCTCATGAATAAGATTTGAACACTGAATACTCTAAAACTCCAGCATCTTACAGAATAAGGGACACAGCGCTGGAAACAGCAGGTCTGACACTAGCTTGTACTGTCCTCAGCAAGGGGGCATAATCTATGTGACAGGTTCTCTTTAACTTTTAATAAATACCATAAAAAATCGCCATTATGTTAAAAAGATCACAGCCAATAACCATACAGAAATAATAATAAAAATACAATTACACAACATACAGTGGGTTTAAGAAGTGTTCATACCCCTTGAAGCGTTCCTCATTTTTAACTGTTGCAGCCACAAACTTAGATGTATTTTATTGATATTTTATGTGATAAAACATGAAGTAGAAAGTATTTCTGAAGTATAAAAGAATTATGGGCTTTTTCAAATTTCTGCAACTTAAAAAACTGAAAAGCGAAGCGTACATATAAATTCAGCCCCTCTTGAGCCAGTACTTAGTAGACCCGTTTATCTGCAGTGATGGTTCCATCCTGTTAGGGATACGTCTACCAACTTTGCACATCTAGAGGCTGGAAACTTTTCCCATTCTTCTCAAAATTGCTCTAACTCAGTCAGATTGGTTGGTGAATGTTTGTGCACAGCAATTTTCAAATCCTTCCACAGATTCTCAATGGGATTTAGGTCTGGACTGTGACTGAGCCACGTTAGCACTTGCATCTGCTTTGATGTTAAACCTTCCATTGTAGCTTTGGCTGTATGTTTTTGGTCGTTGTCCTGCTGAAAGGCGAACCTACGCCCCAGTCTCAATTCTTTTGCTCCCTCTATCTGGTTTTCTTCTAGAATTGACTCCCTATTGCATGATGCGGCCACCACCATGTTTTATCGTCGGAATGTCGTGTTCAGGGTGATGTGCAGGGTTGGTTTACCTCCACACAGAGCATTTGGCATTTATGCCCCAAAAATTCAATTTTGGTCTCATCTGACCAGAGCCTCTTCTCCCACATGCTTGCAGTGTCCCCTACACAGCTTTTTGGCAAGCGGGATGACTTTTGGTTTCAGAAAGGTGTTTCTTCTTGTCACTCTTCCAAAAAGGCCAAATTTGTGGAGTACACAACTAATAGTTGTCCTGTGGACAGATTCTCCCACCTGAGCTGTGGATCTCTGCAGCTCATCTAGTGTGACCTAGATAAGTGAGACCTTTTCCGGGCTTTCAATTAAGGTGGAGAGCCATGTCTTGCTTGGTTTGCAGTTGTGCCATACTCCTTACATTTATTATTATTTATTTTTGAGCGCCATTGATTCCAATAGCGTTGTACATTCAGCATTCAGTTACAGACGATTGAGTAAACAGTGCTCTATGAGATGTTCAGAACTTGAGCTATTCTTTTATTTATTTTTTAAATAAATACACTGCCCTGCAGTACACTTTGCCATTACTTTGTCTATTAGCCATCTGCGGTATGCCTTGGTTTTCATCATGCTGTTTGTTCACTTTATGTTCTCTAAAAAAATTCACAAAACTGCTTGTTATTCTAAGAATAAATTACATACAGATATAAAGTCAATTGGTCACACGGAATTTTATTTAGGAGTATGTGAGTACCGAGGGCTAAACAAATTAACAAAAAATATCAATAAAATTAAGTTTGTGGCTGTGAAGTTTAAAATTGAACTGTTCAAGGGGTAGGAGTACTTTAGCAACACCTTGTATAACTACCACAAGCATTATATAGGGTAAAAAAAGGGGAACGGGCTTACCAGTAATGTTGGTACATTCAGAAGTGTGGCAGTGGGGATCGTAGCCATCTGGATATATTCTATGGAGTTAGAAAAATGAGTTCTCGCTCTATTGAACCCTAACAGTCTACTGTATCCTAACTGCCTATGAACAAAATTACCGCCCCAACAAGTGCATTCCTTGTCAGGAACCTTCCCCTAGTTAGACTGTCCCTTTCTATTGCACTACTATCAAAAATTACAGAAAGAACAGTCCCCACATGTTCAGCCCAAGATGTTATTGATGGAATCATGGAGGGGGAGGCATAGAATATCATAGCATTTTAGCAAGATATCAATTGCTGTGGTAAAGATATAAAACATATACCCACAAAACCCATGAACCTATATTTCCCATAGGCCAGGTCCCCATGGCACGGTTTTTCAGCGGGCTGCAAAACTTTTATACGAACCTTAATGGAAAATCCGTGCGGCGGTCCCCACTGTACGGATTTTCTGCCCGGCGGTTTTTCAGACTGCCTGCCGCCCAAAAAACATAGAACATATTCATTCTTCCGTCCGGTTTTCGGACGGGATATGAAAATGCCTATTTGTCCTGTGCCGTGTGAACGGCCCCATATGGTTGAAAAATGAATAAGAAGCATATGGCTTCGAAAAGTAAATATGGAGCATATGGCTATAAAAAAGGATCTAGACAGACATAGAGCATGGTTAGTTACCTGTGTACTACTCCAGAACCAGCTATATTTCTAAGTAAAGAGAGGTGCTGCCCGCTTATCACCATGCAAAGAGCTTGGCACATCAGTGTAGTAAGGGCAGAGTGTCAAACCAGACAAAGCCAGACATCCGTAGCATCCACAGCAACCTGCTTCAGGCAGCAATTGTGGCCCCCTATACGATGCTTGTACTAGCAATATGTTGTATCATTGTCTTTATTGGCTGTGATCTTTTAAACTTTATATCCCACTTTAAAGGGAATGTGTAATCAAAAATGACTTGTTAAACTGCATTTTTATTTTAAAAACACATTTTTTAAGAATTGTTTTTTTATTTTTTTCCATATCACTTTATATTTTTTTAAAATTAAGCCTACAGTTTTCATTTTGGCCACTGGGCCCTAATATTTGTTGAACTTCTGTTCTGTAGCGAAAGGTTTCCATTGTTGCTCATTATCGCACAAAAGTTAAAAACTAAAAGGAGGCCCCAGTGGAATAGAAAAACCAGGATTCCCAGTACAAGAGGAGAGGGTCACATTCACCCTTTCACCCCCTGCCACGTGATTTTTTCCCCCAGGTAAAGAGATGACTAGAAAAATCTCCTATTGAGTCCTGGGATGGAGTTTTAAGTCTCCTATGTCATGAAGCTACGTAAAGTATCCTCTTGATGCTGTTAAAGCAGTGCAAACAAGGCCTAGTGGCCAAAGTGAAAATTGCAAGACTTAAGGATTATTAAAAAATATTGAAAGTGATATGAAAAATAAAAAAATTAAAAAAATAAAAAAATTCCTTAAAACAAAAACAAGACTTAAACAATGACTCCTTCTTTGACACATTCCCTTTAAGTCAGTGCTTCGGTCCGAGTAAAACCCCCCCAAGGTGCCAGGACTCCCTGGAGGTAAAGGGGAGAGTGGATGCGCAGCCACTCTGCGGTTCCCGCAACACAGGAAAAAAGGCAAAGCACCATTTCCCCTTATGTGAAAATGGTCTGCCCCTTTTTTGTCTTGTCACTTTTTGCTGTATCTTTGAAAGAAAGTGAGAAGGGTAAATTCCCGCGGGACTGCTTTGGGGACCAGATATTTTTTTACCTTTACCCACAGTGATTGACAGTGTTGCCTATATGCACTCATACAAAAAACAAATGTTGCCGATCCTTGTGTGTGAGCAGATAAGCAGGGCTCTGCATTTCTGCAAGGAGTCCTGACAGGATTTGCTCTATTTTTTTTTTCTCCGATATCCTGCTCCAAATCACAAAAGCCCTTTTCATTATGAGATGAGTTCCCCCCCCTCTATTATTTGCTGTCACTAGGGGGATACATACCTGAAAGGTTGGCTTTCCAATTGATCTTTTAATGGCTGTTTCGGATTTCACTTTTCAACTAGTCAAGTAGAGTGTTCTCTCTGATTTGGGGATTTTGGCATATATTTTCTAGTGGATTTTCCTACATTGACTTCAGTGGGAGCAGGCAGAATTTGCACTAAAATCTGTCAATAAACCCTCCTGTGGATTTAGCCTTCTCCCATTAAAGTCAATGTAGACAAATTCCAGTACAATTCGTGACACAATACACACCAAATCCGTCTCGGTGCTTTTAGCCTAATGGTGCGTCCACACGGCAGTATGCAAATACCGGCCAGATCCTGATTAAAGAATCCAGCTGGTATTTTGACGTCGTTTCCGTGGTTTTGGGGGACGGTTCTGTCCCCAGTTTGCAGATTCGCCCGTCCCCCTCAACTACTGTCATATTCTGCCCAAAAAACAGGCGGAAGAATGAACATGTTCTAAATTTTTCGGAACATCGGTGGTGTAAAAATCCATCCTGCAGAAAATCCATTACTTAAGGGGTTGTTCACACGGTGTTTTAGGATCCATTTTGTATCCCAAAATCTCATCCAAAAATGCAGTGGTAATCGGATGCGAAACAGATCCAACACGTATCCAATATGCAGCTGCGTATTTGGATGCGTGTCGGATGCAGCAGGATCGCTCCCTATAGTTTTAAATAGGGCTCCTGCTGCGTCTTTCAGACCAAGAACTGACATGTCAGTTCTTGGAACGGATCCAAAAGATGCAATGAGACGCGTCGGTGATCACTCCTCTGAACGCCGATGCGTGTTTCAAAGTAAAAGCAATGTAAAATCCCATACGTGTTTGGGTCCATTTAGGGTCTGACAGACAGATCCAAACACGTATCTAAAAACGTATGTGTGAACATACCCTTAAAGGGGTATTCTCTTCATCATTTGGCAGCCGTTTAATCCGGTTGCTAAGCAGAGCTTATGAAATGAAAGGTTGTGTTTCTCCTCCCAGCAGGACATCTCGTCTCTCTCTGCAGGCTCCCCCCTTAAAGTGTGCACGTGAGAATTCATTCTGTGTGAGCCAGGGGAGAGGTTCTCAGCTGTTGTTGGAAGTGAAAAGCGAAGTGTGACTCCATAGTGTATATCTACATTTCTCGCTCTCTCTACATACACACACAGTGATATATCCTGCAGATTATTACACCTCTGACCTCTACGGATCTGCAGAGCAAAACTATACGCTTTATCTGTTTGTGTTTACATTGGACTGCACAAGATCTCTCTCTGCTGCAGGATCGCTGTCAGCGACAAACCCCGCAGCGCATACGTCGCACCTCTACCACTGATCTCTCTCTGTGTCTCTCTCATCTTCGTAGCGAGAAAACCCCTTTAAAGTCAATCAGGATGATTGACAGCCGGTTTACAGACGGCTTTTAAATCTGAAAACAGTCTGTAAAATCGACTGAAAAACCTGCCGTGGGGACATGACCATAGGGCCCTAGTCACACGACAGTATTTTGTGCCAAAACCTGCATGTATTCTGCACTGAAATTCTAATGCATTACTCATTGGATCCAGGCTTCTTTTATTAGATGTAAATCTGTAGCATGAGAAAAAAATAAGGCGCATGTGATTGATGCAGCTTCCACATGGCAACTATGTTGGGCAGACAGGATGCATCGTGTGGCGGTAGTCTGCTGCAGAAAATGAATATCTGAGCAGGTCTCTGCTATTAAAATGCAACAGATTTTTGTGACTGAAAAATCCATTGTGTGAATGGAGCCTAGGAATACAGGAACATAGTATTTTTTTTTTTTTTTTTACGAATAGACCGTATATGCTAAACAATACTCGGCACTTCTTCAGACTGTTGATAGGTTGATGTGGTAATTGCCACATGTATAATGAACCTCATGAGCGTGGTGTTCCACTAGACATTGAAATGTGTCAGCCGCTTGACTTAATTTCAAAATTGAGTGATTAGAGTTGATGGATAGCAGTCATTTTGTTTCCAGCCTTCAACATTTAATGATTTCATTTTGTTTTCTTCATTTTTTCAACCACGTATCGCATTTCTTTAAAGTGGTATAACTATTCAAACGACCCTCCTTCATCCATATGTACTGAGGTGGACCTCCAGGGCCACATGTATGAAAACTGTCTAGGACTAAAACTCACTTTGTTGCCCATAGGAACCAATCAGAGCGCCCCTTCACTTTTCCAGAGCACTACCTGAAATGACAGGGATGCTCTGATTGGCTGCTGTGGGCAACAAAGTGAAGTTTAGACCTAGACAGTTTTCATACATGTGGTCCCTAGTGTCTGGGACTGCAAAAACCATTTGTACAAAAAACAAATTGTTTAGTATTAACAGAGAGTAAATGATCTTGACCGGGGTGGAGTTGCTTCAAAGGGGGATGAAATATTTATTAAAAATGCAAAATAGGCGTTAAAGGGGTTGTCTCGACATGCGATTTTACTGAAACACAGCTAGCCTTAGACTTGTACTTCCTGGTTCGGCTATGGGTGCGTTTACAGCAGTAATTAGCTATTCCTAGCCAAGCCTATAAAACGTGACTGCTGAAAGATGGTAACCTGTAGTGCATGAGGCTACAAAGGGTTAAAGTTGGTCAGTAAGTAATGTAGAGTCCTCCTGTATTTCAAGATAAAGAACTCAGCAGGGAGTGAGACATCACTATGTCTACACCGCAAATGTTAAAATGGCGTCCAAAATCCGATAGCATTTTAACCTCACCGTACTGTGGCTTATTGCGTGGGTATGCACAAAAAAACTCTAATGGTTTTTGGGTTTCCCGCCTGCCCAGTACATTGTACAGTACAGTACATTGCCGGCGGTTTAGCAATTCCACAGTAGAAAATCCATGATGTGTAGACTACAGCATGGATTTTCCATTGCAGTCTATGGGCACTGGGTTACAGTCGGATTTTTTGCAGATTCTAAATACTGAATCCGCTTACAGATCCGACTGTAATCCTGTGTTGTGTACACCAAGCCGAACCCTGAAGAGAGGCAGAATCAGAGCAGCAATGTATTTGGTAATGGTCTTTTATTTAGCTTTGCCTACATGTTTTAAACTAGTCAGTGATCAAGTTCGAGAAAACATGGTTTTATTGGACCATTATCGCTCTCTCCCTAATACTTATCGCCCCTTGAATGCCTACTTCTCTCTTTGCGTTGATATAATTTTCCTGGAGTTGTCAGCCTCTTTATCTCCGGTCTCCAGAGTCCCATCTATTGGTGGGTGGATCTGTAGATGGCGCCCTTGTCCCCCCTTCCCTCCTTTCATAAACCCCTTTCCCCCATTTATCTCCCCTTGTAGGTATGTGTCGGGGTCCCCCGCCCTCCCTTACTGCTTGGTGGCTGTATTAGGGCATGTCCACACACCATTTTTGGACGAGTATTTCTGAGCATTTCCTCACCCAAAATGCTTCCAACATGCCCCCAGGTCATTTCATTGATTCCTATGTAAAACCTCGTTGTAGTTCACACACAACGAGGTTTTTACACGCTTCTTTGGAAGCAATGAAAAAGTGTCATGTTAATGCTTGAAGCGCGTTGTCGGGGCGGTTTTTAGCGCAGTTTCGGCGCGGTTTCTGTCCTGGCTATTCATTTGTATGGGTGAAAAACTCGTCCAAAACCTGAGCAAAGCCTATTCAAAAACCTTGTCTGAAGAAGCGGGTTTCAGGTGAGGTTTTGATGTGGTTTGGGCGAGGAAACGCTCCAAAAACCTCGTCCAAAAGCGCTGTGTGAACATGCCCTTATGCCTTTCCACTTTCTTGTTGGTTGTATTATGCCTTTTCTGTTGCCTGTTGATCCACTACAGCACTTATCAACTACTTTATTTATATGAAGGCCTCTTTAATTACTAATTTTTTAAAATATTGATTCTACAGTCTTTGCTTTTGTTCGACCCACGGCCCCCATTTTTTTTTTAACTTTGAAATTTTTGTTAGCATTTTTTTGCTTTATCACTCTGCCATTTGTAATCTATTGTTGCGTCAATAAAGCTTTTTGAATGAAGCTATGCCTTGTGATATGCAGATGCTTAGTAGAGGGCAAAAAGGCAATTCGTAACTCTACACACCATTTGGTGCTCTCCAAACCCTCAAGGATAGATTTTCCTCTTTCTGAGCCATCATTGCCCTAACACCCAGCCAGTTCCCCCCCTTTGCTCTGAGGGAGGGAAAAATCCGAAAAAGCTGTCGCAGATTGGGTGTCGGGCTTGGCTAAATACCCCTTTTGCTTTCAAGAATGGGGTAAAAATGTTGGGATTTGGGTTTTCTTAAATAAGGGCGCTTAACCTCTCGCCCTTTTCCCCATAATGCTTTATGTATGCAGATACTTGTAGAGGGCGAAAGGAAATTTGATCTTCACATCTTTGGTGTTTCCCCCTCCCCCCAAAGGAGAGATGTTTCCCTCTTTGAATGAAACTAGTCAGTGATAGGGAAATACCCCTTTTAATAGCTGAAAATGGGGACCTTTGCCGAGAACATATATCCAAACATCGCTGGTGTTGGTAGGGTGTTGGGGGATTGTTTAGGATTTTTTTTAATGTGATTTGCGTATCCAACACGGAACCAATCGGCCCCTAATAGAGGCAGACACTTCCTTCCCAAGCATACAATCAAAAAGAAAAAAAAAATGGCCAGCCCCTCCCAAATATGCTAAATAAAATGGTGCAGTTGCATGTGATATGGCTGTAATACAGGTGCAAACACACAGACATGGGCAGCAGCACTCTGCAATCATCTCTTATGTATGATTTTATATTGGGGAAAGAAAAGGCACATAACTGCCAAATAAATAAATATATATATTTTTTTCTTACTGCATCCAGCGCAATGGAATAGCATAGTTATTATGCTATTCCATCTAAGAAACTAGAAAAGATACCACCTGGAGGTCAAAAATGTAACTTTTACACTGTTAGGATGGCGGTTTGATTACGGATCTACGGGGAATCTTACATGGCCGTGGTAGATGTAATTGCTAAAGTAGCCTTATTGGAAAAAAAGAGACTGGGTTCATACCATGTGTTAGTCCCGTTCAGGACCTCTTTTGCGGATTTCTATTTGGATACCTGAAAAGTATTCCAACGGATCCATAGGGAACAATAGGGCAAACCTAGTCCATTTTTTTCCCCCAAATGTATACACTTTCTGTGCCAGACAAAGTAGCACAGTGGACGGTGTGTTTTTTTTTTCCTCCCCTCCAGCAAAGAAATAAATGCTTTCAGGATACAGAGCAAACGTTTACTCTAGTGTTTCCTATGGATCCTTCGGGATTCTACTTTTTTTTTTTTTTTTAAACAATGATTTTTATTGAGAAGAAAAGATATCATCCTTAAAAACAATCACACCAATATTGATAAACTTCAATTTCATTTAAAGCTCTGTTACATTTAAAAACTTCTCCATTTAATTATAATAACATCCAAAAAGAAAAACCCGAGCCAACTTAAAAAACCCCATAAAGCCCCCCCTCCACCCCCCACCCAAACCCCGGGAAAATGGAAAATCTATCACCATAAATTTTTAAACCCCCCTTTCCTCATCAGGAATAATCAAATGTAAGATCACCTCTAGTGGGGGAATTCCTCTCTTGTAACCTTTCTTACCCAAACCCGCTTTCCCGGTATGTTTCCCCCTATCTTAGTTGCCAAAAGGAAACCAGCCAACTTTTCCCTGAGGTAGTTCGAAGTACGAAAGTGATCCAAGTGCCCCTTCTTCTTCTAAAAAGTTTTAAACTATAAAAACTTTCCATTTTTTAAAAGAACTTCTGATAAAGGCTCTTTTTTTTCCCCCTCAATCCTATCTTGGTTAGAATCCTTGATCAAAGGACGCTTCACCCTTTTGGGGGAACACTCTCCTCCAAACATGTCTTGGTTACATTTCTTTGAAACCCGTAATAACGGTGCCCCCCCTTGTGATTTAAAAAGGGAAAGGAGTCTTCCCGCCCTGTGTGTTTGCAAGGATTAAGGGAAAACGTGCTTTGGGATCACTACGCACCCCCACTTTCCCACATCTAATCGAAAAAATTTCATCCCAATATTTCTTTAGCTTCGGGAAAAGCCTATGCCATGTAACGGGTCAGCCTTTGTATTTTACATTTGGGCATTCCCTGAGATAGTGCGCGGGGGCATTTTAAAATGGAAGTTTAAAACGCGTAAGGGGTTTTGTGACCCAAGCGGAAGAAATTTCCCCCAGTTTTCTTAATAATAGAACTTTAATTTTCCCCCACCCTGCTCTGATTTTTTTTGCTGGATCTGGGGGTCTCTCAGTCCCTTTCCCCGAACGAAACAGGTTTCCTTAATTGGGCTAGCACTCTGTCAATATCTCCGTAAATCATGGAAGGGGAAACCCCAGCGTCCTGCCTTTACCAGTCTCAATATGCTGGCGTCTCTGCTGCCCTAAATTTTTAATCTTGACTTCAAAAGGCCCTCACTTTCCCGAAATTTTGGGGGAAATTGTCCTCCCCGAAAACCCTATTTCTTTCATTTCTTGCCCCGTCATGAACCCATTATCCCGCTCTTTGATTTGGTCTCCCACGACTTATATTTTTTTCTTTTCCCTTCTTCGAAAAACTTATTTTCCTTCCTGCCCGGAAAAGGGGCAATTCCAGATGGGGGGCTATTTTTAGAGAGCACCGGCAAAGTGAACGCTTTGACATGTTCCATGTGGCAATAGTGTCTTGAGAACCCCCTCCGTTTAACATGCGGGGAAGATCCTAAATGCCGTATGTAAGGCGCAACTAGGTTCTTGGGCAAGCCAGTGCGGTCAAGGTGTAAGTTTGAGAAGCTATTGCTCTGTTTAGCCAGTCCCCCCACATGGGGCACCAACGCCGCTAAATTTTTAAAATTCTAATGTTGGGAAGGTTCAAACCGCCGTCCAATTGGAAACTAAGCTTTTTTTAGAAATCCCCGGGCCCCTTGGGAAATTCCAAAAAAAATTTTTCAAAGCGGGTTGAAACCCGTTTACTCCGTATGTTTCAGAAAAATTTGGGAAATTTGCAAGGGGTCAAAAGCGAGCAAGCTTATAATTTTTATCAGCTGCGCCCCACCAAATAATATAACTTAATGTACTCCACCTTTTCAACTCTCCTATTTTTATCTATCAAGGGGCCATAGTTCAGTTGATATAAATAAGAGTTCTTTTTTCCCCATTCTTTTCCCCAAAAATGTGAGGAAGAGACCCCCTGAAACCCCCTTTAAAATGTACCCCTTTCCCTGGTCCCCCAAAAAAAAACAGTGACTTTTAGATATGTTGATTTTCCCACTAAGGGGTCCCCTTTATTTAGAAAAAGCAATTACCGGGGTTTTTCTTTCGGGAACCCGTGACAGAAGGAAAAGGCCAAACTGAGCCCGTCTTTACATTGCGTCTATTACATAGTTGTAGGTTTAAAAAAGTCCTGTCCACAAAATTCAACCAAGGGTGGGAAAATGTGCTGAAAGGGGGGGAGACAAGGACATTAAGCCCAGCCTCACCACGGTTAATACCCTAAGACCCCCAAGGCAAAAAACCCCATCTGCTAAAGGGGAAAAACCCCGCTCTAACCCCGGGGCCTCCACCAGCCAGGACCCAGAATTTTAAAAGGCTACTTACGAATTAATATTCTTTAGTTCCAGGTGGTTTCAAAGCCTTTCTTGAAACTCTCTACATTTCCTGCTGTGTCCAGCCCCTCGGGCCGTTTCCCCAAAAATATTTACAGTGGGGAAACGCTCTTCCCCCCTCTGGAGATTAAAACCCTTTTTCCCCAGCGAAGGGAATGTCTCCTTGCCTTTTTGGGGGGGACTTTTACATGAAAAAATTTTTTTCCCCATACTTTTTGTGGGGCCCCATTTAATAAATTAATATGCCCTCCGACGGTTTTTTTCTCAAGACTAAATAAGTAAAATTCTAAAAACCCTTTCCCCTTCATAACAAAGATGTTTCCTTCCCCCCTTATAATTTGGTTGCAGGTGCAGAAACTAAACCCTTTTTTTGTTTTTGCTATGTTCCCTTTTGGGGGCGGTTATTTGGGGTTTTAAAGTCGGTTTGCTTTTTTAAAAATCGTCTAAAAAACCGACCAGAACGCTCCCCCATGGGACCCCAATAGAAAATCTGCCCAGCAGTCCCCACTAAAGGGGGATTTACCACTGGAGGGTTTTTTTTACACCGTGACGGCCCAAAAAACCGAAGAAATTTTAAATTCTTCCATCCTTTTTCGGGCGGGAACATGGGGGTTGCGGGGGGGAACGGTTTTGAATCCGCAAACCAGGGGACAAAACCCCCCAAACCTCCGCTTTCCAAAAAAAAGACCAAATACCGGTCGGCAAATCAAACCGGTATTTGGTCTTTGCCGTGTAAAAGCAGCCTTACAGTACGGAGTTTTACTATTGTGGTTTCTATTTTGGGTTTTTGGGTTAAAATTTTTTTTTTAAAAATATCCCAAGTATTCCCAGGAAAATTCCTACAACTCCACCTTCCATGTGCTGGAGAGCGGTTGTACGAAGTTGTTTGTCCCTCACTTATGATGTGACCTTGAATAAGGATATTCAGGGAAATGCATAGAATGTAAATAGACACAAAAGCTACTGATTTTTGTTTTCTTTGTATGCAATGTGATTATTAATGAATCTAAGGATAGTTGCACTAGCAAAACGCATCGAGCTTGACCTTCCCCCTTCATTTTCCCCAAGGGCCCATTGAAACAAATTTTTAAACAAATCTTTCCAAAAAACCCGGGCGTAAATTTTGACATTCGTGAGAAAAGGGGTTTTTTTTCTGCGGGTTATTGGTGGCTTTCCTTTTTGGGAGGTTGTTTGGGTATACATTTCACCCACTTTTTGTTTTGGGAAAAATAAAATTTACCCATGGGGCATAAAAATGGTGTATCTGGGTACAAAACCCAGAGCATTTTTTCTATATATCCATTAAGATAAGGCTCACATACACAT
Organism: Phyllomedusa bahiana; assembly: GCA_025379985.1. Lineage (NCBI taxonomy): Eukaryota > Metazoa > Chordata > Amphibia > Anura > Hylidae > Phyllomedusa > Phyllomedusa bahiana. The sequence goes on from JAODAL010002874.1 coordinate 64,043, forward strand.
GTATGAATTTTATGTATGTATTTATGTAGTATTTTGTGTTTTGTTTTTGGGTTTTCATATATGCCCCGGTATGTGCCTTATATTGAACAAAAAAACTTATTTACTATTTTCCCAAAGGGCAAATTTAAAACTCTATAAAGTTTCAATCTAAAAGCACTAAAACTTTAACTTTTATTATGTAAAATTTCTTAAAACTCGATGACATTTTTAAAAACCGGGATTTCAAAACCTTTTTTGTCCCCTTTCTAATTGGGGAAGGGAAAAACTTTTTTTTTATTATCAAGTCTGGGGGGAAACACCACTTTTTAAAACGGGGGAACCCTTTAAATATCAATGTTTTAAAACCCCAAAAAAGGAAATTTCCAAAAACCCTTTCTTATTTGGGAAAATCATCCCAAAACTGAGGCCCATAAAACATAAAAGGGTTTTCCTTTTTGGAGACCCCTGCAGGGGGTAACACAGTCCCAAAGGGTGGGAAATCCCCTGATGAAGCCATTTGGGTTGGTAAAAAACATGTTGGGAGGTCGGGCCCTAAACCTTTTTTAATTTGTGTTTTTCCTACCACTTTCTACTGTGTTACCCTGCAGGGGGGTTCCCCACAAAGGAAAAACCCTTTTTTGTTTTTATGTCCATACGCATTTCGCTGGTATTTGGCTCTAAAAAGGGCAAGATTTGCACCAAATTACGGGAATCCATAGCTCTCGTAAAAGAGTAAGGATTACGGGCCCTCTCCCCCTCGACCAAAAACATCGAAATTTTTTACACGCGGGGGGATAAGTGGGTAAAGTAATTATGCTATGGGGCCCCCGGGGGGCGGGCCCCCCCCCTCCCCCTGGCCCCGGGGGGGTACGCACTGTTTAACGGGAAGCTACTGAACACGCGGGTGTGCGTGTTGAACATACCCTTATGGAACTTCATGTCTTACAGCGTATATTCTGCACATATATGACTAGGACATGTACTCAACACTTTTATTTATTAATTTTTTTTTTACCCACACAGAGGACTTTGAAGCAAATGTACAGTCATCTGGGCGTGGCTATAAAAAAAAAAAAAACAAAAAAAGCCCACAACCTTCTACCCAGTTTTAATAAATAAAACGGGTTTTTCTAAAAAGTAGTACAAAGGCCATGTTTGTAAGTCCAAAAATTCGCGACACTTTTTTAAGGGGGGCCCCGGATTGGCCTTCTTCCAGTCACAGCAAAGCTCTCTCACACTCCATTAGCAATGTTGCATGTGATACTCCACAGCTCCAATGTGTAATAAAAATAAACCCCAGTTCCAATGAAAATATAAAAAAGTTTCCTTTTTTTAAACAAGTGCACGTAAAAACGGGCGCATATGCACATGAAAATGTTGAGTTTTTTTAGATTTAGTAATTTTTTATAAAATTTAATCCCAGTGTTGCCCCTACCGCCACATTCTTTCTACAGGTGTGGCCAGAAAAAGGCCAATCTGGGCCAAAACAGCGCACACATATATTCTTGTAACATTGCCATTTGCAGCGTCTCACTTGATTGTTATTGTACCTGTTAATCTATGTTTTCTGTAAATACCCTGTTTCCCCCAAAATAAGACAGTGTCTTATTAATTTTTGCTCAAAAAGATGAGCCAAGACTTATTCTTAGGGGATGTCTTATTTTTCCATGAACAAGAATTCACATTTATTGTTGAACAAAAAACCACTTTTTAATATACTGTGTGTTTAATACAAAATCAGCAAAAACAGCCAAATTGAATTGCACCCAAAAAAAACCATAGGGCTTATTTTGGGAAACATGGTGAATACAATATCAGCAGCACTCTACTAGCACTAACAACAATGAAAGGGAACATAGTAATTTTTTGCATTTCTGCTACTTTCAAATACATGAAAACTTGAGGTTCTTAGTGTACATTTTTAATCAAAAATGTAAAGGTCCATCTGCCATGACAAGGCGACCTCAATCCAAAGGGGGAAACCCTACCTTTTACCTTTGGTGTCTGTTCGACCTTATTTGGGGAGAGTAGTTTCCAACTATAAATTGCTCTGATTTAAAAAGCCTGTGCAAATGGGCGGAGTGCAAAACCAAAATGGAGGCCAGCTGCTCCACCAGACTAAAACTAAAGTTTGATCTGTACATCCAAAATTATTTCTACAGAAAAAAGGGCATAGGCACACGCTGCTGCGGCAGCAAAATCCAAGCACAATACAATATCCGCAGCACTGTACTAGCACCTAAAAACAAAGGGAACTTAGAAATTTTTTGGAAAAGCATTTCTACAAAAAAAAAAAAACATTTTGGGTGTGCAGACCAAACTTACCAAGAAAAGTAACAGAGTAGGTTCTTATCTGGATTGAGGTTGCCTTGCCATGGCAGATGGGCGTTTACAGTTTTGATTAAAAATGTACAATAAGAACCTTAAGTTTTCATGTATTTAAGAGTAGCAGAAATGCTTTTCCCAAAAATTCCTATGTTCCCTGTTTAGTGCTAGTAGAGTGCTGCTGATAGTGTTTGGTGTTTGCGTTTTGCTGCCACACTATGCTCATTTTTCTAAAAAATAATTTTAGATATACAGGCCAAACTTTATTTTTATGCTGTAGATCAGGCATCCTCAAACTGCGGCCCTCCAGCTGTTGGGAAACTACAACTCCCATCATGCATTTATATAATCTGTAACAGTGGGAATGATGGGAGTTGTAGTTTCCCAACAGCTGGAGGGCCGCAGTTTGAGGATGCCTGCTGTAGATAAAGGACATACTTTTCATAAATTCAAGACGAGGTTTCCTGCGGATTTACCAAATCTGTAAATAGGAACTGTAATCCTCCCACCGAGCCTCCATAGACTCGCATAACCAAGGTGTGCAGGACCAATATTATTTTATTGCAAGATAGAAAGTGAGGTGAAATCTTTTGAAATGCATTACAGAGATGTTAAAGGGGTTTTCTTGCTACAAAGATCATATTTCTCATGATGGGGAGAGTAAAAATAAGCACTTCTGCAATTGGTTTGCATTACCTAAATCATTTACTATAGCAGCTATGAGCTAATCTTTGTGTGTTTCTAGCGCTAAATCAATAGACTTAGGATGGGGTACGCCTCCTTTGCTGTGATTGGCTGCCTGATATTTAGTTCAGCCTGTTCGGACACACCCCCTGATGGGACACACCCCCTGTGCTGTGATTGGCTGCCTGTGCTCTGTGCTTACTCCCCTCTGAGCTGTGTAAAATGAAAGTGAAACATCTTTCTGTCCTGGCTGTAGAATAAAAGCTGTCTGAGCTCCTCTATGCTCATCTCCCAGCTCAATGTGAAGTATCTGGGCAATTACTGAGTCTCTAGCTGCTAGATTTCACTCTCCCCTCATGTTACACATAACCTTATACACTGTCCCCCTCTTATAACACAGCCTTATACATTCTGCTCCCCCTCTACCTCCTGGCTGATTAACAGAGGGGGGAGAAGAGTGCTTTTCTCACATTTGTTTCCTCAGTTCAGGCTGTATGTTTAAGTGCTTAGAGCAATGCAGGTGTTCTGTTTACAAGGAGCTTGTGCAGCCTGGGAGGTAGGTGACAGCTTTGCAGGCATGAGAACTGACCATTGAGGTCTTCAGAGCTGTGATAGCCTCTCCCTTCCACTGCTCACAAAGAATGATGATGTCACCAGTCTTCAGTGAGGGATGCCACACCTACTGGCAGGAGAGAAGAGACCCACAGAAACAGCTCAAGTTTGAAAAAGCTTTTGATGAGAAAACCCCTTTAACCCTTCCCTATACTTTTCGAAACTTAAAAAATTTACCTATTCTGACTTTATTACTAATTTAACTTGAGAACAAACCTATAGAACCTATCTTGTTTGTAACTCCCTGTATCATTATTAAATAGAAAAAATAATTAGTAAAAATGACATCAAAATAAATCCTTACATGTCACGAAAAACAACCCGGTCAATAACTGGTTAATGGTGACGCGATGCCTCCAGGCATGACACTACATTAATTCCCCCCCACCCAGAGTGCAATTTTGCCTAGAATCTACCCTGTGCATAACTTTTGTAAAACTGTGTGTGTGTTTTTTTGTGTTTTGTTTTTTTTCAGGGTCAACCACATTTGTTTTTTGAGCGGTATGTTAACACAGCTGAAAATTTAAACCTTGATTTAGGGTGCTTTCACACAGAACATGTTTTGGTGCGTTTTTGGTGCAGAATGGCACAGCAATTGATACTGTACATTTTTTCACAAAAAAACTCATCAAAAGACGCACCCAAAACGCTCCGTGTAAGAAGGAACCTTAAGCTGGGGACACACAGCATAGGACAAAAACTGTCAGAAAGTTGACCGTTTTTTGTCCGATTTAAGACTGCGGTTTTTGTCACGTTTTGTTCAAAAACAGTGGTCGGTTTTAGTTTTTTTTTTTTTTTTTTTTCTCCCGTCGGCCATACAATTGAATGTACGAGAAACTGACAGAAAGACGCCCGGCGCCGGCGGTTTTTACAACATGTTACTAAAACTGCCAGCGTCAGGAGATGATCGGGAAAAAAACCACAACCTGTGCAGACTACAGGTTGTTTTTTCTCCTAAAGTCTGTGGGCAGGCAAAACCATCGGATTTTCAGCAGTTTTAGAATCCTTTGCTTGCTGTGTAGACGTAGCCTTATAGCAGAATCCATGTGTAAAATGCACTCAGATTTAGCATGGAGTTTAGATGCAAATTTGTTGCCGTGGATTTCTGAGCTGAATCTCCCTCAAGAATTGACGTGTTGCTTTTTTTCCCCGCGCTGATAATAATACGCTACGTGTTCACCAAGATGCTGATTTTCCATTGGAATCAATGTGTAGTGGATTTCAGTTCAATTTAAATACCGATTCTGGTGCAGATTCCGTTTTGAATCAGTCGGTGTCCAAATCAACCTTGTTAAGACACCCTTTTGGTGCGATCATTGTTATTTATTATTACCCAGTTTCCCCGAAAATAAGACACTGTCTTATATTAATTTTTGCTCCTAAAGATGAGCTAAGACTTCTTTTTAGGGGAGGTTTCTTTTTCTATGAACAATAATGCACATTTATTGTTGAACAAAACATCAACATGTATTAGTATACTTTAGTGATTTCATCACAAACATCAGCAGAAGCAGCCAAACTCTGAATTGCATCAAAAAAATTCACTATGTATTATTTTCGGGGGTGTCTTATTTTCGGGGAAACTGGGTATTATTATTATTATTATATATTTTAGAGCTCCCTTGATTCCAGGGCGCTGTACATTTGAGGCGGGTACATAAATAACATTGGTCAAACAAGTACAAAGTCACAATTAGTAACTAGCAACTGGTACAGAGGGAGAGAGGTCCATGCCCGCGAGGGCTTACAGTCCACAAGGAAGGTGGGAAGAGACAGGAGGTGAGGGGCAGACATGTTTGTGGGGCGGAGCAGTGCAACACAGTTAATGTTGGTCATAGGCAATCCTGAAGAGAGAGGTTTTCAGGTTGCCTTTGAGGCAAATGAGAGTGGAGGAGAGTCTGAGGTGTTGAGGCAGTAAGTTCAAGAGTGTGGGTGAAGCACAGGAGAAGTCTTGGAGACGGTTGTGGGAGGAGCTGATAAGAGGAGAGCAGAGAGAAGGTCCTGTGAGGAGCGGAGATTGCGTGAGGGGAGAGATCTGGAGATTAAGGCAGAGATGTATAGAGGGGAGAGGTCATGGAGAGCCTTGTAGGTCAAGGTTACTAACTTGAATTGGATTCGCTGGGCAATGGGAAGCCAGTGAAGGGATTGGCAGAGGGGAGCAACAGAGGAGGAGAGAGGAAAGAGGTGAATCAGACGGATGTCAGAGTTAAGGATGGTTTGGAGGGGAGCGAGGGTGCTAGACTGGAGGCCACAGAGAAGGATGTTGCAATAGTCTAGGCAGGAAATAACAAGGGCATGAACCAGCATTTTTGTGCTTTCAAAGTTAAAGAATGGGCAGGTTCGGGAGATATTTTTCAGGTGGGGGCGGCAGGCAGAAGTAAGGGCTTGGATGTGCGGTTTGAAGGACAGATTGGAGTCAAAGGTTATCCCAAGGCAGCGGACTTGAGGAGCTGGTGAGAGTGTAGCCGTTAACAGTGATAGAGAGATCAGGTGGAGGGATGGAGGGGGAGGGTGGGAAGATGATGAATTCAGTTTTCTCCACGTTCAGTTTTAGGAGGCGGGAGAAGAAGGTGGATATGGACAATAGACAGTCTGGGATCCGGGAGAGTAGAGGGGGGACATCTGGGCCGGACACCCTCTTGGTGCTATTATCGTTGTTGCAGTTTTGTGTTGCATTTAACAGATTCACCACTACCACTAAACGTGAATGTCTTACAGTGAGGATTATATCAAGTGCTCTAGTTTCTGGAGCTCAACACTGATAAGTGCATAGTACATTACACAGCTATTGAAGTATCTTTCATAATTAGTAATCGCTTATTTTTCCAGAGTAAACCTTCTTCTGAAGACGGTTTTAGGCTATTACCCCCCACTCGTTGCTGGACCTGTGCTCATTCATAACTAGTAATTGTTCCATCTAAACCATAGTTGGCAACTTTTGAAAATGAAAAAGCAGGAGATCTTAGTAAGTGGCGCGCTTAGCGTGCCGCGGCAAAAATTTGCATGAACACGCCCATTCAAAAAGCCACACCCACTCCACCTAACTGCATAACGGCTTTGGAAGAAAGCCAGGTAGATGCCCTTATAGCCAGGTAGATGCCCTTATAGCCAGGTAGATGCCCGTATAGCCAGGTAGTAGCCCTTATAGCCAGGTAGTAGCCCCCCATAACCAGGTAGTGCCCCTTACAGGCCAGTAGATGCCCCCTCTGTAGCCAGGTAGAGCCAAATTTGTAGCCAGGTTAGGATGCCCCCATTGTTAGCCAGGTAGATGCCCCCCTTTGTTGCCAGGTAGTGCCCCCTTGTTTGCCAGGTAGTGCCCCATTGTTTGCCAGGGTAGTGCCCCCATTGTTTGCCAGGTAGTGTCCCCATTGTTTGCCAGGTAGTGCCCCCATTCTTAGCCAGGTAGTGCCCCCTTATTGTTGTGAGGTAGTGCCCCCTCTGTTGCCAAGTAGACCCCTAATTGTAGCCAGGTAGTGCCCCCATTGTAGCCAGGTAGAGGCCCACTTATTGTAGCCAGGTAGATGGCCCCTAAAGCTAATAAAAATAAAATAATAAAAGTCACTCACCAGGCTCCTGTAGCGCGGCCGCTCCGGCCGATATCCTCAGTGACGCAGGGGAGTGAGTGCAGCCGCGCGTCACGTCCCCGGCGCCGCTGACCTGTCTGTCCGGCGCGCACCGGCGCCGGACATACAGGGGGAGAAGGGAGGAGGGGAACGATCCCTCCTGCCTCCTCCCTGCACAGTGACACGCACCGGGCGGGTGAACGGACGCTGCGGCCGCTTCACCCGCCTGTAGGAGCGGCCCCGCGGCGCAAGAGTAGCGCACTAGCGCTACTCTTGCGCCGCGGTAATTTAAAAGACCCCCGCTGCCTGCAGGCGGTGGGAGGAATGCCAACTCCCCCGGGAGGGCGGTGTGGGGACCCCAAATAGCGGCACCCCCCCGCCAAAAACGGGAGAGTTGGCATGTATGAACTAAACACAGAACTTAAACCCCATCCTTATCTCAGGGACAGAAAGTTATAGGAGGAGAAGGGGGGGTTGAGCAGACATGAATAGTTATAAGGACATGAGTGAGGGAAAGCATTGGTATCGCTGTCAACCAGATTTCACAGGTTTTTGCCAGTCAGAACTGTGACAAAGCTAAAGGCAGCAAGTCTGCTCTACTATTAATACAGGTAATATGAACCAAGAATCCTAACAGAAGCTCTTATCGCCTTTTTGCAGATTTATTTCTGCTTTCCGTGTGGTATTACAAGTCTTTGCTGAGCATTATGCACATATTCTATACAAAGGCTGTTGCAGAAATTTTCATTTTTTTGTTCATATCTGCATTAAAAAAAAAAAATGGAGTTTAGTAAACTATACACCCGGACATAATGTAGCTTTCCCAGGGAAAATCCTTTTTCAGCCGGAGCAAAGGAAAGTGTTAATGTCAAATATATTTTTATTCTCTTGATCACTAATTGAACTTCTTAAATCACCGGAACATAAAGTCGACTTTTTACCCTAAAATTAAAGAGCAGAAAGCGAATGTGAAGCAATTTGGGATAACACACAAACAATAGAAATGCTGAATTTAGTGACTTGGTTCAATTATTTTTTTTATTTTTTTTTGCCTGTCACTGATTAAAGCTTCTGGATTCAGCAATTAAAACTTTTAATTACTCTTAATAGCCATAAAACTCAATGACTACTAGAGGGTGTTAGGATTATGCAGTGTTGCAGGAAAAGTTTCATGATAACATCAATAGGCAGAATTTTTCTTAAGATTAAATATAAGCAAATTGGTTTGGCAATTATCAAAAACCTCGTGACATATCATAAAAGCACAAATTAAAATGGCAATAATTGTCTTTATAGATAGCAAAAGATAACATGATTGCATCAGATGGTAGTATGTCCTTGCTCAGCTTTTTTTTTTTTTTTTTTTTTTTTCCTTCCCCGGACTGAATTCCATTGTGGCTGCTTTATACTGTCATGTTCTCGAAATAATTTACCATCAAATGGAATATACACAAGTCCGTTCGCGTCTTAAAGCAAGGTTCAGGCTTCGCAGACATTAGAATTATATTCGACTCTTAGATGCAGATGAAAAGGTGAACAAAAAATAAATAAAGTGAAAAGTTTCAGGACGCTTGTTAAAGTGGATTTGTTGGCTGATTACGCTGCCTTGTCTCGAAAGGAGTAAAGTTCCACATTAGGGAGAGGAGCCATATAGGTGTGTGGAGACTTATATACACCATTCGTTGCTTCACTGAAATTTAAATATATTCAGAAAGGCTCATGAGGAGCTTTAGATGGATGTAGCTTTCCTTAATTAACATCTGACTCACTGAGCCTTGCAATGTGAATGGGATCAATGCCAAGCGTATATGCATCTGCAGACAGCTGTTTGGCTGTAAAAGGCCGCTCTTACACAGTGCAGCATAATCTACTCGAGAGTTCTACAATACCATATGTCTCTAACAATGTTGTGATGTGCGGCTTAGGCCCCATCCACATCTGATTTTGGGCCTCTATGTATCAAGCTCGGGCGTAACGTCATAGGACCCCATAGTAAAATTAGATGAACCAGCAGCATAAGTAGTAGTAATTAAAGGTATGGATAATAGCACCACACAGCAGAGATCGCACTAGGTAGTGCTAGATAGCCGAAAACCACCATCCTGTTATTCCCCACCAAACGGTACAATGTTGTTGCACCTACATGGGCCGCCTTAACCTCTGGGCTGCATAGGAGTTGCTACAGCTATAGTTACACTAAGGCTGCGTCCCCATGGCAAGGGACAAATACCGGTATTTGAATTTGTCCGGTTTGTGGAAACCGGACAGAAGAATGTGCTTGTAGAATGTTCTGCGGGCGGAAAAAATGCCGGACGGAAAACCTGTGCAGTGGGGACTGCTGCACAGGTTTTCCGTAGAGCCCCATGGTGCTCATTTTCGGCCGGATTTTCAGGCGGCCTGAAAAACCGGCCGAAAACCCGTGCCGTGGGGACATGCCCTAATACATTTGTATATCATCTTTCTTGTCTGACATAGAGGCATATGTGGAGAAGATTAGAATTTTTTTTGCGGTTTCCCAGTGTATTCTATGGTACGGTGAATGACACCATTACAAAGTACATCTTGTCCCGCAAAATAAAAGCCCTCATGTGTCTATGAAAAAATGTTAAAAAGTTATGGCTCTGGGAAGGTGAGGAAGGAAAACAAACATGAAAAAAATAGACTGCGGTAGAATGGGTTAAAGGTTTGTTTCTTGGGTTCGTTTAAAGGGGATTTATCGTTTGAGCTGCTCGTGCTGTTCTGCTAATTTTCTCAGATTGAGTTTGAAATCCAGGGGCGTGTTCTTCCTCTCAGCAGGCTTTAAGGACAATTTTGCGGTTTTAGAAACAGTCTAAAAACTGATAGCAACGCTCACCATAGACTTTAAGGCCGCGTCCCCACGGCAGCGGACAAATCCCGGTCGGTTTACCCGACCGGTATGTGTCCGGTTTTGCGGCCGTCCCCACGGCCGCGCGGGGTGGGGGGGTGGGGCTATTCTCCGCGATGAGCGGAGAACAGCCTTCCCCCTCCCATTGAGGTGTTCATATTCCGTCCGGAAACCGGACGGAAGAATGAACATGCTCAACGTTTTTTGAACGGCCCGTGGGCGGAAAAACCGCCGGGCGGAAAACCCGTGCTTTGTCAGTGCTGATTTTCTATTAGGACATGTCCCCATGGCAAGGGTTTTCGGCCAGTTTTTCAGGCGGTCTGAAAAACCGCAAACCAGCTGAAAAACCGTCCGAAAACCCTTGCCGTGGGGACATGCCCTAATAGAAAATCAGTTCAGCAGTCCCCACTGAATGGACTTTCTGCCGTACGACAGGGCCAGGACGATGGGTAGGAAAAAGTAGATGACCGCCTAGTGGGGTCCTGCTTATGCCATGGTGAACCTGGGCCTGAATAGTGCTAATATTTAAGTGACTGTCTAGGACATCACTTCATCCAGAAAAGGGGATGTGAGGAGGCATGGAGTGGGCTGAATTTTCCATTTGGGGGGAGCTTTGTGCCTTATTTGACTAGGGCACCAGAATACCTTGTCCCAGCCCTGCCGGGTGGTTTTCCACACCGCTAGCAGTCCGAAAAGCTTAGAACATGTTCATTCTTCTGCCTGGTTCTGCAGCAGAACATGAAGATTTGAATGTAAAGGGGGAGGGCTTGAATCCACAGACCGCAAACACAAGCCGTCCCCTTACGTGCCAAAAAAAGACAAAATATCGGTTGGAAAATCCGACTGGTAATTTGTCAGTGCTGTGAGAACGCACCCTAAGGCTATGTTCACACGGCTTATTTCGGGACTTATTTACGTCCCCAAATCCGTCCCGAAATACGTTTCAAATAATGAACAATTAGATTAGCATTGAATCAATGTAAAATACGCCTCGTCGTTCACACGAGGCGTATTTTCGCGATGTATTTGCGGGCGTAAATACGTCAGTAAATACGATTGTAAAATTAAGTCCCCTGTCACTTATTGAGGCGTATTTTGCAACGTAAATCCCCATAGTAAAGAATGGGAAATGTATTTACAACGCGAAATACGTGCCTCACTTACAACAGGCTGAACTGGATGGGCGTCTCGTCTTTTTTCGGCCTATGAAAAACTATGAAAAAACTATGAAATTATGAAACTTTGTGACACGTATTTGAAACGTTTTTCGGGACGTATTTGCGGACGGAACTACGTCCGTAAATACACCCCGAAATAAGCCGTGTGAACATAGCCTAAGAGTAAGACGGTTTTTTGTCCATCAGAGCTCAATGAAAGGTAAGCTCTGAATTTTTGCTATAGGCAGCAAATTCCACCTTACTATTAGGGGACCTCCATGCGACAATGACAAAATTCTCGTCGGATTCTACCGCTGAATGACGCGGTGGTGTTCAATGAGAGTTTGATGTGGATTTCAAGGTTGTTTTTTCCGGCAGATTCACAATCAGAAAATGAGTCCCATTCATCTCTATGGGGTTTTGGTTGCGAATCTAAAATAAAAATATTTTGGACGTGTTTTTTGGCTCGAACTCTGGCGGATCATTGAACATGTTCTGAGTTTCTAAAAACATGGCAGTTTTGAAATCCGAACTTTTGAAAATCCTTGTTGTGCGGATGACAACTCAGATTTTCAGTTGAGGTTTATGGAGACTGTTTACAGTTGGATTTTTACGCTTTTTAAAACCCAAATCTGCGTGAAAATCCGAGGGGGGGGGGGGGGTTGCTTGTCGTGTGGAGGGACCCCTAGACAGTTTTGATAAATGAGATCACTTGTCGTTTCTTCTCCATCTTTAGAGCAGAACAAGGAAGTTAACAAAATCTGATTTACGACCGACATTAACAGCAATCGGTTTCTATCCTGGTGTTTGTCATTTTACCAGAAAAAAAATAGTGCTGCACTCTGTGCTTTTTCTTCTGGCAAATACATTTATAATCTGCAATGCAGCCTTCAACACGGATGTGAACAGAGCCTTATTTGTAGTTCTCTACAGGGCTATAAAATACAGCTTTTTTCCTGCAATGTTAAGTAAGTGTTTGCAGTGATGTTCGATGTGCAGTTCTCACAGTTTGTGTCAGAAAGATTGATGCGGAATTTAAAAACATAGCAGTCGCGTCTCTTTCAATTTTGCTTTGTTCAATGCCCTGGAATACAGCTTTTCCCACTTCCATTTAGCCAGTCAGGCAGCACCGCAGAATGAGTTTTGCATGTTTTAATGGACAGCTGCTGCAGCTTTCCATTTGTTGTGCTGTAAAGGTATTACATTTTTCTACATGTTTCTATACTGACACTTAATAGATCACTGACCGCAGACGAGTTCATCAGAATGAATGGCACAGCTTGTTCACGTATAGCTCCATCTCAGCCCTATTGCATTCAGAGCAGTCGTACACCTTAAAGTCTACTGAAGTCTTTCATGTTTACCCAAAAAGATGTTGCAGACTTAGATTTAGCAACTGATTACCGATTTTAGTAGCAGCTGTTTGCAAGCAGTTACAGTATTAAATAATCACATGATTATTGGGAATACATTACTGTTTTAAAAAAAAATGAACAAATAAAAAAATAAAATAAAAAAAATGATGTAGCACTTGTGAATAATTGTATACAAAGAGAAAAGGTTGGAAGTCGCCTGATCATATTGGCAAGTAACGCCCGGACAGGCAGAAGAATAATATATCCTCTTGAGAAATAGGAAAAAGACCAGCGTGGCACTCCGTTCAAAGTTAAAATCGTTCCAAATCTTTATTCATTCTTAATTATAAAATCCAAACATCGTTTCCAGCATAGAATCGCATCAAAGCCGCCGCGGCGTTTCGGAGAACATCTTCATATTCATGGCGATAGTGAATAATGGTTTGTAAAACATGGGTTTAGTTTGTTTTTTTTCCCTTCAATTTATGTGCTCGGCTATATTCAAATCTTCCATAAGGATATGTTCACACTGCATAATATTTGCGTTTAATACGCGGCAAGATGCGCGCCACAGTTACAGTAATCCATAGCTCTCATAGAGAACTATGGATTACGCCTTGTCCCCCTGCGCGTACAATACGATCTGACCAGTATGAGCTCTGGGTGTAATGCCTCCGTCGACGGCCGGGTTATTTAGTCACCCTGCTGCATTCAATCCCAGTCTCCACCCCGTGATAAAACACTTATTGGAGCATTCTGGGGTCCTCCTGAAGCCCTTAGGTTTCATTTTCAGTGCATCCGTTAGCTCGGGGCCTTCACAACATCCGAGGGGACTTTCAGGCCTAATCCCGGCCAGAGCCATGGCCTAAATGTGAAAAAGCAGCTGAGGGGATGGTACAGATTGTTAACCAGCTACCAGGCTGCTTCATCGTAATCTACCTTAACTTCACAGCACCCTGAGGAGGTGAAGGAATAAAAATAAGCCTTACCCGGATAATAAGCCTTAGCTGGGTTTTGGTGGGAGGGGGAGGGGAAATCATTGAAGACCTGTCTTATTTTTGAACAAATACCGTAAACTATAACCCAACCTGTAACGGGGAAGTACGCTTGTGGGCATATTCCTTTAATAATTTAGGGTGCTCTATCCCTCAATAAAACTGAATAAACACAGCCACGCGGTAGCCAAAAGCTACACTGAATCTAGTCACTTTGACTTCTAACTAGTTTGTTCACTTATTTCTTTAAAAACGGTTTGGCTCTCGGGCTTTTGGGAGCCATGGTAACAGCTGCCATTAAAAGGGTATTTCCATCATAAACATTTTTGAACGGGTTGCTCTGCTTCTCCCAAAACCACCTTAGGCTTCCGTAGTCATGGGCAAGTCCAGCCTCCTCTCCTTTGAATTGTATGGAGATTGTGATGGCTGTGAATTGGCAAACGGGGCTCATGGGACTGGTGAGACCGCTCTGTCTGTGCACAGTATATGCCTTAATGGGTTTAGATGGATATACCTTTAGGAGCCTCGATGCTGGAAACTTAGAGCATTAATAAGTTTACTCTATTGTTTTCGCCACACTTCCAAAAAGGACTCTTGTTATAGCTGGAAGATAGTCCTGTTTTCTCCAAATATATGGGAAATCGGCATCGGAGAAGTCAAGTTTGATAGAAAGTTAGTGTGACTGCAGGACAGTAACGGAATCCACCACTACGCGACTGAATTTTCTAATAACCGGGAGGTACAAGAAAAAGGCGACTGTGCAAAAAGTAGCTTTTATCAAAATGATTATTTCTTATTTACAATGTGCATGGTATATGCATAATTAGCTACAATGCCAACATATCCCAAATAGTCCCTGTAGTGAAGATAAATAAGTCCGTACTCGGCTGGACAACGTAGCTTATTCAAGCATGTTTAAACATCCCTTAAGAGCAGATAATCCAGTGATCGAGCCGTTCATATGAGCCAGCAGGCTTCATGCTGCATACTGTTGTGACGTTTCGGAAATCTCGGTTTCCTTTCTCAAGCATGCGGTCTGTAGGACTCTTTCCCTGATATGTAGGAACCTTGAATGCACAGGTGAATATTAGCCCTCTATTAACCACACAAACTAGACACCTATTTAAAATTTGACATACATCTTAATCCCCAGTATACTCACAACACTAAAATAGCTTTATTAACCAATATCTTATACTACTATACCTCTCATAAAAAAACACTTTAAGCTCATTGTTTCATTTAAGCCCTTCGGGGCCAATGTTCCCAACTTACAAATCCAAAATGCCTCACGTTAAAGCAACCTGGATTTGTAGAGACTGGTATCCTGAGCATGGACTTCCTCTAAGACGCACCACCTTATATCGCTGACAGTATGTTTATAATCATGAGAGAGCGTTGCTAGAACCGTCTCTCCATAATTTTTAACCATGGAATCTCTGCCTTTGTAGTTATTTTTTTTTTTACCATAGTTTTGTATTACCGATTTGTGTTCTCCTATCCTTACTTTTATGGGTCTACGTGTCTGTCCTACATAGCATTTGCCACAAGGGCATTTTATCAAATATAGGACATTGCTCGTTAAACATGTGAAATGCCCCTTCAAATAGATCTTAGTTCCCAACATTGGATGTGTAATATAGGGGCCACGTATAATTTCATGATTATAAACACACTCTTAGCGATATAAGGTGGTGCGTCTTAGAGGAAGTCCATGCTCAGGATACGAGTCTTCGTTGGTGAAATAAGTGATATTGAGGAGAGAGGGGAGGCTCCTATGAAGTTTCTGTGAAATTAAGTCAGTACATATGAAGATATAAATGGCGCTTGTGTGATACGTTAAAGGTACAAGAAAAAGGCCAGTGAATACTCACTAGTTATACAATACTTTTACTCTAAAAACGTGATTGAAGGAATGAAAAATACATAAAGAAATAGTAAGAGATAACAATTAAAAAACAAGTAAGAAATCAGTGAGAAAATGCATAGATAGTAGATGCATAACAATCCATTAATACAAGCCCATGCTCAGTATGTGCATAAATACCCAAAAATGGTCCTAGAAAATGTTTAGAATGATGTAGTTCTATCCAGACAGAGACCCTGAAACACAAGGCAAGAAGCAAATAAACTAATAAAAATGTAAAGGATACAGAACCTGAAACCTGTTGCATCCACAGCCACCCAATGTAGGTTTCACCACAACTGTATCCGATCACCTAAGATAAAGCTGTGATGGGAATGTGCATCAGGTGTTGGTGGAGCACCAGGTTTCCTGATCTGTATACTTCAAAAAATAAGGTAAGAAGCTAATAAACAAGTAAAATGCTAAAGTGTACAGACTAGGAAACCTGGCGCAGCACCAACACCCAATCTGCATTTCACCACCGCTTCATCTGGGGTGATAGATCTGATGAAGCTGTGGTGAATCCTGCGTTAGGTCTTGGTGCTGCGCCGGGTTTCCTGGTCTTTTAGAATTTTACTAGTTTATTTGCTTATTTTTCAGTGTCTAAATCTGGATTCAACAAAACCATTATACACATCTTCTTTAGCTATTTGTGAGCTTGTATTAATGGATTGTTGTGCTTGCTTTATGCTCCAGGACTCTACTATTTATGAATTTGCTCGCTGATTCTTTTTTTCTGAGGGGGGGTTCACACCGCGTCTTTTAGGCATAATTTCGCCTAAATACGTGCTTAAAGGGAATGTGTCATCAAAAATGACTCCTGTTTAATTCACGTTTTTATGTTAACACACATTTTAGGAATTTTTGGGTTGTTTTTTTTATTTTTCACATCACTTTCAATATTTTTTAATAATTCTTAAGTCTTGCAGTTTTCACTTTGACCACTAGGCCTTGTTTGCACTGCTTTAACAGCAGTCAGAGAGATGCTTTAAAGCAGCTTAATGCACAATGGAGAATTGAGACTGACTCGGTCCCATTGACTTCTATAGGAGAGTTTTCTAATCATGCTCTGTGACCTGGGAAGAAACCGGTGTGCAGAGAGGTGAAAGGGTGAACTGTGACTATCTCCTCTTGTCAATGGTGGATCCTGTGTTATCTATTCACACTGGTGTCTCCTTTCAGTTTGACCCTCTCTGTGCTGGTAATGAGCAGACAACTGAGAATCCATACAGCACAGGAAGTGTCAGACTATTATTGGGCGTAGTGGCCAAAGTGAAAACTGCAGGACTTAAACATTTTTTTAAGCATTTTTGGTTATATATATTTTTTTTAATTTTCCAGATCACTTTCAATATTTTTTAATAATTCTTAACATATAAAAAATAAGTCATTTTCTTTAAATACAGCCCATATAATGTGTAATACCAGTACCCATAGAGATTGATGTCAAATATGCAGGATCAATCATATGGCACGTATTTTGCAATCGTTATTTTGCGAGCATCTGTAGAGAAGGGACATGTCTCTATTTTGCAGGCATATATTCGCCGGCAACTAGTTAACTATAGGAGGTACAGATGTCCCTCAGGCTATTGCTGGGCATTTACAATGAATTGAATGAAGTGGTCAAAACCGTCCCCAAAAAACAGAGCATAAAATACCGGTCGGATTCTAATTCCGATACCGACCGTATTTTGGCTTTAGCAGTATGTGGATGTACACTATAGGAGATGTTCCCACGGCACTGATTTGAATCAATTTTGATTCAAAATGCATCCAAAAAACGGCATGAGTCTAGATCGGATCTCACGACGCGCACCAGTATTGGTTTGCAGCATTGGCTGCCCTTGTCTTTTTCAACGGAATTTGAATTCCATTTTGTATGAAAAGATCCAAAAGCGCGCAATCATAAACGAAGGCGAGTTTGGTTGCGCATTGGCGCATTCGTCTTTGTCAAGAATGACATGCCATTCTTTTACGATCAAAAGTAATGTAGATCAGTAAAGCACATTGTACTGTCTTGGGATCTGGTTTAGGGTAAATACAGCTTGTTAGGGGGGTTTAAACTATGTAAACACGGACTCGACACGTCATGTGTACATACCTTTGTCTACTTCCCACCTTTTTGTGTATTTTTGCATTCCTCCAGTCGTGTTTAGTGTGATCATTTTTTTTATCATGTTTACGAATAAAATCATTTTTCACTTGTAAATTATTTTGTTCCTTTTTTCGGCTGTTATATTGTTTTATGGAGCAGCACCTTTTCTCATGGTGTAGCCAAGGGCCGTGTTAATTTATTTGCAGGTTAAAATATTTAGACTCTGGCAAGTGTGATTCTACTGTATGAGTCATATGCAGACTTTTGTGCTGTTCTGTGCTTTTTAGCTAAAACCTCTGAAACCTTGGAAAAAAAAAGCAGACATAGATGTGGTTCAGTCCTGGATTTTTCTCCACTTGCTTAATTTACCAAATTTTGGAAAGTTCAAATGAGGATAGTTAATGAAGTATAGCTTTACACCGCAGGCTAGAACATATGACTGTACACGTCTAAATCCAGTTATGTGATAGTGATGTAGAGTCAAATGTATACGTATGACAGATCTCTATCCATTAGCGCGTCACTGTGATGCACGGACTACTGCTCTTAGGGTGATTACATTCACTAAAAAGCTGCATAAAATTAAGAGTATAGTATCCTATGGAGGGCTATTATTTCAGCATGGGTAGGATGCTTTGCTTTGTTTCCTTCGTCTGGATGCACCAAAACTATACAGTGTGTGGCCCGGAATAATAATGCAAATAGACATAATCAAGAGACAACACTACTGTCTGTAATTATAGCTTTGTAAAATCCTGGGATCATTGGTCACATACTGCATCATGTCCCTGGTCTCTGCTGTCTTCTATGGTTGCTTTTATGTGGGCAAATGTATTCACACCTGGTAAGCTTGTTCGATGGCATTGATTAGGGGAGTCAGACTAATTTTTACAGAGGGCCACATGGTTGCTTTTAAAGAGAACCTGTCACATAGATTATGCCCCCCTTGCTGAGGGCAGCACAATATAGTATCAGACCTGCTGTTTCCAGTGCTGTGTCCCTTATTCGTAAGATGCTGGTGTTTTCGTGTATTTAATGCTCAAATCTGCAGTTTTCAGCCAGAAGAGTAATTCGAAGAGTCCTTCAAAGAGTCTGTTTTTTTCAAACCCCCCCCCCCCCCACCTGAGGCTAGCCCCGCCCTCATCAACTGATAAACCTATTACTTTGAATAGGTAGAAACATGTGAATAACGGTCAGTGGGCGGAGCTAGCCTTTGGTGGGTGGAGCCAACACCTGCTCATGAATAAGATTTGATGGGTAAATGCTCTAAAACTGCTGCATCTTACAGAATAAGGGACACAGCGCTGGGAACAGCAGGTCTGACACTGGCTTGTGCTGCCCTCAGCAAGGGAGGCACAACCTATGTGACAGGTTCCCTTTAAAGGGCTTTTGGAAGGCCGATAGTGGGAGAGTTGTCAAAGCGGTGGCTATTCTATATGTTAAAGTTGCCACTCATAACAAAACGACAGTTAAAAAACAATTTTAAAACATTGGACATTGCTACAGAACGATTCGTAATATGGGCATCTGTTTAAGGAATACCCACGATTCATATACCGTAAGGGTAAATCTATTGCCAACCATATTATACACTCAGATATGGAGGTTCGAACAGCAAGACAGGAATTCTTACGTACACAAAAGAGAGGCACTTTTCCGTGTCTCTCGTGCCAGAATTGTACCAGTATCATTAGAGGAGAAAATATTGCACATCCCACAACAGGCTTTGACGTTCCCATTAAGGGATATTTCACATGTAATACATGTAATGTAGTGTACATGTTAGAATGTCCCTGTGGGTCCGTTTACTTAGGACAAACTACAAGAATGATTTGTACCAGATTAAATGAACATCGTTCACAAATTAGGCATTTTAAATCTGAAATAGAAGCTCAAAAAACTGAGGAAAGTAAGAATAAAAGAGAAGAACGCATAGATAAAAAGAAAAAATTTGGTGAAACATCAGTAGCAAGGCATTTTTTGAACTATAGACACAATGTCCGTGAGCTCAGATGGTGTGTGTTGGAAAAGGTAGAGGGCAGTGATCAGACAGCCATTATGAAGCGGATTTTAGGGTGCTTTCACACAGTGCGTTTTTTGATGCGTTTTTCAATGGGTTTTTTTTGTGCAGGAAGGCACAGCAGTTAATGCTGAACATTGCTGCACAAAAATCGCGGTAATTACCGCGATTTTACCAGCGAACTTACCGCGATTTTTGTGCAGCAATTTACAGCATTAATTGCTGTGCCTTCCTGCACAAAAAACGCATTGAAAAAAAGCATAAAAATGCACTGTGTGAAAGCACCCTTACAGCGAGAAGTATATTGGATCTCTCCATTTAAATGCCCTCACACCTGTTGGGCTGAATGAGGAATGCCGATGGAGTGCATTCCTGTGATCAGCCATGGTGCCGATTAGCGTCTAGCGGTGCTTACCTTCTGTCTAGATAAATAGAACGAAGTGATAATTTATTTTAAGGAAAAGGGTATTAAAGGGGATTTGCCGAGAGAAAGTTTCTTACCAAGTTTCTTACCTCTTTCATTAGCCCAGGCAGAATGTCAACAAATCACGCTGAGTCATGAAGCTGCAGTGGAGAGAGGGAGAGGGGAGGGGGGAGTGAGGAATCCAAGGGAGCGTCTCAAAACTTAAGTGAACTAATAAAAGGTACAACAGTGGATTCAAAACAGCAAGACAGCCTCAGACGGCACTGTCAGGAGGAGCCTTATCTGCTAAGAAGCTAATGTAATGTAAACAAATCACGGAGCTGAAAGAGACAGAGACTCTCACAGACACACACAGCCAGAGCACAGAGCCTGCATAACGGATCCTGTGACATGTTCACTCAAATAATCAAACTATAGCTTGTGAATTCTGTATACAAAAGAGAACACCTATTCTACACAGCAGATTGAAAGCTTCTTCATGTTTTCTGTCATCAGATAAAGCAGGGATCTAATAACACTACAGCTAGTTATATTTGTATACAAAAGAAAACATATTGCTACCCGGTGCCTTAAAAGACCATTCATTTTGCCTGTCATCAGATAAGAAGTGTTTCACGCAAGCGCGGCCTTTCAGCTCCTGGGTCGTGACTAGGGGAAGCTTTGAGGTAACCAAGGGGGATTGAGAATGCTGTAGCTCTCAGAGTTTTCACTTTTTTTAATCACATATATTTAGAAAAGTGATTACCCATTTTGGAGGTTCCCACGTCAACATTACATGGTGGCAAAACCCCTTTAAATAGGAATAATAAGGTTTTTAATAAATTGTAATTTTTTTATGATATATACGTAAAGATGACGAATTTGTGATGTATATAAGGAGGGGGAGGTATGTTGCCAGCCATATGCTTGACAAAGGAGGTCCATTGCGGATAAATCCTCCGAAACGTTGCGGCTTCGGCATCAGCTCTGATGAGTAGATGTCTGCTCTTTTAACATGTGCTGCACATCATGAACAAAACGTGTTTGCTATGCATTAGTAAGAAGTTTGTTATATATCGCTATCATGATTAATTTCTAGATGAAATAAAACAAAGATTTCAAACTTAGTTTGTTTGCTATGCATTAGAAGGATGGATGTCATATGCTGCTATAAGGATTGAATTCCTACATGAGAAGATGTAACAAAACAAATGGAGTTTTGTGCTATAAAGGAAGAGCTAACCGTGATGTAAAGTATTTAATCTTTTATAAAAGCTTGAATGAAATGAAGAATTGTCGTCTTGTTACGAGTGGCAACTTTAAAATATAGAAGTGTGTATAAAGTTAGACAGTGGGGGAATCTGTCTTTGGTTGCCTTACTACTCACGAGCTAAACAAATGCCCTAAACTTATTGGTACAAAGCTGTGCCTCTGCCTGTGGGCTGCTGAACAGAACAGATGGAGGCCACAGTCGGTGTTGGTGCCACCTCCTCTCAGAAGGAAAAGGGTTAAATAATGAGGTTAAAATCAGGTTTTTAAATAGTGGGCATAGAGGTTAAGAGTTATACATAATAAAAGTTACGTTTTAGTGTTTTACAGATAGAGAACTGATAGAGTTTAAGTTTGCCTATGGCAAAATAGTAAATATAGTGATCAAAAGTCACTCTCTGTTCTCTTGCGAGATTTCCAATTTTTGGGAGATTATGTGACCTCCTCTGCTAGGCACTGGCTGCATCCCAGTGGAGAGCTGGACCTTGTCCATCTTTGATCGTTTGTGTCCGCGCTCTTGTGGGTACACCAGAGGACGTGGCGGGCCCGATTTCGCCCATGGGCCTTGAGTTTGATGCATAGGGCAATGATGCACTTTTTATGAGAATAATTTAATTTTCAGCTCCATTCACATCACGATTTATAACTCCGTCACAGCTATACCATGGTGGGATTACAGAGCAAACCTGGTCTGTTTTTGACTACGTTTGCTTTGATGCACATTCGTATATGCTTTATGTGCCGGACATTGTTGACCAGTTTGTGTAGAGCAAACATAGTCCCCAAAACACTGGGGCACATTTATCAAGACAGTTACACCAGAATTCTGGCACAATTTGCGCCAAAAGTAATGTTGTACATGCTTTACACCACATTTTTGATGTGTAATAGACACGTCAGTGCTGATCACAAGGCATTATGGGAAAGGAGCTGAGAAGCTCAAGCGCCCTCTATTGGATGTAACAAATCCTCAATTTGCTTTTCTAACCCACTGAGTCTTGAGAAAGCAAAAAAGGATATTGGCCAAGCCAGTGTCACTCAACAGCGCTGTATGCAGATGAGCGATACTGGCTTGGCTAATATCGTTTTTGCTTTCTCAAGACTCAGTGGGTCAGAAAAGCAAATTGAGGATTTGTTACATCCAATAGAGGGCGCTTGAGCTTCTCAGCTCCTTTCCCATAAGGCCTTGTGATATGCATATGCTTAGTAAAGGGCAAAAAGGCAATTTTAAACTCTACACACCGTAAGGTGCTCTTCTCAAGGACAGATGTTCTCCTTTCTGAACTTCTGTGCCGAGTCTGACAAAAGGGGCACGGCCTCAGTAAAATGAGCGTGCTTTTTACTGGAAAGGGGCGTAGCTTAGAATGCAATGCCGTGTGCCACAATTTTGCCGCAGTTAGTGGCATAAAGTAAGCCCACTTTAAAAATGGTATAAACTTAGACTAGACAGTTCTTACATGCGCCAGATTTAGGAACACTATGATTTGCATTGTAAATGTCTAGTTTAACTTAAAACTGTTAAGAGTTGGATAATATTGATAATTATGCTCTATTGTGTTTGCCTTAGGGCATGTTCACACGGCGGATTTGGCCGCGGGTTTTGGCGCGGTTGCCGCAGCCAAAACCTCGTCCAAAACTCGCCCCAAACGCCCCCAGTTCATTACATGGTTTCCTATGGGAAACAGCGTTGCTATTCACACGGCGCGGTTTGGGCCGCAGCCATGCCGCGCGTGTTTGAGAAGTCTTCTGTCAATTCTTGTAGCGAGTCTTCGGCGCGTTGTCGGCGTGGGTTTCGCCATGCTTTTCGGTGGTTTTGGGAGCGGGTTTTGCCCTGCCTATTAATTTGGGTGAAAACCTCGCCGCAAACCGCGCCCAAAACCACGCCGCACCCGCGCCGATAAACCTCGTCGGGAGACGCAAGTTTGAGGCGAGGTTTGGCCGAGGTTTTGGCCGCGGCAACCGCACTGAAACCCGCGGCCAAATCCGCCGTGTGAACATTCCCTTATAGTTTTCTATGCCTCCCATGTGGTACATATCAAGATATCTTTTTAAGCAGACACCAAACATAATGTGAATGTGACCTTAAGTGGTTGACCGATCTAGACAGCCCCTTTCCATGAGCCCAAGTGCATCATACGAAAAGGTTTTTTTTTTTGTCACACGCCCCTATGTGGGTTAGAAGGGAGAAGTGCTACAAAGGCAGGCTTCAGTATGCCAAACCTGTCACGGCTATTACAATGGATTATATTTTGACTAAGTGCTGTACAGTATAATACCATAATTCCTATCAAATAAGTAGCCACATGGAGTTTTTTTCCTGGCAAGACCAGCTGATTATTGAAGCTGAACTTAAATCTCCTTGCTAAAATGCTGATACAGATAGTAATGATTCCTTTAAAGGGAATCTGTTGCCATTTTTTTTTACTTATTAAAACCAGATATTGATGCATATTTTCTTTCTTCTTTGCCGTTTTTTTTTCTGATTGTAGATTTCTCAATTCAGTCGTCTATATATGATTGTGGGGACAGCATTCTTGCCTGCACTGCTTTAACAGCATTTAGAGAGATTCTTTACAGCAGCTTCATGCACATAGGAGACTGAACTGAACTTCTATAGGAGAGTTTTCTAGACATGCTCTGTGACCTGAGAAGAAGTCAGTGTGCAGGGAGGTTAGAGGGGGAGCTGTTACTATCTCCTAATATGACCGGTGGATCCTGTGTCATCTATATACATGGGTGTCACCTTTCAGTGTAATCCTGCCTGTACTGATAATGAGCAGACTACTGAAAATTTCTCTACAGAACAGGAAGTGTCAGACTATTATTAGGCTTAGTGGCCAAAGTGAGAACTGTAGAATTAAAAAAAAAAAAAAAAAAAATGTATCATGTAAAATTCATGTATCGTTAAGTTGGGCCGTAAGGTTTATTGTTGTTGCTGCACAAATTGTATTGCAACAAATGTTGAAAATTGCTTTGATTTTCTACCATCTCTTAAAGGGGTTGTCTCGCTACAATGATTGGGTTTTAATTAAAAGATCTTTAAAAAACAAGCAGCTTTGCAATATATGTTCATTACAAATGTCCTCCTGATTTTGAGCTAGCCCTGTTCGTAGGAGTGCATCAGCTTCTAAAATTTCTATAGCAGCTGACCTGTTGATCCTTATCTTACTGGCTGTCAGGTCTAAATGACTCATCACCTTTGAAGCCAGGACGGAGCAGAGAGCCCCTCCCGCACAGAAGGCTTCTGTAGTGTAGGAGGAGGAGGGAGGACTCTGGCTTCTATTGTCCTGCGCCTGGATTAACCCTGTGTGTGCTGCTTCCTCCTGCTCTCTACACAGATTGAGAAAAGCAGAGATTAGGCTGATCGATAGATGTGACAGCAGTGACCCTGTGTGTTACTATAATCATGATGTCTGTGGAGCTGTAACTATAATAATACTATACAGATCAGGAGGGTTGTGAAAGTTCATGCTGTGCTGTACTAGGGACACTCCTGAGTAAACACTTTGCAGCTTCCCTGCCCCCTGTTCTGAGAGGGTTTGTTTGTTGTTGCTGGAGATGTGGAGATATGTAAGCTAAGCAGATGTGGAGATATGTAAGCTGTTCTGCTATTAGCAATCATAGACCTCTCTAGGCAGCACACACAGGGTTAACTCTGGGAGCAATCCCCCTGCCCCCCCCTGCTGTATAGAAGTTATGGGCGGATAGCTGCCTGTGTGCTGAGGGGAGGGGGGAACAGGGAGGAGAAGAGGCAGAGAAGCTAGCACGCCCCTCAATTCAACACCCATTCACAGACAGAGCCTGAAAGCTGTTAAGGAGACAACTCCTTTAAGCTTTCCGTAGGTGGAAAGAGTTTCTCAGATCTGCACAGGTTTTCCAATTCCTTTCAGTATAGGACATTTGACAGCGGAGAGGGATTCATTCAGAGGCTTTTTGAAATTCTTTCCCGTGTGGAATATTGTTCTGCTGCATTATTGATTTTTGCCACACATATTTTTAGGGCCTTAAATATTTTAAACACCACTAAAATGTTGGAAAATAAATAAGGATTAGCTGTAGTGGTTATGTCTCCATGTCCAAAGAGAGAGACTGGTGGTGGACACAAGAAGCATGGGAACAGATGTGGGGGGAGATTGCTCAGGGTGCTTTCACACAGCGCAGTTTTGGTGCAGTGTTAACTGCGTGCCAACTAAACTGCCGTTATTAGCAGCAAGCTTCTTTCAGTTGTCTAAATTGTTCAGAAAGTGTCTCAAATAAGTAATCATTGACTGTGTGTGAAGTATTGTGGATTACATGCACATGCACATGCTAATTGATTACTCACTTTCCAAACAGTTTAGATAAGTGAAAGAAGATTACTGGTAATAAAGGCAATTTAATTGAAGCGCAGTTAAAACTCCACTAAAACTGCGCTGTGTGAATGCACTCTAATTGATCACTCACTTTTAACACCTTTCTAAACAGTTTCGATGAGTGAAAAAAGCTTGCTGGTAATGAAGACAATTTTATTGCTGTGCATTATGGCAAGTGAAAAAAAAGCACTAAAAACGCCACAAAATAGCACCATGTGCAAGCGCGCTTAGGGTGCTTTCGCATGGTGCGGTTTTGATGTGTTTTTTTTTTTCACTTACAGTACTGCACAGCAATTAAACTGCCTTTATTACCAGCAATTATCTAAATAGTTTGGAAAGGTATCACCAGTGAATGATCAATTATTGTGTTTAAAGTTTTGAAGATTCCAAACACAGTAATGGATTACTCACGTGTAAGGGTATGTTCACACGGCTTATTTTGGCGCTCATTATGCCGCATATTGCGTGTTATACGCTGCAAAATGCACGCCACAATTACGGTAATCCATAGCTCTCATAGAGAGCTATGGGTTACATGTCGTCCCCCCGCGCGTACAATACGATAGCGGTGAATACGTGCTGCTGACAATGAATGTCTATGGGACCCCCCCCTCCGTGCTTTGGATAGATGCGCTGATCAGTGCGTCGCTCCAAAACACTCAGTGTATTGCGGCACATACCATACGCGCCACAATATACCGTGTAAACATACCCTAAGGCTATGTTCACATGGCGCAATTACGCCAGGTGTTTGGGAGTCGTGCTGAACGGCGCGTCCTCTGACGCGGGGAGTGGGGGGGGTGGTAATTGTACGAGCGGGGAGAGGAGGCGTAATCCATAGTTCTCTATGGATTACCATAATTTCGGCACAAATACGCCGAGAACTGCGTGCCAAAATGTGCACACGTTTTTTTTGGGGGGGACAGAAATACACAGCAATTAATGGTGTGCATTTCTACAAAAAAGTGCCACAAAAACGCCAAAAAATGCACCACAAATGCGCCATGTGAAAGCCCCCTAGCTCCTTTCTGAACAGTTTAGATAATTGAAAGGAGCTTCCTGGTGACCAGGGTAGATTAACTGCAGTACCGTTCTGCAAGTTAAAAAAACGCACCAAAACTGCACCGTTTGAAAGCAGACTTAGATGAGTACTGCTACTTTTATTATTTTACAAACTTTTGAGATGTTTAAACAAAAAAAAAAGGGGGGTGCAGGTGACCCCTTAAAAGTTACACTCAAGTGAGGATGCAGTTTACAAAAAGCAGTAATAAAACGTTGTTGTGGGATGTCTCATTTTAGGGTAAGGCCACAGGAAGCATCTCACTGGTGAAGGACTTGGTTTTTAGCTAGGTTTTCAGCTAAGCACTATTTGTACTTGCAAATCTGTGCAGCCGTTAACCAACTACGGTATTTTTTATAGCTGGGTAATTTTACAGGTAACGCTTAGTTCACATGGGACATTATGCCAACTTTTTGTGCATAAAATGTGCAATAAAAATACAAACACACCCCAAAAGTGTCCCATTGTTTTTTTTTTTTAATGGCCACGTGCTGCTCTTCACATAATGGGGGGAAAAAAGTGTCCGTTTTTCCATGTGTATTTAGTGCGGAAAACAGGATGGGATCCAGGACTCAGATTAGCCCCATCGGATGGACTTAGACTGCACTGTGTTTTAGGACACAGACCGTGTCAGCAAGAAAGTGATTCTGAGGGCTTCCCCAGGGGAGAAGAACCACCATGTGAATCTAGCCTAAAACTGCATTTCACTTGCAATATCATGTGGCCGTTATGGGTGCTTTTACACGGAGCGATTTTTGGTGCCGAAATGTACATCATTAAAGGGGATGTATCGCTTCTTCAGTTCGTGTGTTTCAAAGTATTTTCAATTTCTCAGCTCTACAAATCCAGGGGCGTTTCTTCCCCTCCCAGCTGGGTGTTTAACTAAAGGATGATGTCATCATCCCCCGCTTCACTGTTCATGCTCGCTCCCGAGCCCTCTTCTTTCCCTCCCCCTCTCTGTCCACATCTCACTGTTCCTCTCCCTATGCAGTCTTATTTTGTAAGAGCTGTTTAAATACCACATACCTACATTCAATCTAGACAGTCTTCTATGAACTCAGTCTTCTATGATCTCTTCTCCTCTCTCAGCTGGAGGTTTGTTACAGTTGAATCCAGTCTTCTATGAAGGGCACATATCTCCCTTTTATGCAGGAGAGTTAGGCACCATGGCACAATTTTGCTGTTTTCTGATTGTACAATCAGCTGCAGTGTGTTTCTGCTGGGCGTGCAGAGTGAAATTGCTACGGCCCCTTAATCTGAGTGAGAGAAGCAGGGATCGAGGCACAATTCTGCTGTTTTCTGATTGTAGAAGCAGCTGCAGCTCCTGGCTGTGCCGAGTGAAATTGTGCCGGTCCCTTACTTTGAGTGAAAGAGACAGGAAGGCTCGCTCCCGTGAATCCGACCGGGGGCCAGCCAGAATGTAAATTAGTAGAGCAGTCAGCCAATGACAGGACAGGAGGAGGAATCTGACCGCCACTGGGGAACTGTGTTTACAGAAACAGAAGATAAGGGAGACCGTGAAAACAAGACAGCTTTGCTAATGACATCCAATTGCAAAGTTGCTTGTTTTCACTGTCCCCTTATTCTGAAGACCATTTAATGAAATGATACAACCCCTTTAACACCTTCATGACCCTGGGCATATGAGTACGTCCCAGGGCCGCTCAGGGGCTTTGCATGGGGATCGCGCCGCGACACCCCCCCCCCCGCACAGCTGCCGGGTGTTAGCGGCATGTCGCCACGAACACCCGGCAGTACCAGCGCCGGCGGGTGGCTCCGCCCGCTGGCGCTGTTTTACCCATCAGACACCGCGGCAAAGATGGCCGCAGCGTCTGAATTAACGCCGATCGGTGCCGCGAACCGATCGGTGCAGTGATCGGCATCAGCGCCGATCCGATCACCGGGCATTGTGGTGGGGAGCCTTGTGAAGGCTCCTGTCACTTACCCTGGCCGGTTTGCCCCACTTCCGTCCGCAGACAGGAAGTGGGGAAACCGCCATCTTTGTACACCCTAATGCATTGCCTATGCAATGTATTAGGTTGTATTAACAATTGCGCCCCCTAGTGGTCAAGCACCATAGGGGGACTAAATGTCACAGTAAAAAAAAAAATTAAAGTTTTAAAGTACAAAAAAAAAGTATTAAAAGTTCAAATCACCCCCCTTTCCCCATTTTACAAATAAAATCATTAAAAATAATAAAAAAGTTACACATATTTGGTATCCCGTGTCCGAAAAAGTTCGATCTATAAAAATATAACATAATTTATCCCATACGCTGAACACCGTAGAAGAAAAAAAATTCCACACGCCAAATTGCGTTTTTTTGGTAATTTTACGTCACTCAAAAAATGGAATAAAAATGATCAAAAAAGTCACATGCATTCCAAACTGCTAGCGATAAAAAGTACACTTCAGCCCGCAAAAAATGCCCCATCACTGACGTCCGTTTGTGTTAGTACAAAAAATTTATTGGTCGCACAAAATGGCGCCGTGGCGCAAATTTCAAAAATAGAAAATATTTGGAATTTTTGTTACGGTACCAAAAAAATACCGAAAACCCTTCATGTTTGATATTGCCGGATGCGTATCAACCTGTAGAATACAGATAACACATTATATTACCGAAGATTGAACGCCATAAAAGCAAATCACCCAGAAACATGGCGAAAATACGTTTTTTTTCACAATTTGTCCCACTTGGAATTTTTTTGCGGTTTTCCAGTATATTCTGTAGTATAGTGAATAACACCATTAGAAAGTACATCTTGTCCCGCAAAATAAAAGCCCTCATGTGTCTATGTAGTGGAAAAATAAAAAGGTTATGGCTTTGGGAAGGCAAGGAGGGAAAAACGAACGTATCACAAAAAAAAAAACCCGGTTCCTGAAGGGGTTAATTTCTGTGCCTTTCTGCACAAAACACATCCAAAAATGCACCAAAAAACGGTCCATTGTGAAAGCACCCCAGTCTACTTAAAAACTGTGCCTGACCATGGTTTTTTTCCGTCCGTGCCTGTAAGCTGTATATGGTCTTACTCTGTGTTCCTGGCACAGATTTAAAAAAAAAAAAAAAAAAGAGTAAACTAGAAAGTGAGTACGTTTTATCCCCAAATCTAATTCTGCGTTTGTGATTTGATTTACAGCCCTTTGATGATAATTGTTACTTTTGTGAATGGCTTCTCAGGCTGGAGGGGATTTTTGTGGTGGAACTGAACAAATAGGTGGCTTGCAGGTGTTGGTGCTAAAATTATTATAATACTAAGCTGTTTATCGTGACTTTTGCTAAAAGTGCTTTCTACATGACCCCACTGTCTCATTTTCACACTTCACATATCATGGAGTTGACAAGGTTTCCCTCGAATAGTTCCCTGAGCAGCCATTTGTCATATCTCTGTAGTAAATGGAACCTGCATGGACTCCGTGTTTGCACTCAAGGGGCCATTCAGTGTCAACAGCTCCTAAGCTTAACAGCTTGATGCTGCTGAGCAATCTTGCATATCCCTGCCGCTCCAATATTTTATGAGCAGGACTGGATTTGCTCGGTATCCATTGGGTTAAATAATCTAAAAATTATCTTCTCACAAAAAAGTAGTCCACAAAAAAGCTTTTAATACGGCAACTAAATCCGCAAATAGCCCTGTTAAAGCAAATGCTTTAATTACGGGTTATGAACGACTACACCAGGTCTTAAAGCAGGGGTCTGCAACGTCGGTTCTCTAGCTGTTGGGAAACTACAACTCCCATCATGCATTTATCATTTATAGATCAGTGGGCATGATGGGAGATGTAGTTTCCCAACAGCTGGCGAGCCGACGTTGCACACCCCTGTCTTAAAGGGTTTGTTGTCTCGCTTTACTATTTCACAGAGCCTCAGCAAGCTTCAGGCTCACACTTCCTGGTCAGGCAGTGGGTGGTTCTACAGCAATAATTTGACATATACGCTCTGCTATTCCTGTTACTGTGAGATGATTGCTGGAGGTTTGTATACTGTAGTGCACAAGGCTGCAGAGCTCTAACGATATGTTCACACGACGAGTATTTCTCCATGGATTCCGACTTGAAATAATTATCTGCAATCGAAGTAAACCGTTCCCATTGACCCCATTAACCTCAATAGAAAATATACATTGTAGTTGATTATAACGCGTATTTTGGGCGATCGGTTTTTCGGTTGTATTTCATGTGGAAATTTACTATTGATGTCAATGGAGATGGCTAAAAACCGTACGTTTAACACACCCCAAATAATTGGCTTTTAATGTAGAGCCACATCTAAAATCTAGTAGAAATGAACAAGACTCGTTTCTGACTGTAAACCTAGAGTTAAAAAGCAACCTGAAATCTACCTGCAATATCGTGTGAATACTCGTTGAGAACCGCGTTCTCCGAAAAGTAAATTTTACTCATCGTGTGCACATAACCATAATGGTTAGGGTATTGCCACGCGGCACTGACAAAATACCAGTCCGATGCCAACCGGTATTTATCAGCTTTTGTACGTTTTAGTGGGACGGTTTCGGTTTGCGGATTCAGCCGCCCCCCTAAACATTAAAGGGGTTGTCTCACTACAAGTATTGCTACTTTTTATGTTAAAGATTTTGCAAAAACAAGTCACTTTGCAATATGTGTCCATTAAGTGTCCTACCTCTTCCTCGATATCGCCTCTTGTATGGGCGGCATCAGCTCCTCAGGTCACTATAACTACAGACCTGTTTGATCTCTCCTGATAGGCTGCCAGTGCTGGTTGCTATAGCTACAGACCTGGCTTCTACTACAGCCTCGTAGAAGCCAGTAAACACACCCCTGAATTCAAAATTAAATCAAGAAAACAGGACTGAGGTAAGATGAATCAGTGTAGTGAGACAACCCCTTTAATCAAAGACAAGTTTTAAAATAAAAAAAACAATAAGTCATTCTTGATGACACATACCCTTTAATCTAAGAGAGCCTCTCTTGACCAATTCAGTTTTTGCTATGCATTCTCCACTCTTGAAATATCACAAGTTCAGTTATGTAGTACCATCAGTACCTCTGGGGAGATGCCCCTTTTCAAAGGGCTTCACACCAGGTGCCAGCTGCTGGCATGTGGTCTGATGCCTGCTTTCTATCTTAAAAATGTAGTTACCCCATTCCGGATGATAGGCCATTTTAATAAGTATTTTTTCCCCTGAATTTTTCATCTTTCAGCGGATGTTTTAATGAGTGTTTGTATCTTCCTCTTTGCAGTGTTCATGCAGCAGTGACATGGTGAAAATCTCAATGGACATATTTGTAAAAAAGTTTCAGCCAGAGAAGTATGAGATTTGGAAACAAGGAAAAGACAACTATACGATTGACCACACGAAACCTACTCTTCCATTAACGCCGGAAGTGAAGGCCTGGATGAGTAAAAGGAGAAGGAGGATGAAGAATGCATTGAAGGGGTATATGGGAACCATTATTACATTGTCTTTTTCATGTTCAGTCATGTATTTGTTAAAGACAGTGAAACTTTTTATTTTTATTTTTTTTTGCTGTTTGTATGTATTGGCTGAATGTACAGTTTACGGTTCCGTTCTGAGCCTCCAGCGCAGATTACGGGAAAAATAGTGCGGCATGCAGTGCTTTTTTTCCTGTTAAAATGAAAGCCGCTAGGACAGAGACTTGCCAACCCCATTCTAGGCAATCGGGTCATCAAGCTCGGTTGGTGTCTGTCAGTTAATGGACCCGGTTAAACTTTAGGCAAGATACAGTATTTGTGTTCTCAGTACAGATGTAAGAGCAACATATTGATGTTTTATTACTAATGCGGTATATCTGGGCACATTATCCTGCTGAGGCCACAGCCATTGCCATGAAGTGCTGGTTCATGTTTTTCTTTGCTTTTCACTAGTAAATCCTGCTCCAAATTATATAAACTTTCCATAATATAATGTTCTATATATCACAGAGCTCAGCTTATCTCCTCTATCATATAACCCTATATATCACAGAGCTCAGCTCCTCTTCTCTATCAAAGAAACCTCTATATCACAGAGCTCAGCTCCTCTCCTCTAGCATATAACTCTAAATATCACAGAGCTCAGCTTATCTCCTCTACCATATAAATCTATATATCACAGAGCTCAGCTTCTCTCCCTAATATAGAGCCAACATATGATTTATCTACTAATGCGGTATCTGGGCACTTTCTGCTGAGCACAGCCATTGCCATGAGTGATGGTCATGTTTTTTTTGCTTTCATAGAATCCTGCTCCAAATATATAACTTTCCATAATATAATGTTCTATATATCACAGAGCTCAGCTTCTCTCCTCTATCATATAACCCTATATATCACAGAGCTCAGCTCCTCTTCTCTATCATATAATCCTATATATCACAGAGCTCAGCTCCTCTCCTCTATCGTATAACCCTATATATCACAGAGCTCAGCTTCTCTCCTCTATCATATAACCCTATATATAACCCAGCTCAGATCCTCTCCTCTATCATATAACCCTATATATCAGAGCTCAGCTTCTCTCCCTCTATCATATAACCCTATATATCACAGAGCTCAGCTCCTCTCCTCTATCATATAACCCTATATATCAAAGAGCTTAGCTTCTCTCCCTCTATCATATAACCCTATATATCACAGAGCTCAGCTCCTCTCCTCTATCATATAACTCTAAATATCACAGAGCTCAGCTTATCTCCTCTATCCTATAACCCTATATATCACAGAGCTCAGATCCTCTGCTCTATCATATAACCCTATATATCACAGAGCTCGGCTTCTCTCCCTCTTTCACATCCTGCTCTCAGATAGGGCAGGATCAACCACCTGACCGTTTCCCAGTAACTGGTATCATTGTCACAAGATAATTAAAGTTTTGCCATCTATTACTAGTGAAGTAAATGGTACCAACCAATGGCCTGGTATCTTGGTTATGAGCCATAGCAGAATATTCTGTAGTTTCGCGCTTGCTATGTGTAATATAATGATGTACATAAACTGGTTAATATAACTTAACTGGATTCGGACTAGATTTCCGTTAAGCTCTGCTTTCCTCTCCTTGTCTTTTAATAGCATTTTGCACTGATTGACAGCCCGTGCCGGTTTGATCTAATTTTCTTTGGTTATATTCCTGTTCACCTTTGTCGTGGCAAAGTCCCAAAGGTTATTCATCCCAACCTTTGAAAACTTGAGGAACTTTGATAGAGGCTTAGCAAGTCTCCAAATCAAGCCGTGATCTGTAACGTAATAAATTCTAAACACTATCAGCACACAAAAAAATGACATTTTTGTGCTGTTTTATTAAGGTGAAAGGCGTTTATATTAGAAGCTGTTTTATCTTATCCACGCCAGACGTTGTAATCTGACAGCAGTATCTTCCATTACAGCCTTCAGCACACCACAGCTCGTTGTAAGAGGCTTAAGACTCAGGAGGACAAGAAAGTATCAGCCATGGTAGTCGGGGCAGAAATCATAGCTACGGAAGCGGCTACAGATGGTTTCAAGGTCAATGAAAAACCCACGGAAAATGCAGTGCAAGTAAACAAAGAGGAGCCTTCGGGGGACGAGAGGAACATTAGAGAAGTGCATCTGGATCACAGTCTATTGAGTAATATCCAGGCCCCAGGTGAGATGAGGACTGATTAGGTTTCTCTGATAAGTTGTAGGTAGTTACAGGTATGGTGTTCAGCCTGGTCTTCTGTGCAGCAGAATCGTGAGGTAAATTACGGGTTTCAATGTCCTGTATCAAAATATGAAAGCCCTGAAGATCTATATCCGTTACTCGGGCAAGCAGATGATATGAGGTTCACGCTCATCTTTTACAGTGTAAAATATAGAACAGAACTTGGGGAAAAAAACTGATAAAACAGTTCCTTTTATTGAAAAAATCTTTTCAAGCTGTGTCATGGTATTGAAGGCAGCAACAAAAACCAATGGACCGGGGGCTCGTTTCTTGGTAATAATCCTCGTAGAGATAGACGTATGATAAAAATAAATTTTATTCAATTACAATATTAAAGGGGTTGTCTCGCTACAATGATTGGGTTTTAATTTAAAGATCTTTAAAAAACAAGCAGCTTTGGGAATATATGTTCATTACAAATGTCCTACTGATTTGAGCTAGCCCTGTTAGTATTACTACATTTAGCTTCTCAAATCTCTATAGTAGCTGACCTGTTGATCCTTATCTTACTGGCTGTCAGGTCTGAATGACTCATCACCTTTGAAGACAGGTCAGAGCAGAGAGCCCCTCCCGCACAGAATGCTTCTGTAGTGGAAGGAGGGGGAGGGAGGACTCTGGCGTCTGTGTCCATGCAGCCTGGATTAACCCTGTGTGTCCCTGCTTCCTCCTGCTCTCTTCACAGATAGATGTGACAGCAGTGACCCTGTCTGTTACTATAATCATGATATGTCTTTGGAACTGTGACTATACTAATACTGTACAGATCAGGCATGTGAATACTTTACGCTCTCCTGTATTAGTGAGACATCCTGAGTATAGTAACACTTTCCTTGTTGTTGCTGGAGATGTGGAGACTTGTAAGCTAAGCAGGGGATATAGGAACACATGCATCCTCCCGGCTCTGTTATTAGCACACCACTTCACATTCCTCTCTACAATCATAGATCACCCCTCTCCTTTAAAATAACTATGCAGGCAAAAACATGGTGAACTCTGAGTGCAAACCCCCCCCCCCCCCCTGTATAGAAGTAGCTGCCTGTGTGCTGATGGGAGGGGGGAGAGGGAGCAGAACAGACAGACCAAGAAGCACGCCCCTCAGTTCAACTTACCAGGGACACTGACAGGCTGAAAGCTCGTAATGAGACAACTCCTTTAAGGTATGAGCCCCAATATTGCAGCATAACGTGCATAACGCGTTTCGTGCCTGTACGGCACTTCCTCGGATGCTTCTATGTTACATAAAAAACGTTTGATTTTTATGTAACATAGAAGCATCTGAGGAAGTGGCATGGTATTGAATGCAAGAGAGATCACTGCCACATTTCAAGCTAGCTCCTAGTCATAGCACACTCGCTCCAAACTCGTCAGCGCGTTTTTTATGTAACATAGAAGCATCTGAGGAAGTGCCGTACAGGCACGAAACGCGTTATGCACGTTACTCTGCAATATTGGGGCTCATACCTTAATATTTTAATGGAATAAAATTTATTTTTATCCTACGTCTATCTCTACGAGGATTATTACCAAGAAACGAGCGCCCGGTCCCTTGGTTTTTGTTGCTATTTTCCATAGTTGCCTGTCGCCTTTTTTGGCTCTGGAGGATTAGGACTACGCGGCCGCTGTTTCCAAAGCTCGGATTGAGCCACCTGTGTCATCATGAGTGTTGTGCCTCTACCATAATCGCACAACACCACCAGGTGAGCATCCTCTATTGTATTTTATATATTGCTTATTGTATTGGACGTACTTTCACAGAAGAGCGCCACCTCTCTCTTTTTTATACCCTTTACATGGTATTGAAGGCAAGAGATCACGCTGACGCGTTTGGAGCGAGTGTGCTATGACTAGGAGCTAGCTTGAAATGTGGCAGTGATCTCTCTTGCATTCAATACCATGCCATGTTTTTAAAAGTTTTTTCTCAATAAAAGGAACCATTTTTAACAGTTTTTCAAGGAGTACTGGATTTCTAGTTTTCCCAAGTTCTATTTAAATAAAAAAATAACCTTTATTTAAATCCTTAAAATAAGAGGGAGAAAATATTCTCTCTAAAGTGCAAGAAATCAAGTCCGTTCAAAGCTAGAAGAAAAGGATCACTGCGCAACAACCACAAAGGTATCCAGCTACAGTTTGTACTGGGTGCCTGTGGTCAAAAGTGAAGAGCACAGGGTAGGATATACCAGGTAAAAGAGGTACTACAGGTTAAAGTAGTAGTTGATGATGATTACAAGGGGACTTTAGGTCAGTTATGGAAAGACTTTCCCTGTTACAACCCTGTGCCAAATACTAGTAGTCACCTAAAGCCTGTAATACAGAGCAACCGCCCCTACAAGGACGACCCCGTCTGGAACCTGACCCTGTTTCAAAGTGGTCCCTGTTGTGTCCTATCACATAAACATCAGAAAGATTCATTCGCTTATAGTCCCAATAAGTGAATGGATCTTTCTGATGTTTGTTTATGTGATACCTTTGTGTCTGTTGCGCAGTGATCCTGAGAGAGAATATTTTTCCCTCTTATTTTAATGATTTAAGTAAAGGTTATTTAAGTTTACCTTCCAAAAATTGGCGCAATATATAGTTGGGTGTTTGGATCTATAACCCTGATTTTTTTTCAGGTTAACCATATGGTCTTTTCCCAAGTTCTGCATCCACTTTTTTTTTTTAAATAATATAATTTTTATTTGATTTAAAACATATGATAAAAAAAAAAAATGACCGTAATATTTTAAAAAAAAAAAAAAAAAATCTGTATATAACTGCTTCATCTCAAACATTGAAATAGACTAATCATGACAGGTAAAACAAAAAATCTTTTTTTTTTTTTTTTTTTTTACAGCTTCAAATAATGAGCAGAACTAGTGCCCATTTAAGCCACACCCTTCCAAATTTACAGTTCATTCCCCTCCCAATACAGAACCAACATATAGATTAGCAAATAAATGTTCCCTGAGATCTACATAACCGCTTGGCAATACAGGCAGTCCCTGGGTTACAAACGGGATAGGGACTGTAGGTTTGTTCTTAAGATGAAATTGTATGTAAGTCGGAACAGGTATATTTATAAAATGTAACTCCAGCACAAAAGTTTTTTTTTTTTCGTTTTGGATAGTGCAGGAAGGGTTTTTACATTTGTTTTGCTGTCTGTGCCCTTTTCTTTTTTTTTAGAAGATTTCACCTAACGTTCTGTATCTCATGTGCAGCTGTGGCATGCTGGCACTTGGTTATCATGGGGCGTGACTCAGTGCTGAATGTCAGCCACGCCCCATAAGTCTCCGTTTGTAACTAGGGGACGTATGTAAGTCGGAACGATGGAAGTAGGGGACCGCCTGTAGTGATATTTAAGCACCTGAGATAACATACCTTAGTAAGAGAAATATATGTTTATTAAATGGGGGCCTAACCCACCAATTGTTTTGTCCAACAAAAGTACTGAGGATGATAAGCCAGAGGAATGTGGCCATGGACCACAGATCCTTTCAAACTTTTTAATTGTGTTCCTCTTCACATTTACCCCCTTTTCTAACCTAATGACATTATTCATTTTAGTAATAAACTCGCTAATAGTTGAGGGAGAGTTAATCAGTTTCCTGCACGCGGGTATTACTGAGGCGCTGCCAGTCATCAACAACTAGATCTTCAGATAACCAAGAATACAGTGCAATTAGTTGACTGGAACATTTACTTTACTGATGGCAATGACTTCCTTCCAAAATGTACCTAGAGAGCCACAGTCTCACAAGATATGCATCAGCCGTGCCTCTTCTATATCACATTTTATTCATCTCGAGTCAGCCCTAATACTGCACAGAGCCAATACGGAGTGGTAACATAAGTTGGGAGAATCTCTTCTCCTCACTAAACCTGCATCCATATTTACAGAGTATTTCCTGGCAACCCTGGATCCATGGAGTGGGGACGTGGTGATCTGGCTGTCTCCTATTTTGTAATCTACAACAGCATCAAATGTATATTACTTGATTTGTTTTATGATACATTTACACAAGGTAGATCTACTGAACATTTTAGTGTGGATTTTACTGCATTGACTTCAATGGGAAAAGGCAAAATCTGCACCACCCTTTTGCAGATAAACCTTTCCTGCTGAAATTGCTTTGTTCGCTTCAAATTGACGGGGAAAAATCTGCATTAAAATCCACAATAAATCTGCAGCTAAGTCGTAACGAAATTCATAGCAGCTCTGCTATGTGTGAGCATATCCTTAGCGGTACGTACACACAAGTTGGATCTGCTGTAGATTTTCCACATTAAACCTGCAGTATTTTTGCTGTAAATCCAAACCAGTTGGTGCAATTTTTGTAGCATATTTTTCTACATTTTGCCTTTTCCTATTAAGGTCAATCTGCACTTACATTTGCAGATTAATCTTTCCTGCGGATTTTGCCTTCTCCGCTTGAAGTCGATATAGAAAAATCCACGATGAATGTAACATTAAACCCGAGTTTGCCCTACTCTTTAAATGTCAGTAGGGCACTATAGGGGCAGTTGTATTAAAGGGGTTATCTTGCTACAAAGAATAGCTTTCAACATGTAGGGAACACTAAATGAAGCCGTTTCCCAAATCTATTGCGTTAATTTTTTATTTTTATTAAGGAACTACAAGTGATTTTATCACCTTCTGTACTTTCTCTGGTTCCCCATGTGACCAACGTGTGTACTTCTACCACCCCCGCTGTTTATTCTATCTGATAGCAGGGAGTGACGCCATCACACAGGTCGCACAGCACAGAGCTCCAGACAGTGAGAGCTTGTTTGTTATATGATCTTTCAGACAAAAGCCAGTAATTACTGCTGTTTACTTTAATTCAGAAGCTTCCATGGTCCTGACAGCATGAGATTTATCTAATTAGCAGAAGTCTGAATACATGGAGCTCATATGCTAATTACTGACAGCTTGACCAGGAAGTGACAGAGCAAAGCAGCTTTATTTCATTCATGCATCCTATGAAACTGAGATGAGGCAACCTGTTTAAGGGAAAGGTTCCTGACTGGGCGCCCTTTTCATAATAGTTAGGCTATGGTTACACTACATCGGACAAAAAGCGGCCGTTTTTCTCCCGATGCACGAGCGTGTTTTTTGTCACGTTTGCTTCTTGTTTTTTGTATGTCGCCCATACAGTTGTATTGTATGGGAAGACGCAGAGATAAACTAAGGGCTTGTTCACACGGAGTTTTGCCTCTGTATTAACATACGCTTTGTAGATGAGTCTTGGGGACCGACAGGACGGACCCAGAATTGCATCTAACAATTAGCAGTGAGCTATGAGAAACACGCTGCGGCGTTCCCATGAGAGATCGCTGCTGCGTGTTTCCCTCCTGCCTGTCGGTCCCAGAGACTGATCTAAAAAGCGGATGTTAACACGGAGTTAAAACGCCGTGTGAACAAGCCCTAAAAGCGCTGGCGTATTATACAACATGTTGTATAATACGCTGGCGCCGAAAGACGATTGTAGAAAAGATGAGCTATGGAGACTACAGCTCGTCTTTTCTATTGTAGTCTATGGGGCCGCACCAACGATTGTATTTTCAACGCTTTTAAAATCCTAAAAGCACCAAAAATACAGTCGTAAAGCTGTGCAGTAGAGGCATAGCCTTACTCAGTATTTAGACTCCTAAGGTAATTTTAGCCCATAAGCTAGGGGCAGTATATGTCCACAGCAGTGGATTCCCTGGCTAGGAAAGTAAAATTCTTCCTACTTCTGGTCATGCTAGAAATCTTAGCGCATGGTTAATTGATCTATATGTGAGCTGCATTTACTCCTCTGTTCTGCATATAAGATACGTTATGTGTTGCGGTTTGGTTTTAAAAACATAAGACCATTTTTATATATACGCATACATTTCCATGTAATGTCTTTGGAGACTCTGGGCCTCTTTTATAAAGGCAATTGCATCAGAGAAATGCAAAAAATAAAAGGTATAAAGTTAGACTCACTAGACCGTCTATGCATGCAACAGATTTATCAACACTGTGATAAAGGTGGCGCATTGTAAACCTGTCTAGTCTAAGTTTACAATGTCTAAGTGTTAGACAGTATTGGTAAATCTGCTCTACTCTGTAGTGAACACTTTTTTGCTGTTAAATATTCCACAAAAAATCTACAACTAATCCATACCAAAATCCACAGGTAGCCTTGGAGCATGTCCCCACGCCATGGGTTTTCGGCCGGTTTTTCAGCCGGTTTGCGGTTTTTCAGATGGCCGAAAATGAGCACAATTGTGCTCTACGGAAAACCCGTGCAGCAGTCCCCACTGCACGGGTTTTTCCGCCCGCGGGCCGCTCAAAAAGCATTGAGCATGTTCATTCTTCTGTCCGGTTTCCGGACGGAATATGAACACCTCAATGGGAGGGCTGTTCTCCGCTCATCGCAGAGAAAAGCCGTCCCCCTCATGGCTGTGGAGAGGGCCGTAAAACCGGACAAATACCGGCCGGATAAACCGACCGGTATTTGTCCACTGCCGTGTGAACGCACCCTTATGGTATGTACACACCGTTTGGATCTGATGTAGACTCTACAGAAAAGGTTGCGTAAGGCTGTGTTCACACGGCAAATGTCAAAATATTGGTCAGACTCTGAATCTGAAAACTGCGTTGTCCTACGAGTATTTCTATGTGGTTTTCAATATGGATTTTAGGTCATTTTTTTCTGGAAGATTTACAGTTGTCACATTCATCTCTATGGGGTTTTGGACACGACTCAGACATAGAAATGTTTGGGATGCGTTTTTTGACGGCGGAAAGAATGAACGTGTTCCAAGAATTTTGTAACAATGTCGGATTTGAAATCAAACCTGAAGAAATTCAGTCATGTGGACTACAACTGGGATTCTCTATGGGAATGGTTTACAGTCAAATTTTTGTTTTTTTTTTTAAAACCTGAATCTGCATAAAAATACAACTGTGAATGCTCGTCATGTAGACAGGCTCTAACGTTTAGTGCAGATTATGTTTACAGCATTTTTATACAGTGAATTCTATGGCAGTAGATTTTATTCTGTGTATGTTTCTGGAAATTCTGCAGTGAACTTCGCAGTGTAAATGGAAAGGTTTGACGCAAACTTTTTGTACATGTTTTTCACAGGTCACGGAGTTCTGACAGATGGTCATTCTGCCGTCTTTACAATAGGTATTGATGAGACAAGGAGATTTTGTACACAAGGTATTCTATTTAATATCCTTACCTTTCTGCTCACTTCTGTGTTGTACTGTATAATAAGCAACTGAGGTGTAAATTTCTCTCTGAATACAATCTTCCGCTGAACTCCAGCATTTAGTAGCCATTTAGTTGCACAGGGTTTTAAATGATTGTTAGCAATAAAGTATTTCCACATTGAAACCATTTTATATATAGTAAGATTTGAAATTGTTCTCGGGGCTTGGACACACGTCGTTTTTGGATCCGATTTTGGATCCGCAAATCACATCCAAAAACGCAGCGGCGATCGGATCCTAAATGGATCCAACACGTATCCAATACACAGCTGCGTGTTTGAACGCGAGTTGAATACAGCAGGATCGCACCCTATAGTTTATTATAGGGCTCCTGCTGCGTCTTTCGGACCAAGAATTGACATGTCGTAGATGACATGTTATATAGATATATTTGATTTGAAGCAGAATTATGAGTAAAAATCAGAGTAAACCCTTATAGGGGTTATCCGTGTGTTTAATTACCTCATAGAGCATTTATATTGAAAAGTAAAAATATTCCACTACTTTCATATGTTTATTTTCTTTTCTTTTGCCTCTTTATTCATCTATCATGAGATCCACTTTTTGCAGTGCAACTTCCTGCATGTGGGAGTCAGTAGTTCTCCAGCATCTCTTTTCTATTAATCCCAGAGTGCACTGCAATTAATCTAGGACGTCTCTGCATCCGTCCCTTAATCCTCCTGGCACTGTTCAACCCTTCCCTTACATCATCATTCTCAGACATGTACACCTCATTCATCTGTATCTCTACTCCAGTTCACTTCCTGGTTGTCTGCAGCAGGCTGTGTGTAGTACAGTGCACCATTCAGTTTGAAAACATGGGTAAAGAAACATTCTTTCCTCATCCTATAATAAATTTAATACATGTACAAATATCCTATCTATCTATCTATCTATCGATCTATAGATATAGATATGCTCAACTAGCATCCAAGAAAGGTGGGTGATGTCACATCCCCCACAGCAGTCAGTTTTTGATCATGGGAAAGCATTGTGCCTGGTTTAGGGGATGTGGCATCATCCCTGCACCAAGTGATGTCAGGGCAGCATCTCATAATGCTTTACCCTGGCACCAATACTATATAAAGAGCAATAGGCAGACTTTTTTCTTACTGCTGCTGGATCATCTCAGAAGTCCTAATACACATTCAGCCAGTCAATCAATACAAGTCATCTGACCAGGTGAAAAGGACTATTTAGCAAATTTATCAAAAAGGCATCTCCTTCTATCAGAAGAGGTAAAAACAGTGCACAGTAAGGAAGGCCGCTAGCAGTCATGAGTCACTGTGTCAACATAGTTATCACTGTATGGGCATGGCCCTACGGCAAGGGTTTGCGGCCGGTTTTGCAGACCATCTGAAAACCGGCCGCAAAGGAGCACAATGGGCTTCTATGGAGAACCCGTCCCCACCGCACGGGTTTTTGGTCTTTCAAACTGTCGGCCGCCCGAAAAACATTGTACATTCTTCCGGCCGGTTTTCGGATGGAATATGTGCATGTCAATGTGAAGGGGGAGAAAAGACCCCCCCCCTCGCCGCGCGGGGGCGGCCGTGTTCGGGGGGGGGGGGGGGGCATGCAAAGCGGACAAATACCGGTCGGAGGTCCTGCTTCCTGGGCACTTGAGTGAATCGGTGCTAGAGTGTTATAACTGGTTCTTATCGATCAGAAAAGGGCAGAAGTCCTTTGAACAGGGTTAGACTTTTATTTTTTTGTTCTAGACCTAAATTATTATTTCTATCTTCATATGAACATTATCATTGACAATATTACTGTAATTGTAAACTACAGAAGGAAATTACCTTTTGCAGTTCCTGAAACCACCTTGGATCATTTGATTTTTCTTCTTTT
Source organism: Phyllomedusa bahiana (assembly GCA_025379985.1). Classification (NCBI taxonomy): domain Eukaryota; kingdom Metazoa; phylum Chordata; class Amphibia; order Anura; family Hylidae; genus Phyllomedusa; species Phyllomedusa bahiana. Next base: position 107,424 of record JAODAL010002874.1, read on the forward strand.
TTTTTTTGCACATCACTGTGTGTGGGTGTAATGTAGTAGTTAGTATTGTATGTATTATGCAATATATATATATATTTATATTTGTTGTGTATATATATTAATATATATAATATATATATAATAAATAATGCTATTTGTACTATAAAGCTGATAAGCTTGTTTTATTTGGTGTGCAGGTTGTCTTCCCATTCCTTTGGATCAAGACCCAAAACCAGAAGAAATAGATAACCATGACCTCAGTTTAGCCGCCTCCGGTCTGGCCGAGTTGTGCGGTTCTTTTGCCCAGTCTCTCCTGTTAAAGTTCAAGACAGCACAGATTCCCCAGAAGAGAATGAGCAGAAAGCCTTCACGGAGATGACTCAGGCATATCCTCTTCTAGAGTCCGAGACGTTCGAGAAAGAAGAGAGCAGCAGCTATTCGAGTGGTGGCGATGAGGAAGACGTCAGTGACCCCGAGGTTGCCGACTGTGACCTAGAACCCGGCGAAGTTCCCGGCTTGATGAATGATGGGAAGCCGGACTGTGAAAATAGCGATTTGTGTGTAAGCACCGATCATTTCATTGTATTTGTTTCTGCTTGGTCCTATTGAGCAGGTGATCTTTAGCAGTAAAAGCTCCAGCCTCATTAATGTTTCAGAGATGGCATTATACTTGCTCGTTTACTGAATCGGACAGAGCATTAATCATTATAAACCAAGATGGATTTGATTGTACAGCCTTGACAGCTTGTCTGCTGTACTTGTAAAATTAACAACTATCAGCATAAATCACCGGGCTGCAGTGAGCATCATGTATGACAGGTTACCTGTCATGTGTATAGAGGTGCCATGTACATCATGCTTCCTCTTTCAATGTCCCGGCTATAAATCAGACCCAAGATTTCTGCAAGTAAAGAAGGCATTTCCGCTCGTTTTTGATTTGTTAGACGACATTAGTCAAGTGGCGCTGATCTTTGACAAGGAGAAAAGAAAAGTGTGTATATAAATATATGTATATGTGTGTGTATGTATATATACACGTGCACATATATGTGTGTATTTATATGTATGTATGTATGTGTGTGTGTGTATATATATATATATAATATATAATTATATATATATATATATACATATATATATAATGCTTTCGTACATTGGACTCTATCTTGCCTTAGCGCTACCACTCTTTGCCTTGCGAACTGGTGTTCCGTTTGTGGGGGAAAAAAAAACTACATCCAAACCTAAATACTACATCTGTATTTTGCATTGTTCCTTGCTAGATGTGCCATGTATACATCCAGTGTTTTCATTTTGTTCTGTAGCAATAGCGGTAAAATGTTGCAGGGTGTGGCAGTTTTCTCTGGGGAATTGAGTTATGTATTACATTACAGGAAGTCCCCGGGTTATGGACAGAATAGGGACAGTAGGTTTGTTAAAGGGGTTTTGTCACGATCTAATGTTGACGTGGGATCCTCCAAAATGTGTATTTAATCACTTTTCTAAATATATGTCATTATAAAAAGTGTAGCCTCTGAGAGCTACAGCCTGACTAAGATGCCCTTAGTTTCCTGGCAGTTTACATTAGACATGACCAGCAGCTGACAGGAGCTGATCTGGCCGCGCTTGCGTTGTTTGCATTTCTTATCTGATGGCAGGGAACATGAAGGAGCTTTGAAGGGACTGGGGTGAAAAGATCCTGTGTCTTTTGAATAGAAAATCCACTGGGTGCAATGGAATTATCTGAGTACACATGCAGATGCTCCCTGCTCAGCCCTCCTCCCTCTCCCCCTGCTTCAGTTTGTGAACAAATGAAAGGAGGCTGCCTGCTAGGAGCTTATCTTCTCTCCTGAGCAGATAAGAGGGAGAAACAAAAGGCATATAGCTTCTGCACAATACAGTAGACCCCCATGGATTAGCCAAACAATGTTTACTCAACTACAGAGACTGAATATCAGGAACGTGCATAGGAGGTGGTGCAATGAAATCACAGATGAGGTACTTGTTTTTTTAAACACAGAAACACAACGCCCCTTTTTTCAGTCCTCAAGAGGGGAGTATCAGCCTGTTAGGTGAGGAACTCACTTCTTGGTAAAACCCCTTTAAGTTGAATTTATATGTAAGTCAGAACAGGTATATTTATTAAATGCCACTCCAGCACAAAAAGGTTTTTTCTTTTAGGTTTTTTAAGATACCACAGGCAGGGCGGCCATCAGTCATCTATTAACCATTTCAGGGTCCCATACAGCTAAATGAAATGGGGCCCCCACCCATTACTAGTTCCTATTTTTTTAACCTATCAGTGGGCCCCTTTTTGATTAGGGCCCCTAACAGGAGTACTGCTCTATTGGCACCACTGACTGCAGGGAAGGATTTTTACATTTTTTCTGCTGTCTGTGCCCCTGTTAAGAAGATTTCAACTCATTTGCACCTCATGTGCTGCTGTGGCATGCTGGAACTTGTCATTCCACAGCTACTATCTGCTGTGGAACATGGAACTACAAGTGCCAGCACGCCCCGTTAGTCTCCATTTGTAACTAGGAGACCGATGTAAGTCGGAACTGTGTAAGTCGAGGACTGCCTGTACTTGATCAAATTCTGCTGCAGCCGCATGGGGACGAAACCCAATGTCTGTGTGTGGAGACCAGTGGCCGCTTTATTTGATCTGTAAAACTGCAATTTCACCTACAAATCTGTGCAGCTATTGGCTACTACAAGCATGCATGGTTACATAGTCCACCCTAAAGGGAAGCTGGAGATTCTCTCTGTTCTGTTAATATTTAAAGGGAATCTTTTGCCAATTTTTTCTCTTTACTTATTAAATCAAGCCCCTGATCCATATTCTTTTCCTCTCAGTTGTTTTTATTTCCTGATTGTAGATTTCTCTATATATGATTGTGGGGAAGACATTCTTGCTTGCACTGCTTTAACAGCAGTCAGAGAGATGCTTTACAGCAGCTTCATGCACATAGGATTCTTAAGACCGATTCTGTCCCATAGACTTGTATAGGAGAGTTTTCACTGTGCAGGGAGGGGAGAGGGGGAACTGTGACCATCTCCTCTTGTGACTGGTGGATTCTGTGTTATCTGTACACATTGGTGTCTCCTTTCAGTTTGACCCTGCTTTCAGTGATAATGAGCAGACATCTGAGAATCTCTCTAAACAGAACAGGAAGTGTCAGACGATTATTAGGCCTAGTGGCCAAAGTGAAAACTGCAGGACTTAAGAATTATTAAAAAAATACTGAAAGTAATATGGAAAATAAAAAAAAAACATAACCAGAAATTCCTAAAAACTGTGTTTAACTTAAAATGTGAGTTAAACAATAGGTCATTTTTTTATGACACATTCCCTTTAATGTGATTTACTTCCCAGGTAAATATTAAGTGTAGTACGGGTTTGGGGATCAGACATCTGTGGTTTTTGTGGACAGTCCGTCTTTGGCATCATACCATATGAACAGGCAGTCTGTTCTTCTATACCGCAGTGAGTGTCAGACATGGTTATGATGGCTGAATCTGTTTGAACATCAGAATAGAATCATTCACATGTGACTATGACTAGTGAAAAATGTGGTGTTTTCTAAAGTAATATGCTTGATCATCTTTGTGTTTTTTGTTTTTTTTTGTCTTTTTTGTCTTGGGCAAACCAGTTCTTCGTTCTGCGACTCTGTGTGCAGAATTGAAAGCAGGAGGCCCAGGGTTGATCAAATGCTTAGCATGGTCAGAGGGTCAATTTCTATTCCTATGAGTGCTAAAGCGGTCATGTCTAATCGTTCAGAAAGGGAAGATCTCTCCTTAAGGAGAGCGCCCATATAGGTGTGTGGAGATTCGAAATTGCCCTTTACACTCCATCGCAAGGCATTATGGGAAAGGAGCTGAGAAGCTCAAGCGCCCTCTGTTGGATGTAACATCCTCAAATGTCTAATCGTATGAAAAAAAGATATTTTCTAGAGGTAGGAGTAGTTAGGATGGTAGTGTTAGGAGTAGTTGACGTTGTTTTAGTATTGGTCATTGTTCTAGTATTGGTTGTCATTGTGAAATAAGTCATTATCATTGTAGTAGCAGTTATCTAGGTTTCCGTAGCTCAAGTCATAGTAGTATTTATTATAGTAGTATTTGTTTTCATTGTAGTTGTTTATAGTAGTAGATGACTTTGTTGTTGTAGGAGTTATGCGTGTCATAGTGGATCATTGTAGTAGTTGTTAAAATCATAATTGATGTTGTAATTGTCTTCATTGTAGTTTATCATAGTCATTGTTGGTCATCATAAGAGTTGTCATTGTTGTAGCAGTAGCTGTCTTCATTGTAGTTGTTGCTTAAAGGGGTTTTGCCACAATCTCATTTCATACCTCCTGCATTCAGCTCTGTGTGCTCAGAAGGGGGCGTGTGTGATTTGTTTGAATTGCATATCATGTGACCCTGCAGGATGACATCACCAGGCCTTTCCTCTCTGTAGTCAAAGAAAGGTCTGTTTATGTAAAGCATTGTGAGTAGCTGAGAGGTAAAGTTTTTGCTTCACAGCACAAGGGTCCTTGGTTCAAATCTCTGCAGGAACCAAACCTGTGGATTTTTTTTCTCTTTGTCAGTGCACAGACCTCATTGAGGTTTCTTTTTTATTTATTTGCAATGTTTGACTAATTACTAAGGAGGACAGAGGACAGGAGTGGAATGACAGCACCAGGGGATTGGATACTCAGTAGCTGCCTGAGAGGAGAGGTGATGTCTGAGCATGTGCGACCAGGACCGAGGAGCTCTAAGCCCTGGTCGTATCCCCTGGAGACAAGCTGTAAATAATGGATCACTAAAGGAGCAGCTAAAACAAAAACGGTGCAGAATTTTTAATAATAATGAATGGTGAAAAGGTGTGTTATTTCATTTGCAAGCTTCACACGTCAATTTTACTTTTTGGCGAAACCCCTTTAAGTCGTCATCATTGTAGCAGTGGTTGTCTTTATTGTAGTTGTTGTTGTGGTCTTTATATTTGTAGTCATTTGTTTATTTTACATGCCTGCAATGGTGTCCATCCCCGTAACTTGTCCATTATTATTATTATTTTTGCTAGTTAACATAAGTTTGAAGCTGTAGCTTCCATAGTTGACATTGTGATAGTATTTATCAGAGCAGTATCTGTCTTTATTGTAGTTGTTGTCATTTTAGTAGAGTAGGAGTTGTTGTCATAGTAATCGTTGTAGTAGTTGTAATTGTCATTGTGGTAGCGGTTGATAGCAATTGTCTTCATTGTTCTTGTAGTTTGTTCTAGTCATTGCTGGTCGTCATAAGAATTGTCAGCTTATTATAAGTAGTCATCGTTGTAGTTTTCATTTTAGTTGTAGTAGTTATCATAGTAGTAGTCTTCATTGCAGTCGTAGTAGTAGCTGTCTTCATTGTCGTTGCTGGTTCTCATAAGAGTCGTCGTAGTATAAGTCGTCATCACTGTAACTTGCGTTCCCACAGGAAAGACCAGTTTTCCGACTTGGATTTTGTCCGTTTTTGGCACACAGGGGGATGGCTTTTGTTTGTGGATTCAAGCCGTCCCTTTTCGCACTCACATGTTCATGTTCTTCCCGAAAACTGGGTGGAAGAATGAACATGTTCTATGTTTTTCGGCCCACCACTGGTGTCAAAAACAGACCGTCGGAAAATCCGTTCAGTGGAGACTGCTGCACAGATTTTCTATTAGGCCTCGTTCACACGGCTTATTTGGGCACGGATTGGCGCCGTACTCCGCGCCGGATTGGCGCTTCAGTACGGCGCCAAATCCGTCCCTGTCATTCGGTAACCACTGCTCTCATAGAGAACAGTGTGATTCCTTCGTCCTCCCACGCATCGGCAAATCCGCCGCGGGGGGAGAAAGTCACATGCACTATTATTTACGGGCGGTACGCGCCGTAAACAATGCATTGTCTATGGGGCCGGGAGCGGCGCCCCTTGCGCGCGCTCGCCCTCCCCCCCCCCGCCCCGCCCCTTATTCAGGGGATTTGTGAGCTCAATACTGCTCACAAATCAGTCGGGAATAAGCCGTGTGAACACGGCCTTAAAGTCTATTTGGGAGTGTTGCTTGTTGGTTTTCAGACGGTTTCTAAAACCGCAAACCATCTGAAAAAACGGCCAAAATACCCTGCCGTGGGGACAAGCCCTAACAGTGGTGGTCTTTACTGTAGTAGTCAATGTTTAGTTTAAATGCCTGAAATGGGACCCTTCCCTGTAACTTGTCAATTTATTTTTTTGGGGATAGTTAACCTAAATTTGAAAGAGTAGATCAGTTTCATAGTTTCATTAGTTTGTAAGGTCTAAAAAAAAGACAAGTCGTCAATCTAGTTTCAGCCTGTTGTCCAAAGGTGTTGATCCATAGGAAGGCAAAAACCCCCAATGAGGTAGAAGCCAATTGTCTCATTTTAGGGAAAAATTCCTTCCTGACTCCAATCTGGCAATACAGAAAAATCCCTGGATCAATGAACCCCTCTCCTATCCTAGTCACTGTAACTTGTTATATTATTACGCTCCAGAAATGCATCCATAAACCTTTTTGAACTCGGTTATTGAATTCACCATGACCAGTCCCTCTGGCAGAGAATATCCATAGTCTCACTGCTCTTATCAGTAAAGAATCCCTTTCTATGTTTAGTAGAAACTTTCGTTCCTCAAGACTTAGTGAGAATGCCCCCTTTGTTCTAATACAGCCCTGTGTATAAATAATCTTGGGAGAGATCTCTATATTGACCTTTGATGTATTTTATACATATTTATTATGTCCCCCCGAAGCCTTCTTTCTCTAAACTAAAATAACCCTAATCTTGCCAATCTTTATTATTTTTTGTTGCCACCTTTGTACCTGTCAAGCTCTACAATTGTCTTTCCTGTGCACTGGTGCCCAAAACTGTACACAATATTCCATGTGTGGTCTAACCAGTGACTTGTATAGTGGAGAAATAATGTTTCTCATCTTGTGCAATCTATGCCCCTTTTAATGCACCCCATGATCTATTTGCTTTGGACTGCTGCTGCCTGACACTGGCTGCTATAATTAAGTTTACTGTCCACCAGGATGATCCCAAGTCCTCTCCATGTCACTTTTAACCCAGTGTTTTTCCATTTAACAGTAAATCATGTAATGGATTTCTCTTCCCCATGTGCATAACCTTGCATTTATCAGTGTTAAACCTCATCTGCCATTTCCCTGCCCAGGCCTCCAACTTATCCAGATCCCTTTGTAATAATGTAATGATGTGTTGTGTTTTGGTATTCTTACCTCCACTTCCCCGTGGATCATGTGTGCACCTCTGGAGATCATGTGCATCCTACTAGTTGTGGTAACCATTTTCTCTTCATTTGGATAACACTTTGCCTTTTTATGATCTAGGTTTGGCCAGAAAGCAATGGTCAAAGACAACAAAGAGCAAAAAGTTGGAGACTTCCCCTTGGCAAACCTCCGTCTAGATCTTTAATGACCATTGTTAAACAGCAGGCGAATAGTGATGAAGGTATGTACTTTGTTTTCCAAGCAAAATATTCAGTTCATGATGTGCACTGAGGATGTTTGAGCCGTGTGTGTCATCCTCATGGATCGGGCATTTCTATGCAGCGTGGTGTGCTAATATTTTCACTTGTGTTGCAGCAAAAGGTTTTCTTTTAATATTTTAAGTACCGACTTTTAGATTATCCTTCGATAAGATCACTTTCATTTAAATGTACAGTTTCTAGGTGCAGAACTCTTTTGGTACTTGTGACACCAATCAGTTGATTGCAATTACTGTGCAGAAACACACAAAAACCTGTTAAGAATCTTCTCCTTTGCTGTTGAACGATAATCATGCATCCATATTCACAAAGCCATTGACTCTGCTTAGAAACCTCATCTACCAGCCAGCACTTTTATAACACCTTATTACTCGTGTAAGCTACTGTATATAACTTGGTCTTGGTGGTCAGCAAGGGGACTTCATCTTCCCTCTCACCTCCCTGCACATACTCATCCCTTCTCTTCATTGAGTCTATATTACTTTTACAAGTTTCTTTTGTATTATGGAAGGTGACAACTATGTTCTTTAATAAAGCTTCCAAGTGGTCACCTTTCACTGTATAATATGTTGCTACATAGCGGCCCAGCAAGCTCAGTATTTCCTTATTTTATCAAGTAGGAGTTCTGATGTCTTTGAAGTCTAAATAGATGTTTGGTTATTACACTTTTGACAGCTTGCTTCTACTCGTCACACTTTGCAATAAACACCAAATAATTTCTAGAAAAAAACTGAATTTTGATAATAAAGAAGACCTGTGACATCGAATTACATGTCTGTTTTTGTATAGTGTTGGCCAAAAGTATCTGCAATTCTGTCAGATAATACTCATTTTCTTCCTGAAAATGATTGCAATCACAAATTCTTTGGTATTATCTTCATTTCATTTGTCTTCAATGGAAAACCACAAAAAGAATTGTCATAAAGCCAAATTGGATATAATTCCACACCAAACATAAAAAGGGGGTGAACAAAAGTATTGGCACTGTTTGAAAAATCATGTGATGCTTCTCTAATTTGTGTAATTAACAGCATTTGTAACTTACCTGTGGCACCTAACAGGTGTTGGCAATAACTAAATCACACTTGCAGCCAGTTGACATGGATTAAAGTTGACTCAACCTCTGTCCTGTGTCCTTGTGTGGACCACATTGAGCATGGAGAAAAGAAAGAAGACCAAAGAACTGTCTGAGGACTTGAGAATCCGAATTGTGAGAAAGCCTGAGCAATCTCATGGCTACAAGTCCATCTCCAAAGACCTGAATGTTCCGGTGTCTACCGTGCGCAGTGTCATCAAGAAGTTTAAAGCCCATGGCACTGTGGCTAACCTCCCTAGATGTAAAGCTCATGGCACTGTGGCTAACTCCCTAGATGTAAAGCCCATGGCACTGTGGCTGACCTCCCTAGATGTAAAGCCCATGGCACTGTGGCTAGCCTCCCTAAATGTAAACCCATGGCACTGTGACTAACCTCTAGATGTAAAGCCCATGCACTGGGTACCTCCCTAGATGTAAAGCCCATGGCACTGTGGCTAACCTCCCTAGATGTAAACCCATGGCACTTTGGCTAACCGCCCTAGATGTAAGCCATGGCACTGTGGCTAACCCCCCATGGCACTGTGCTAAACTCCCTAGATGTGGATGGAAAAGAAAAATTGACAAGAGATTTCATCGCAAGATTGTGCGGATGGTGGATAATGCACCTCGACGAACAACCAGACAGGTTAAAGATGCCCTGCCGTCCGAGGGTACACAAGTGTCAACCCGTACTATCCGTCGGCGTCTGACTGAAAAGGGATTGTATGGTAGGATACCCAGGAAGACCCCACTTCTTACCCCGAGACATAAAAAAGCCAGGCTGGAGTTTGCCAAAACTAAACCTGAGAAAGCCTAAAACGTTTTGGAAGAATGCTCTCTGGTCAGATGAGACAAAAGTAGAGCTTTTTGGGGAAAGGCATCAACATAGAGTTTACAGGAATAAAAAGAGGCATTCAAAGAAAAGACACGGTCCCTACAGTCAAACATGGCGGAGGTTCCCTGATGTTTTGGGGTTGCTTTGCTGCCTCTGGCACTGGACTGCTTGACCGTGTGCATGGCATTATGAAGTCTGAAGACTACCAACAAATTTTGCAGCATAATGTAGTGCCCAGTGTGAGAAAGCTGGGTCTCCCTCAGGTCATAGGTCTTCCAGCAGGACAATGACAGAAATAAATCTCTCCCAGGAGAAAAAATATATAGTCAAAGAAAAATATGGGGGATTCACTGGATTAGTGGTCTACATGATAGCCTTACTTGCTTTATGGTGCACTTTGAGGTGTTTTGTATCTCCTGTTTTATTATAATTATTGCACAGGAAACCTAAGAAAGATATATTATTCTCCTGTGTATAGGGTATAATAGGGATATATTTCCCCCCTAGTTTCCAGGTGGGACCGTCCTTATTGGGAAGAATATCCCACTATTGTGATAGGTAGCTTCCCATATAGGATTATCTAGGGATAGTATTTTCAATTGTTTGGCTGTATGTATCTTGGAGTCTATCGAACTCCTTTTTATTGGTATTAATACGTATTAAAAGCAGGACAATGACCCAAAACACACTTCAAAAAGCACTAGAAAATGGTTTGAGAGAAAGCACTGGAGACTTCTAAAGTGGGTCCAGACCTGAATCCCATAGAACACCTGTGGAGAGATCTCAAAATGGCAGTTTGGAGAAGACGCCCTTCAAATCTCAGGGACCTGGAGCAGTTTGCCAAAGAAGAATGGTCTAAAATTCCAGCAGAGCATTGTGAGAAACTCATTGATGGTGACCGGAAGCGGTTGTTCGCAGTTATTTTGGCTAAAGGTTGTGCTACCAAGTATTAGGCTGAGGGTGCCAATACTTTTGTCCCGCCCATTTTTGGAGTTTTGTGTGAAATGATCAATGATTTGATTTTTGATTCATTCTCTTTTTTGTGTTTTTTCATTGCAAGCAAAATAAATGAATATATTAATACCAAAGAATTTGTGATTGCAATAATTTTCAAGAAGAAACTGAGTATTATCTGACAGAATTGCAGAGGTGCCAATACTTTTGGCCACCACTGTAAATACCTGTGTTTCCTATGAAATAACCCTGGAACACATTTTCTAGTAACTATTTTTTGTGTTCTTCCTCTGTTTGTCATCCTAGAAATTTCTTACTAAATAGTCAACAGGGTGTTACCATTTCCAGCTGTCGAGGGTGTGTCCCTACACCTGCTGACTGTCAGCACTGATTGGACAGTGTCAGAATAGGCAGAGACATACCCCCAATTGGTAACTACCAATTGACAATTTACACAAGAAAGACTTGAAGAAAATACATTGGCCAGGCACGAAAGTGAAAATACACAATACCTCCATGCCACTCGGAATATTATCTGCACCACAACAAATGAGGACTTACTACCAAATAATAACAATTACTGTATTGGAAATAAAAATAAAAATCACATAAAGAAAAAAAAAAAAAATTGTTTTCAAAATTAGTTCAACCTGGACGACAAACCATCACTTAACAGGTGAAAAGACGGTGAGCAGATAATCACGAATCATGGGTTATCCCAATTCCTATTTGGTACATCTCAAGTAAAAAACCATATAACATCTCATGTTAAACTATGCAAATGAAATTGTGATAATAGATCAATAAAGTGCAATATCCAGTAATCTTACCCGTAGTAAAGGACTCTACCGTTCCTGCACCCATCGCCCCAACACACCTTTCACTAATGCTTCCTCAGGAGAAGCATTACTTTACTACGGGTAAGATTACTGGATATTGCACTTTATTGATCTATTATCACAACTCATTTGCATAGTTTAATATGAGATGTTATATGGTGTGATACTTTAGATGTACTAAATAGGAATTGGGATAACCCTTGATTCATGATTATCTCCACACTGGCTTTTCACCCACTACGTGTGGATTTGTCGTCCAGCGTATTTTAATTTTTTTTTTTTTTTTTAGATCATTTGCATTTTTAATCAGATAATTGTTCTTATTCTTTGGTAGTAAGTCCTCATTTGTTGTGGTGTAGACAATTGACAATTTAGTAATACAATTCTAACAGGAATAGCAGAAGAAATCCACACCATGAAGATCCAAGGAAAGATGCTCCAAAATGTAAGTCTTCGCGGGCAGGGTCCTCTCTCCCTCTGTACCAGTTGTTAGTCATTTAGTGTTGTTGTACCTTGTTTGGACCAAAGTAATTTATGTAACCCTCCCACCCTCGAATGTACAGAATCCTGGAATTAATGGTGCTTTGAAGTAAATGATAAGAATTTTCAGGGGAACACTAGTATTTACTATGACCACATCGGGAGCCGGCGCCATCTTGGATTTGGAGCTCCAGCTCACACCTCCACCCTGCTCTGTTCAACAGCTAAGAGATGACAGCACAGCTCTGACAGTCCCACCAAGGCCCGCTAGTCACCTATCAAGTCCCTCAAATGGCCCTCTGAGGGAAACCATATTGCTAAGGCTGTGTCTACACTGCTTAGGAAAACGATCGTATCTTCGGCGCTTTTCGTTTTTTAAAAGCGCTGAAGATTCTATCGTTCCTGCGGCCCCATAGACGGCGATAGCAAAGACGAGCTGCAGTCTACACAGCTCGTCTTTCGGCACCGGCGTATTATATAACATGTTGTATAATACGCCGGTGCTTCTCGTTTTCTTGCCGTCTTCCCATACAGTACTATTATGTGGGCGACGTCAGGAAAACGAGAAGCGACCGCGGTTTTTGTACAAAGCCTGACGAAAACCGCAGTCCTGCATCAGAGAAAAACGGACGCTTTTGGGCCGTTTTTTTTGTCCGATGCAGCGTAGACATGGCCTAACGTTGGCGAAAATGAGTTTGACACTCCCGTTACAGAGTATAGAATTCCAAGTTATGTGGAACCAAGCACAAAAGCCGCTGGGGTGCAAATCTTTCAGAACGAAGGGCATTTTATTTGTAGCCTTTTAATGACATTTGCGGGATATAGGTTACACACTTTGCTGCCGCTGCTTTTTAAATTCTACGGCAGACAACTCACTGACACGTTTTACTTGATATTTCCATGCAAAACGGTTATTGCGGCTGCTAATGTGCTCGCCCTCCACTTCTTTATAGAAAATAATCTTCTTTCAGCACTAGAAGAGCACTAGGGAAGAAACAGGCATGTAATTTCATTATCCTTGGCTCAAGTTTCAATTCTGTTTATCACCGAGTTTGTAATTAATTTACTCAGTGTGAATCTTCATCTGCTCATCCGTCACCTACCTAATACCTGCATTTTAGGATGTAATTTATGTGAAGAAACCCTACATTTATAATCTCAGCCCAGTAGTTCTGCCTCACATAGCGCAGTTTGCTTTTAAGCATCTCTCCCAGAAAGAAGCGGCAGCCTGTGATCCATATCGGTATAATCTTTTCATGCCTTAAGGGGCTGCAAGGGAAAGTGGGTTTTTATTCTGATTTGCAATACACAAATAAAATGACTTGATTAATATCATAGCATAGTTGGCATTGAAATTAAAATTTAAATGTGTAGGCGGAAGACGCAAAATGACTAGTTTACCATGGTCTAAAACTAGCATGCATCACAATGCTCTCTAATCTTTTTGGAATTCATAAAGCAACATGATGCAGTTCTAATTGATGTGGAGATGGGACTAAAGAGCTAAGAATGGCGCGGGTGCCGTCGAATTTTAATAATAAAAGCTCGTCTTTGTAACCTTAATGTAGAATATGAAAAAGATTAAGGGCCATATGTATTAAAACTGTTTAGGTCTAAAACTAATTTTTTTGCCCATAGGTTACTATGGGCAAAAATGTGTTTTAGACCTAAACCGTTTTCATACATGTGGTCCAAAGGGTCTGTGGATCAAGTGTGGATCTTCTCATTTATGAAGAGAAATTATGTTTTGTTGAATCGGTTGATCGCCTCACTAACCTGGGAGTCATACAACCCTGTATTAGGCTTGGTCTACTTGTAATGTTAGTGTGCTTTGTAGTTAACTACCGCTCGGTAAAACCACAATGAGATTATTGGCGATGTGTTCTTTACAGGTGAAATATTTTAAGGGTGGGGGTATCTAAAAGGGTATTCTAGTCTCATTGATTAGCTTTAAGCATGCAGGCAAAGGTAAATAAAGATCATAACCAAATACATTGCTGGTTTGATTTTGATGGTTTCTTAGGTAATCAACCACCTTTCCCTTCTCTAGCAGCCTTGTTTGGATGGTGACATCACTCTCTGTTGTGTATTATCAGCAGCACAGGAGTATATGTCTTACTGTCAAACTTTAATCCTATACATCTCTGTAGCCTTCTACCCTGCTGTTAAAACCTCTCCATCAATGTCCTTCTATCAAGCTCAGCTAGGAATAGTAGAGCTAAAAATAAGACAGGAAACCTCCTTTAATTCCTTCCCGACATCGGACGTACTGGAACATCCTAGCGGGAAGTGCCTTCCCACAAATGGACGTACCGGTACACATCGTGCGGGCTCACAAGCGAGCCCCGGACAATTACGAAATGGGACCAGTGGTATATTACAACTGGTCACGTGTGAACTCCGGCTGCACGTGATGAACCTTTAGCTGTCACGATCTATCACGATTGCTGCAGCTGATTCACAGACAAAAAGAGGGGCTCCTCCTGTCTGTAATCGGTGCAGCAGCAGTTTCGCTGCTGTTTACATAACTGACAGCCCAGATGCTTTACCGAAGCATCTGGGCTGTCTGTGACGTCACCATGTCCCACAATGCATTGTGGGTATTGTCGGGTATGGTGACTGACAGTTGCCAAAGAGACCACTATAGAGCATTTCTACTCTGTATTGATCTCTTTACAAATCACCTATTTGGAAAAGCAAAACCAAAAAAAAAAAGTGAAACACAAACCCGTAAAATAAAATAAAAACATGTACACCGCCCTTTTCCTCTTTACAAACGGCAATCGCCCCAAAAAAGATAAAGAATAATCATATTTGGTATCGCAACGTGCGAAACAACCTACCCTATAAATCTATCATGTTAAATAACCATGCCATGTGCGGAAACAGATTTTACACCCATAAATAGGGTACTACCGAACCTGGAAGAAATTGCGTAACAAAATTTGGGTTTTTTTTTTCCAGGATTCCTTGTAAAAATTAAACTTTTTAAGCTAAAGTTGCAGATTGTTGAAAAGAAATATTTTCATTTTCACAGACGAACACCTGTGGGGTCGATATACTAACTACACCCCTAGATATGTTCCTTAAGGGGTGCAGTTTACAATATGGGATCTTTTTAAGAGTGTTTATTAAGTTTTAGTACCTTAGGATGTCCGCAAACCTGAAATGGTGCTGAAATGAAATCATATTAAAAATGACACCCCAAGGTCCTCATATTCTGAGGCTTGTGGTTGAGCCAAATAGCGCACTAGTGCCACGTCTGGGATATCTCTGAAAACGGCAGAATTGGGGGAATCAATATTGAGTTGCATTTCCCTGGTCACATCTACCGTGTTCGTATAAATAATGAACAAAAACTTAAAATCTGCAAAAAAAAAAAAAGGGAAATTTTGAAATTTCACCTCCACTTTGCTTTAATTTCTGTGAAATACCTAATGGGTTAAGAAACTTCCTAAACAAACACTGTTGTTAATACTTTAAGGGGTGTAGTTTCTTAGATGAAATCATTTATGGGGGGTATCTAACATGCAGGCCAATTAAAGCCACATCAGAACTGGACTGGTCCCTAAAAAATGTGTATTGCAAATTTCCTTGAAAATTTGAAAAAGGACTACTAAATTTCTAAGCCCTCTAATGTCGTAAAAAAATTAAAAAATATTTAGAAAATTGTGCTAACCTGCAGTAGACACATGGTAGATGCTAGTTATAAACTATTTTGAGTGGAATAACTATCTTGCACGCAGAAATCTTTTAAAGTTTAAAAATGGCAAATTTTTCCCGATATTTTTATATTTTTCACAAATAAACGGATTGTTTGGAACTAAATTTCTTACTAACCTAAAGCACATTGTGTCACGAGAAAATAGTCTCTAACCTATCCGTATGATTCAAAGTGTCAAAGTTATTCTCACATAAAGTGTCACAAGTCAGATTTCAAAAATGGTGCTCTGTCAGGAAGGCCAAAACTGGCTCCGGCGGTAAGGGGTTAAACGCTGCTTGGTGAAAATCACACCTCCAAATGCCGTGGGGAAGGGCCCTTAATATGTCATAACTGGCTGTGGTGGGAATACCCCTCTAATGCAAAATTGATAAAAAGGTAGACTAAAGGTAGACTAATCTGAAGATGTCGAAAATGGGCAGAACAAGCAGGGACTGGAAAGTATTCAATGATAACAAAAATCTACCAAAGGTCTATAGCTATTGTGGGATAACCCTTAACTCCAATTTGTCCTTCAAACCACATATCCAAACCCTTACCTCTGCCTGCCGCCTCCACCTGAAAAATATCTCCCGTATCCACTTATTCCTTAACTTCGAAAGCACAAACATGCTTGTCTATGCCCTTGTCATCTCACGCCTATACTATTGCAACATTCTTCTCTGTGGCCTCCCATCTAGCACCCTCGCTCCCCTCCAATCCATCCTTAACTCTGCTGCTCGTCTGATTCACCTCTCTCCTCGCTACTCCTCTGCCTCCCCCTCTACCAATCCCTTCACTGGCTTCCCATTGCCCAGTGAATTCATTTCAAGTTGCTAACCTGACCTACAAGGCTCTCCATAACCGCTCCCCCTCCTTACATCTCTGCCTTAATCTCTAGATACCTCCACTCACGCAACCTCTGCTCCTCACAGGACCTTCTTCACTGCTCTCCTCTTATCAGCTCCTCACATAACCGTCTCCATGACTTCTCCCGCGCTTCCCCCGTACTCTGGAACTCACTGCCCCAACACATCAGACTCTTACCCAACTCTCTCTAGCCTCAAAAGCAACCTGAAAACCCATCTCTTCAGGATTGCCTATAACCAACTATAACTCCGCTGCTACTACTCCACCTCACAAACATGTCTGCCCCTCACCTTCTGTCTCTTCCCACCCTCCTTGTAGATTGTAAGTCCTCACGGGCAAGGACCTCTCTCCCTCTGTACCAGTTGTTAATTATTCATTTATAACCTTTGTACTTGTCTGACCTATGTTATGTATGCAACCCAAATGTACAGCACTCTGGAACCAAGGGCGCTCTAAAAGATCTAATAATAATATTGTCTATCGTAGCTGCAGCTCAATGCACAAAGCTTTCAAACATGGTCAAGAGGGTTAGCTGTTCTTCACACCAAATATATCAGTGGGAAAGAAATGTTCCCTAAGACTTTTACTGCAAAATGATAGGTGAAGATGGTTTGGGTACCTTGAATATGTCAGAGGTAACACAGAATGGTGCAGCCAATAACATCCAGTTTTGTCACCAACCTGGTCAATATCTCCATTTTGACAAAATGGCTGTGTAGCACAGATCGTTATTTGCAATACCAGAGGGCTCCTGAATAGGTTGTACCCAGAAGTTGATGTGGTGCAAAGATCTTGTGAACGTGGAATGATATATCTACAAGATTCTCTTGTATGTAAAATAAATTCTTAAAATGCATTATGGTAGCCTGTAAAATAATTATAGCGGTTTTATATTGCTGAGTTCCTGCTTCCTAAAGCATTAAAAAAGTCATCCTTGCAGTTAACTATGCATTGATTCGGGATATTTATTGACCCATTACTAAGACTTTTTGTGTGTTTTTTTTTTTCACTTAAAACAGTAAGAACATTTTGAATCCAAGTTGCATCCCCCCCCCTTTTTTTCTTCTTCTCGCTTCTCAGCATTTTATTTTTTTGTCCACTATTCAATGATATAGCATTTTTTTTTTTTTTTTTAGTTTATTTTTTTTTTTCCTCTCCATATGTTGGCCTATGTTTCAGGTTGTCATGATAGGCATGTGCCTGTCTCTGTCATGGAGTTTCACTGTATATTTCACTGCATCACCTATAGGTGTAAGGAATTGTCCACCTCACAACCAAATCAAGCAAGCAACTCCTGGGGCCGCAGTAAAAAAAACAAAACATATGTTCCCCTTTCACTGGTCCCAGCTGGACTTCTGAACAGAAACATATAACCACTGCAGCTGTTAATTGGCTGCAGCAGTCAATTGCCATTATTTATATCCCTGATCAGAAGAGAACAAATCAATAGTATAAGTAGGGGCACATGAACACTGCAGTCAGAAGCGGTGACGTCCACCTTTGGACGTTCAAACATGAAAACGGAAGGCAAGAGAGACGCACCACTGTAACTGCGGACCAGAGAAAGGCGAGTATAAGTTTTTTGTTTTATTTTACAGGGACCCCAGGAGCTGTCTGTGTGGCGTTATTATGAGGTGGACAACCTATTTTAACTCCTTATGCAATATCTGGAAATGGCCCTATCACAATGTTCTTAAGAGTGAGGTTTGTTGCAGTACTGAAATTGTCCTCTTGATCGGCCAGGGGCTTGCAGAAATTCTAGATTAAAATTGATTACTTTAGTTGCTAATTTTTTGGTACAAATTTGCTTGATTTGATAATAGCTTTCCCAGCATTAAATGTACGGTCAAATGAGAAGCTAGTCACCGGTCGGCCTCCTAAAAGGCCTCGACAGGGATGATACATCCAATAAATATTCATGAGAAGCCATTTCGGTTAAGATTCACAGACGAGTTTTTGCTTGCTGAAATCCAGGTCCACGATAACACATTGGTAGCACATGCTCAATAGCCATTCAATTGAAACTCCTCCTTGCTGCTGTGGAGAGGATCTTAGGCCCTTGTTTTAGTAAATGCTGGAGATTTCGAAAATGCTTTTGCAGCTCTTCACAGGCCTCTGTCCTCTCTCCCAGGCTCTAGCCCACAACTACTTGAAGACCGTATGTATAATATCTCTCTCTCAATTTCTCGCGATCTCTCTCGCTCATGATCTCTCTCTCAATTTTTTTTTTTTTTAAATGCACTTAATGAGGCCATCTCTTAACTTTAGAATGCACACGTCCAACTGTTCAGGTCACTTTTTCAGAAGATTTGTGGATTTAGAAACCGTCTGAAAAACAATAAGCAACCAGCACCATAGACTTTAATAGAAAACTTTCATTGTCACCCTGACGTTTTTCCCTCCTCATTTTCTACCCCTAGTGTCCAAAAACTCATTTTTTGGGCAAAAGGTGGCTTTTCATGGTTGGGGGAAAGGGGACAACCGCAAACCGGGGACTAAACCCTTTCCCCCCCCCAAAACCAGCAAAAGATGACAAAATCCCACCCGATTCAAAAACCCGGGTATTTTGTATTTCCATCTGTAACCCCCCCCTTAAAGTTTTAGTACTTTTCACAATTTGGGGGATTCTAAAAAGGGAAACTGAATGGAAAAATTTCACAACAGGTTTTGATCCCGAATCCCAAATTTTGGGGGATCAATTTAAATTTAATGTATTAATTTCAGGTTTTAAAAACACCCCTCCTCATCCGCTCTCACATTTGCACCAAAACCCAAAAAACACCTTACCATCTGCGCTAAAAAGCGGGATGTTCTCAGTCGAAATGGAAAACAAACTCTAGTGTCATAACAGTTTATAAAGGATACAAAGCGGGAAAGCACGAAACAAAAAAAGGGGATGACCTTTCCCCAAACACACAAATACCGCTTCATTGTAAACAATCCCCTGCAAAAACAGATAAAGAAACCCACACACTCCAGCACTTTTAAGGAATGAAAGAAACCAAGTGCTTTAGAGACCGGGGCTATGCACAGCGCTTCCTTAAAGTCCCACACCAAGCAGCCATCATTTCATCTCAGAGTGAATCGATTTTCACACTGAACAGCACTGATGCCACGGGTGCCCCTCCAACATAGATGCTCCCCCCCACAAAACGATGATACCTTGCCTATTGCGTTCAGGTCCTCTACACCAGACCACACGGATATAAACGTATAAATTTTACAATGGGCTGACCTGACACTTGGGTATCTCTCACCCCCCAAAAACGTGCTGAGTTGTGTGACATTCTCACCTTTTCTGCAGGGCTTTTGGTTTTACAATGAACGTCATCATTTGATGGGCCAAATACGTCCTTCTTTGCCTTTCTGTGACCTTCCGTCCCCTCTGTTTCTCTTTCAACTGCTGAGACACTCTTTGACACTCAAAGCTCATGACAAACCATCTAAGCATCCTCTTGAACCTCCAATGCGTGGTACTGTTATCAAATTTTTAAAGTGTTGTCTTGGGCTCATGAGTCAAATGTAGATTGAAAAAACTAACTGCAAAAATTTTCGATTTAGGGATCAAACGCGTGTCCCTGAATTTCGCCTTTAAACCCCTTGTTAGAATCATAATTTTGCAAAAAATACTGAAAAATTGAATACAGATGTGGGTTTCAATGAAGAATGGCCTCATTTAGTGCAATTTAAAAAAATTAAGACATTTTTTGTCCATCCGAAATTTTTATCGCTAACTTTTTGTAGGGGGTTTTGTGTAAAAAGTTATAGGTGTTGTATATATCCCCTGTTTCCCAAAAATAAACACCCCCCCCGAAAATAAACACAGTGCATTGTTTTTTTTTTAAATTTAGAGTTTTTCTGCTTATGCGATGTTTTGGGTGAAATCACACAGTAATTAATACAGTAAAATTTTTTTTAAAAAATAAATGTAATTCTTTTCTTTAAAAAATAAGACATCCCTAAGAAAAATCTTACCCCCGCCTAAAAGCAAAAAAAGAATATAAAACACTGCTTAATTTTTGGGGGAAACAGGGTAATGTGTACAGTAGGGGGGTGTGTGTGTGTAGTATTATTATTATTATGTATGTAGTGTATATTTTAAAATATATAATATGTTTATATATATAATATATGTGTATAATATATATATATAAATAATATATAGTATAATATATGTATGTATATAAAAAATTGATAAATATATAAAATGAAAAATGTATATATATATGTAATAATATTAAAAATTAGTATATAATATTTTTAAAATGAAAAGTATTAATAAAAAATTTTTTTAATATAATTATATATGTATATTAAATATGTTTAAATATAAATTTTTATTTATATTATTATGTTATGTAATATTTAATAGTGTATGTATTTAAGTATATATTTATCTGTATATATATATATTTATATATAATTTTATATATATGTATGTGTATATAAATAATATATAATATAAATAGAAAATTTATGATATATTAATAGTATATAAAAAATATTATAAAATGTAATATATAAGTATATTATATATAAATTATATATAATAATTATAATATGTATATATATAAGTAATAAAGAATTAAATATGTAATATATAATTATATATATATAATTATGGATATATATTGTATATAATATTGTAAATATTTTATGATTATATGTATAAAATATATTATATTATGTATAATATATATATGATATAATGTAATTATATTAAATTAATAATAATGTTAATAAAATGTAAGTAGAAATTAAATGTTGTATATTAGTAAGTATGTTATAATATTATAATATATGTATATATATGTATGTAATTATTTATATATATAGTATATATATGTATATAGTATAGTATATGTATATTTATATGTATATGTAAAAATATATGTAAAATTATTACATACAATATATGTGTAAAAAATTATACACATAAAAATTTTATATAAAAAATATATATACACATATATATATATATATATTTTAATATATTTATATATATATTATATATATATATAATATATATAAAATATTGTGGGTATTTTAATGTAAAATTTTAATGTAATATGGTGACGGGCCATTTACAAAATAGCCTTATTTTACCTTCCTTTTTTACTTGTATATTCAAATTTTTTTTTACTCATCTTTTAAAATTTGTGCCCCCGAGTCCTACATTGTGTCCAAATCCCCCTTAGTGAAAGGGACTTAGTTGGAACTAAGCTGGATTGAGAAGCGGGGATTTACTGAATTTTTTTTTCCAATTGCTTGGGCAACAAAACCCCAAATTTTCAAATGAATTTTTAAAATTTCAAAACTTTTTACGGGATAATCTACTTTTCTGGGGAAAAAAATTTCAAAAAGGGGGGGGAAAAATAATGTTCAAGATACAAAAAAAACGATCTATTCCACTTTTACCTTTGTTTTTTAAAAAAAGCGGCATCATTTTCCTTTATCTGCTTTCTTTGTAAGTTTTTTTAGCGAAGTTTTGCGGCGTTTTCCTTTTTCTTTTTTGCTTTTTTTTAGAAAATTGTAAGTGAAATTTTTAATGGGTTATATTCTGCTTTCATCTTGCTCATTGCTCTACCAGCTTGTATTGTTCTGTCATAGTCATTAATAGGATTTTCTGTGCTTTTACCTTTTGCTTTTCTTAACTACAAAGTATTGGTTGTCAGACTCTGAGGAGCTTTATATTTTCTGTGTATCCGTGAAAGCAGTAGTACCCTTACACTCTTGTTAATTTCCTTAAATTGATACTTGCAAGGTTTATATTTGAAGCTCGTAGTAATTACCATGTAATGACAAGATCAGAGAGCTCAAGATCCAAAGGAAGTCGGCATTCATCAGCCATTTATTAAAGAGAACAGAGCCTGGATTTTCGGCTTCTGTCATTGGTGACGTATGTTTTTCTTGTATAGTGGTCCCTCAAGTTACAATACTTTCAACTTCGGCTGCGTTCCCACGGCAAGGGACAAATACCGGCTGGTTTGCCGGCCGGTACTTGTCCTGTTTTGCAGCCGTCCCCACGGCCGCGGGGGGGGACGGGGGACGGCTTTTCTCCGCAATGAGAGGAGAACAGCCCTCCCCCCTCCCATTGAGGTGTTCATATTCCGTCCGGAAATATTGTGCTCATCTTTGGCCGGTTTTTCAGGCGGTCTGAAAAACTGCAAACCGGCTGAAAAACCGGCCGAAAACCCGTGCCGTGGGGACATGCCCTTACAGTGGTCGTTCTTAGGATGTATGTTCAGTATGGTTTCTTGACACAAAGTCCCAGACACTGATCCAGCCGATTTTATCATGAACATTTTATTAGTAAATAATCTGTATTAGGCCAAGTTCACACGGCTTATTCACGCCGTAATTGCGGGATGGATTTCGCCCCGCAATTACGGCGTGTGCCGTGCAGCGGGGGTGGGGCGAAATAGACATCCATTATCCACGGCGCGTATCCCGCCGGGATAATGTGCACTCACTTTCTCCCCGCTCGGCGTATTCGCCGAGTGGGGAGGAGAGACGGAATCCATAGTTCTCTATGAGAACTGTGGATTACCGTAATGCCTGGGACGGATTTCAGCCGTATTGGCGCGCAATACGGCTGAAATCCGTCCCAGAATCAGCCGTGTGAACATGCCCTTAGAGTGCGTTCCCATGGCAAAAACCAAATACCAGTCGGATTTTCCGACCACTATTTTGTGATTTTTTTTTTTGGCACGCAGGGGACGGCTTTTCTACATGGTTTGCCCTCCCCCTTCGCACCCACATGTTCATGTTCTGCCCGAAAACCGGGCGGAAGAATGAACGTGTTCTAAGTTTTTCATTATGCTGGCGGTGTAAAAGAAAACGTCCAGTGGAACATCCGTTCAGTGAGGACTGCTGCACGGATTTTCTATTAAAGTCTATGGGGAAGCATTGCATGTCAGTTTTCAGACGGTTTCAGAAAAACCAAAATACCATGCCATGGGGACAAGCCCTTAGTAAGATGCGTGCAGTGATGGGCAGTCTGGTATCGCCCCTCTATAGTGCAGTGCGATTCTGCATTCCTGTACTGCTCTTTCCATGTGCTTGGATGAAAGGCTCCATTGGGTGCGTCAGGTGACGGACTCTTTTACTTTATACCCAATTGTACCAGAAAGACAAAAAGAATCTCCTGTCCTCAACATAGAAAGTGAATTCCAGCTTTCAACTGCTCTTTGTTCTTTTATATAAGACTTCTCATCTGCATAAAGGTATGTTCACATGGCTGATTTGGACGCCTATTTTACAGTGTCCAAATACTCATAATTTGCAGTTTTCAGGGAAGTTTTTGATGAGGTTTTTGAGACACACGTTTTTTGGTGCATTTTTTGACACCGTTTTCGATGCAGTTTTTATTCTGACATTCACGTTTTGTGCCAGGAGGGTTTTTGGGTGCAGATCACTCTGTGAGGCATTATGGATGTAGTTTTGAAGCTCTCCTTTGTTTCCTATGGACATTTTACTTACCAAAAACGCCTCCAGAATTGACATGTCACTTGTTGTTCATTGCTGGAAACGGCGCTAAAAATAAGCAAGTAAAAAAACAGTGCTATTTGAACGATGACGCAGTTTTACATGGGAATCGATGGAAATGAATTAGAAATGTTTTATACCTGTTTTTGGCGCGGTTTTGGGGGGTGGAATGTGCTCCAAAAACAGCATCAAAATCAGCTGTGTGACCATAGCCTTAGGCTACATCTGCGTTGGAGGTTCTATTTGGAATCTTTGCTGCCCCAGTGAATCTGGACCTATTTTTCAACAGCGTACCCCATTGTCTGCTTCCGCCCCAGTGTTCTTCGTTTGACCGGGAAAATGTGTGCCGCGTGCAGCACTATGGGCCACATGTAGGAAACTGTTTAGGACGAAAACTCACTCTTTTGCCCATAGGTTACTATGGGCAAAAGAGTGAGTTGTAGACATAAACAGGATCATACATGTGGCCCTATGTTTTCCATCATTCCTGACGGAACCTGCAGCGGAGGCTCCAAACAGAACCTCTGGCGAAAGTGTGAAGAGGACCTTAGTTATATGGGTAACTTTATTTCGTCTTCACTTTGCGTTATGTTGGTGACGTTTTGGGGTTTTGGAACCAATTACCAGTTTTCCAAAGAGTTATGGTTTCAATATAAAATGGTCGCCTGGAACCAATTAATATTGTATGTTGAGAAACCGCTTTAACTATACAGTATTTTTAAGAAACGTCTGAAATGTCATAGTAAGATGTTAAGTTTTGCAGGTGAGGTCAGGTTGTCAATCCAAACTGATATCTAAAACAAAGCAGCAAAAGTACCCTCCGGAGCACCATGCACCTTTTGTCTATGTTCTGCTATCCTTCAAAAACCGAGCAGGTGCTGTATGGGCAGACTTTCTATGAATTTGTGAATTGCTTGCTCAACTTTCCAAGTAGAGTTCAGTGGAAACAAAGGGGTGCAGCGCTTAGTGGAGTAATTCTGCCCCTTTGTTTTAGCAGTCAGTGGTGGTCTGCACATGGATCCCCACTAATCAAGACTTTGACACTTCAGAACTTTATAGTTACAGTAGATGAATCTTATTCACCTTTTATTCTCAGAAATAAATGTAAAATATTTTCTAGATAAAAATTTAAAGTAATTGTAAATGTTTTCATATATATTCTAATAGTAGTCATACCCACGACTGCAATACAGGGTTAACTTCTATTAACCATAACATAGATCCTTTTTCCCCCATAGTAGTAATCCTGGCTATAACGTCATAGCTGCAACAAGGTGGCTCCATAATGAGTTGACCCTTTCCCTCAATGAAGTGAATTTGAAATTCCACTGTATTACTGCTTTCACCTTGGACCAGGGGTCTCCACTCATCCCCCATTTTACTCAAGCAAAGCATAAATATAACTTTTTTTTTTTTTTTTTAACAGTAAATATTCGTTAGCCTTTTTATACTTTGTGAGGATTATAGTCTTAAATTCTTTGTTCCAACCAGTGTTGCATCACCTTAGAACTAAACAATACTTATTCCACATAACCTCATTTTATAAGTTACTTGCCATTTAGGAAATTTCCTTCAGCACGTTGTAGGTTTTTCCAAACGTCCATCATGATGGTTAGTTGAGACTCCACATAATTGCTCGGAATTGAAAATTCAAGTTGAAGTCCACACAACTCTGATTTTCTGAGATCAGATTTAAAAACCTACGGTTTTTCTCAAAAACTTAGAACATGTTCATTTTTCCACTTTATTTCACATCAAAAAACGCGTTCAAAACATTTCTGTCGGATCTGCCTCTAAAACCCCATAGAAATTAATAGGACTCGTTTTCTACTGTGGAATCTGCCTGAAAAAAGTAACCTAAATCCACGTAAAATACTTGAAAATCGTGTCTTCCGATGTGGTTTTCAAAAGTAGAATCCGACAACTATTCTCCATTTGTTGTGTCTGTGTTCTTAGGGGAATCCATTTCCAAAATGCAGGGCATTGAAGACATTTTTCACCATGATCTATCAGAGTCACAGGCCAGCTTTAGACTCTGAGGCTATGGGTGTGTCTATAGCAGTGATTTGCTAATCTGTTCTTAGTTAATCCTGTTACAGTGAAATGACTGCAGGAGATTTATTTATTTATTTTTTTTTATTAACAAATGAAAGGTACATAAGCATTCTCTGAATACAATCGGGCTAATCCGCCTTTTTCGTAACAAATATCACCAAACAATAATGTATCAATACACAGGTGCAATTACATGACTTCTAACAATAACCAGAAAGTTCTATGAGAACGTACCCAAGAGAGTCTTCAGAATGATCCCAACCATCCCCATAACCAGAGGGAAATTAATCCCAACATCGTACAAACCGTAAACAGAACATCATTTTTTATCTCAGTTGTTCAAGTGAGCCATATTCAGTTGAATAGTTGACTGCAGGAGATTTAAAATCTGTAGCTCACAAGACTACAGAGCCCTAAGGAGTGAGAACTTGTCCTTATCTTAAACAAAGCTCCGTTCCTAGGGACTACACACAGCAGGGTTGGACATTACTGTGGTTGGACAGCAGCTTCCAGCAATAGGATAACAGAAAGGAGAGAGAGAGATGTTCAGTAACAAAAAAAAAACAACTTGTGTGCACTCACAAGAAAGAAAATCTCTTTGATCTCCTGATCAAAGCATACTAAAAACAGCAATGTGTTTAGTAATAGTCTACCTTTCCCTACATGCTGAAAACTAATCGTTGTAGTGAGAAAACCCCTTTAATAACCTGCAAATAGTCCAGTGACCAGTGGAGAGTTGGGAGCTTAGCATAGGGTTTTTTTTTTTGTTATTCTCCTGGGTAGTGGGAGACCTGGGAACTAAGGGGTAAGAGTTAAGCCATTCCTGGGCCCCCACTGTTAATAATAGATGGTGGTGTGGGTTCCTGGCACTAATCAGTATGTTTACAGCAACATTTTAATTTCTGTACTTCTACCTTGTTTCCCCAAGAATAAGACAGTGTCTTATATTAATTGTTGCACCTAAAGACACGTTGGGTCTTATTTTCAGGTTATGTCTTATTTTTCCATGAACAAGAATTCACAGTTATTGTTGAACAATTAAAATCAACATTTACTGTAGTCCTGTCATCACAAACAGCAGCATAACCAGCCCAACTGTGAATTCCATCAAGAATTTCTTGTGACTCTATTTCCATGTCTCTGGAGGCTGATCTGTCTGTAATTCGTGCCTTCCTTTTTCAACTCCTCTATTTCCATGTACAACAATCTATGGTACATTTATCAATCCCAGTTTTTATGAACAAAGAGTAACATTATTCAAAGACCATCATGTCATCATCTTCTGGAACATCATCATCACTCTCCAAACCCTGAATTTCATGGTGAATTTCTTGTGACTCCATTTCTTTTAGAATCCTTGGCCCCAATCTCTCATGTCTAGCAATAGCACTTTCCTTAAATGAGCATCTCTTGTCCAGGTAGCCTCCAACACAAGGTAAGACCTATCTAAATGATCTAACACTAATATATAGCATTGACTGTCGCGAGGTCTTCTTTTCAGGGGTGGGCATATATTTTTTAGCTTTCAAAAAATTGCACCAGGGCTTATTTTCGGGGAAACAGAGTGTCTGAAAAAGAAGATAAAAATAATGAAAAAGAAAAAACACCAAGATTTAGTTTCCTCTGCATAAACAAGGTATGTGTTAGGTTTGTGGCATTTGTCTTTTTTTTTTTTTTTTTTTTTTTTTTTGTTTTTTGTTTTTCGGAAAACATTTCATGCCTCTTGGCCTGTGCACCATGTCATAGCTCTGCCTTAGTAAAGATGAAAATTACTTTTTTTCTTGATGTTGTTTTTGATCCTATACAAAAGCGTTCCAGAGAATATGACTTGAGCCAGGTTAGGAAAATACCACAATGTAATAATTTTGTTGTTCAACATAAATGTTCACCCTTCTGCTCTGTGTTACAGAAGATATTGAATGCAATCAGGAGCTAATAATGACTGCACGCCCCAAAGTTTGGCATTTTAAAATTAATGGTTCCGCTGTAACAATATATCGTAGTTTGCTGCTTTCTTTCCTTTAGCCAAGCACATGGATTATACGACTCAGGTTTTAGGAGTATTACAGTCTAAGATTAGCTTCTAAAAGATACACCGCACATAGCTAAAATTCTGTTACCCAGACCGTAGGACCTGGCTGTGATTGAAGCAATGTTATGTTTGGTGGTATTTTTTTTTTCTTGGTAACAAGGGTAATAACCTTGGCTTTTTCTTTTATTTGCCAGTTACTGATTGGTCCCCCATTTACCCTCCTTCCTGACCAGACTACACGTCAGGTTTAACTCTAGAATGCTTTCTTACATTTGGTTGTTCTCCAAATTTTATTTTATTTACTTTTTTACCTTGATAAGTAAGGGTTTATTTTATGTATATATAAGGGTTTATTTCATGTAACTTTTACATTGGGTTTTTTCCTTTTTAACAGGGAAAATGGTAAAAGCTCTGAAAGTATGATATATATACATACATATACAGTCATGGCCAAACGTTTGGAGAATGATGCAAATGTTAATTTTACAAAGTCTACTGCATCAGGCTTTATAATGGCAATTTGCATATACTCCAGAATGTTATAAAGAGTGATCAGCTTAAAAAGCAATTAATTGCAAAGTCAATAGTTGCCTAGAAAATGAACTTTTTCCCAACCAAAAACACATTTCCACTTCATTGCAGGCCTGCATTAAAAGACCAGCTAACATCGTTTCAGTGATTGCTCCATTAAACAGGTGTGGGTGTTGATGAGGACAGGGCTGGAGATCAATCTGTCATGATTAAGTAAGAATCACACCACGGGACACTTTAAAAGGGGCTGGTGCTTGGCATCATTGTTTCTCTTCTGTTAACCATGGTTATCTCTAAAGAAAAAACGTTGCAGTCATCATTACACTGCACAAAAATGGCCTAACAGGGAAGAGTATCGCAGCTAGAAAGATTGCACCTCAGTCAACAATTTTATCGCATCATCAAAAAATTCAAGGAGAGAGGTTCCATTGTTGCCAAAAAGGCTCCAGGGCACCCCAAAAAAGACCATCAAGCGCCAGACCGTCTCTTAAAAGTGTTTCAGCTTCGGAATGGGCTACCAGCAGTGCAGAGCTTGCTCAGGAATGGCAGCAGGCAGGTGTGAGTGCATCTGCATGCACTGTGAGGCGGGGACTCATGGGAAAAAGGCCTGGTGTCAGGAGGGGAGCAAAGAAGCCAACTTCTCTCCAGAAAAAAAAATCAGGGACAGACTGATATTCTGCCAAAGGTACAGGGAGTGGACTGCTGAGGACTGGGGTAAAATCATTTTTTTCTGATGAATCCCTTTCCGAATGTGTGGGAACTTCTGGAAAACAGCTTGTTCGGAGAAGACAAGGTGAGCAAAACCACCAGTCTTGTCTCATGCCAACTGTAAAGCATCCAGAAACCATTCATGTGTGGGGGTTTCTTCTCAGCCAAGGGAATCGGCTCTCTAACAGTCTTGCCTAAAAACACATCCATGAATAAAGAATGGTACCAGAATGTCCTCCAAGAGCAACTTTTTTCCCAACCGTCCAAGAGCAGTTTGGTGGGTCAACAAAGCCTTTTCCAGCATGAAAGGAGCACCTTGCCCTAAAGCAAAGGTGATAAAATAAATGGCTCAGGGAACAAAACATAGAGATTTTGGGTCCATGGCCTGGAAACTCCCCAGATCTTAATCCCATTGGAAAAATTTGGGTGGCCCAATCATCAAGAAAACCGGCTGGACAAAAAAAAAACCAAAAAATTTGGGTGACAAAATGCAAGCTTTGTTTTGTGAAAAGAAGGGAAGGTTTATCAGTCAGGAATTGGTCCAGAATTTGATTGAGAGCATGCCAGGGAGTTTTGCAGAGGCCCTTAAGGGAAGAAGGGTCAACACTGAAAAATATTGACTTGCTGCATTAACTCATTCTAACTGTCTAAAAACTTTTGTTTTAAACATAATATGATTGCACTTTTTTATTTCTGTATGTGATAAAAACATCTGACAAAACACATAAAAACCCGAGGGCAACAGATCATGGGAAAAAAATCCCGATTTGTGTCATTCTCAAAATTTTAGCCATGGGCTGTGTTTTAAAGTATATATGATTTATTTTATGTATATATGTTTTTTGTATATATATATATATTGTAGATGTGTTTTATTATGTTTTATATATTTTATACATACACAAATTTAAAAGTGGCGAGAGACATATTTCCTGGGTTTAACTTTGGGCCCGATATATTAAAACCTAACCCAAAAAAGAGACCGCTTTACCCTACTTAAAGTAGTTCCAACGGTGTAATAGAAATGGAAAATCACCAACGGCCCCAAAGGTTCAGGGGGGCAAAAAAGGGAAACAAATATATCCGCTACAATATCCACATTAAAGAATATCTTAAAATGTCATTTTATTAGTCAAAATATTTTTTTAAAAACCAAAAAATTCCCTGTAGGAAAAAAAGGGCCCATGCAAAGGAGGAGCAAAATAGAATGCAGCGAAAAGTTCCCCCCCCCGCCCCCCCCCCCCCCCCCCCGCCCCCCCCCCCCCCCCCCCCCCCCCCCCCCCCCCCCCCCCCCCCCCCCCCTCCCCCCCCCCCCCCCCCCCCCAGAACTCACTGCAGAATTGGGCTGCTTCTTGCAGGGTTTAAAGAAGCCCTGACAATCATGTGGAAATGGCCCCCCAAAGGGAAAAGTAAAAAGGTTTCCCGCTCTTCTGTGTATAATCGCCATTTAGTAATTTGTAAAGGGAAAAAACTGTCCCTTTCCTTAAACTGGAGAAAAGTCTGAAAAAACGGGCCCCAAACTAAAAAACACAGGGCCGCTATGGAAAAAACCCCCTGCAGCCCGTCCCGACTGAATTTTTTCTGATAAACCTACCGGTATTTGTCCTTTGCCGTGGGAATGAGCCCTTAGTGTGCAGCCCCACTCCCGCACCATGGGTTTTAAAAAACCATTCGGGGGTTAAAAAACAACCTTCCCGGGTGTTTTTCCCGCAAATGGGCGGTCCCTCCTCTATTAAAAATCCTAACATGTAATACCTATTGCATATATTCCTTGTTTGTTAGAAATGTGCAGAGAAATGAATATGGTAAATCAGACTAAATTGTTTTATATACTGATGTGACCCCCAATCTCACGTAATCGCAGGCATAAAGTATCCAAGTTGATGGTTTCTGTTTCCACATCCTTTCTTTATTCAGTTCCTCCAGTTTTTGCAAGTGAAATCTAATAATACATATCAGTTTACATGAATAAAACACAATTCGGTATCTATTCCTGTACGGAGTCTGGGTTTTGGTTTTGATTAAAACTGTGGTTAAAGTTAAACTTTTTTTTTATGCATAAAGCTGTTCTAGTCTTAAAGTAATGAAAACAGTAACTTTCCAGCGTAGAGATGCTCTTTGTTTTGCAGGTTTCCACTGATGTTGCCAGTAATGTAATCTGTGACATTGCTATGGCAATCTCCGGGGTTATGTATCTATTAGTGGAAATACACATTTGCAGTAGTATACATTCTGATACACATACAGACTAGATTACATAGGTTATATTGCAGGTGCTTTTATGTCGTAAGTATGCTGGAGATTTATCATCAAATCTAAATTCCAGTTTGTGTGTGTGTTGTTTTAAATATATAATATATATATTATTATATTATTATAAAAATATATATGCATGTGCAAATTGCGCAACTTTTTATTTATACAGTGATTGTTATATAAAAATGAAAAATACTACTTCATCTATACTAGCAACAGAAAATGTTTTCCTTAGTTTTGCTTAGAGGACCTCTGCACTTCATAATGTTTCCTTTATTTGGGAAATATAGTGACCACTTTGCTTTTATTAAAGCGCTTGTCCAGAACATTTTACCTGGGCAACATGTATAATGATTCAATTACAGATGGGGTATTCAGTTTTAATTAGTGTTTTCACTTGTATAATAAGGCAAATTCTAAGAGTGAGGTCACATCAAGCAGGTGAAACCATGCCACCAGTTGCCACCCAGTATACTGACAAACTTGGGTGGCCATTGGCAGCCTACTCAGGCTGTGGCCACAATGAAATTGCTCCATGTGCTCCGACCCTAAAGCTTGCTTCCCAGTGTAAGTGGGGGTGTCCTTAAACTGGTAGCCACGAGCTTATTTATACCGATCTAGTAATATTAACCAAATCTCTAACTTCAGCAAGGCAACAAGAGAAAAGGAGCTTGAATTCCTTAAGGATGATATGTGGCCATTTGTGTTTTACTATTTCTCTGTTATTACTGAATCAGTCAGCTGGGTGTTGCCAATTGGGCAGGTGTCCACGCACCGTCTGACATTTGTCCAATCTGTGCTGACAGTCAGTGTGAGCCAGGACACACCCTTTGGAAACGTGGGACGGTGACCCCCAGCTGACTGATATTGTAATATGTTTATAGGAGGAACAGCACAACACAGAGTTGGAGTATGTTCACACGGCGTAATTGCAGTAATTCATAACTCTCGTAGAGAACTATGAATTATGCCTCGTCTCCCCAGGCGTACAATATGGTTGTATTGTACGCCCGGAGAGAGAAGTGACCTGTCAGTTGTCAGCAGCACGTAAGTGCCGCGAACAATGCATCTGAATGGGACCAGCTCGCCCCCGTGCTTTGGAAGTACATTGCGTGCTTCCAAAACGGTGCGTACAGTACGCGTATCAATTACGCCGTGTGAACATTCCTTTATAAGCGAAGATGCTCCAGAATTATTTCACAGGGAACACAAATATTCAGTAAAAAGGTCAAGTCAGGAGAAGTCATAAGTCCTCTTTAAGGGGATGTTCACACTGTGTTTTTGGATCCGAAAATTGCATCCAAAAATGCAGCGTCGATCGGATCCAAAATGCATCCAACATGCAGGTACGTGTTTGGATGCGCTTTGGCTGCAGCAGGATCACCCCCTATAGTTCTAAATAGGGTTTCTGCTTCGTCTTTCGGACCAAGAATTGACATAATTCTTAGAACGGATCCGAAAGACACAATGAGACACGCATCGGCGATCACCCTTCTGAACGCCGATATATGTTTACATTGAAAGCAATGTAAATCGCACTGCTTATTGCTAGATGCATGTTTGGGTTCGAGAGACGGACCCAAACACGCATCTGATAACTTAGGTTCATATGGACTGAACACGCCGCGTGAACATACCCTAAGGGGATCAGGAATATCAGTCATTAAGCTTAAAGGGAACCTGTCACATAGATTAAACCCCCCTTGCTGAGGGCAGCACAAGCCAGTGTCAGACCTGCTGTTTCCAGCACTGTGCCCCTTATTCTGTAAGATGCAGCAGTTTTAGAGCATTTACCCCTCAAATCTTATTCATGAGCAGGTGTTAGCTCCACCCACCAAAGGCTAGCCCCGCCCACTGACAGTTATTCACTTGTTTCTACCTATTCAAAGTAATAGGTTTGTCAGTTGAGGTGGGCGGGGCAAGCCTCCGATTGGCCGGGTTTGAAAAAAAATGACTCTCTGAAGGACTCTTCGAATGACTCATCTTGCTGAAAACTGAAGATTTCAGCATTAAATACATGAAAACTACAGCATCTTACAGAATAAGGGGCACAGCGCTGGGAACAGCAGGTCTGACACTGGCTTGTGCTGTCCTCAGCAAGGGGGGCATAAACTATGTGACAGGTTCTC
This sequence comes from Phyllomedusa bahiana, assembly GCA_025379985.1. Classification (NCBI taxonomy): domain Eukaryota; kingdom Metazoa; phylum Chordata; class Amphibia; order Anura; family Hylidae; genus Phyllomedusa; species Phyllomedusa bahiana. The sequence goes on from JAODAL010002874.1 coordinate 140,873, forward strand.
TTTAAATCTTCTGTTTATGGTTGTCCGAAACCTAAACATAGGTTGCAGACTATCGACAAAGAACAATCGGTTAATAAGTATAATAGATTGCCCTGCTTTATTTAGGATAATTTGTACTTCTATAATGCATATATCATTCTCACTGTTATGTTTCGTCACTGGATATGCATTTTCCCTAGAAGATTCTGTCTTAAGGAGTATTTAACAGTTTTAAGGCACAGAATATATCTGCAGTAGGCAAGCTTGTGGTTTGCATTAGATTCCCTTCTTAAACAAAATTTCGACTTGTTAAGCATGTTAACATTCAGAAGAGTCAGCATTCACCACAAATATAAACTGTAACGACAAGCTTGGAAAAGTGGAAAATAGCAAAATATATTGGTTATTGGATATTCAAAGTAAACTGCAATAGAGAGGAGTTGGAGCATTTCTTAACTTAAATTGTTTGTTCACCTTTGGAGACCATTTCTCTAGTTAAAATCAATTAGTTGCAAAACCTTGCAAATGTTTTGCTATTTTATATATATATATATATATATATATATTAATAAATATATATATTATATATATAATATATATATATATATATATATATATATAGTGATCTTTGCTTTGTTTTCTTGCTATATTTGCTAACCCTGATTTTAATGATATCGTGGCACTTAAAGGGAACCTGTCCGGTGGTTTATGCACACCCTATCTGAGAGCAGGATGTGATAGAGGGAGAGAAGCGGAGCTCTGAGATATATAGGGTTCTATGTTAAAGGAGAGAGCCTGAGCTCTGTGATAGGGTTATATGATAGAGGAGAGAAGCTGACCTCTGTGATATATAGGGTTATATGATAGAGAAGCTGAGCTCTGTGATATATAGGGTTATAGGATAGAGAAGAGAAGCTGAGCTCTGTGATATATAGGGTTATAGGATAGAGGAGAGAAGTTGCGTTCTGTGATATATAGGGTTATATGATGGAGAAGAGAAGCTGAGCTCTGTGAAAATAAAGGGTTATGTGATAAAGGAAAGATTCTGAGCTCTCTGACATATAGGGTTGTATGACAGAGAAGAAGAGCTGAGCTGTGTGATATATAGGGCTGTATAATAGGCTGACGTGTGTGTGTGTGGGGGGGGGGAGGGGGGGGGAGGGAGGGGGGGGGGGGAACAGAAAAAAACCATACTACCTGTTTAATCCCTACTTGACATATGTTGACCCTAATGGTTCAAATAGAACAAAGGGTAACTGCCCCGAAAAGGGCGACTCTGTCATCAACCTGTAACTTATCAGCTGCATGCTGCCACTGTACAGTGCTTTCTCAAGCCGGCAAGAGCCTGGAGAGGAGTGATGCTGCAGGAAGCTGGCAGTTCGGTTTAACCCCTTAAATACCGCCGGCAGCTAACTGCAGCATCGCTCCTCTTCACGCTCCTGCCGGCCCGAAAAGGTGCATTTGGACTAAAATTTTTAGGGAAAAAAATGTCTTGTAGCTCGAAAAATATGGTAGATAATCATTAAAGGGGTTGTCTCACTACTAAGATTAGCTTTCAACATGTAGGGAACAGTAAATAAGGACAATTTCCAAATTGATTGTCATGTTTATTTTTCTTTGTTGAGATAGAAGTGATTTTATCAGCTGTGATTGCTCTCAGGTTTCTCAAGGTTACCGACCTTCTCTCCCTTCTGTTTGTCTTCTCTGATAGCAGGGATGACATTACACAGGTCGGCGCACAGTACTGCTGGCCACTTGAGAGCTTGAGTGTTATCTGATCTAACAAACAAAGTAGACTAATTACTTTTGTTTACTTTAGCTCTGAAGCGTCTCTGGACTTTAGATAAACCTCTCCTGCACTCATGTCAGAGTAATTAGCAGACTTTTGAATATGGAGTTCATATGCTAATCACCCACAGCCTGACCAGGAAGAGACAGGATGTGTGAATGAATGCTGCATATGGCTCTATAAATCAGTGTGAGGAGACAACCCTTTTAAGCCCTTTCAGGCCAGGTGCTTAAAGGGGTTGTCTCGCTACAAAGAATAGCTTTGAACATGGAGACCACAAAATTAAGACGTTTTCCAAATATATTGCGTTGTTCATTTTCTTTTGTTAAGGAGCTACAAATTATTTTATCACCTTCTGTGCTCTCTCTGGTTCCCCAATTGACCGACCTGTGTACTTTCTTCTCCCCTGCTGTTTTGTTCTGATAGCAGGGAGTCATCACACAGGTCGTGACCAGCACAGAACTGCTGGCAGTGAGAGCTTGTTTTTATCTGATCTTTCAGACAAAAGACAGTAATTACTGCTGTTTACTTTAGCTAAATCTCCTGCTAGCAGGTCCAGAGAAGCTTCTGAGCTAATCTAGACTAATTAGCAGAAGTCTGAATACACGGAGCTCATTTGCTAATTACAGACAGCTTGACCAGGAAGTGACAGAGCAAGGCAGCATTATTTTATTCATGCATCCTATGAAACTCTGAGATGAGACAACCCCTTTAAGGAACTGTACCAGCTATCCCCTAATAATAAACCTAGTAACTCAAAATCTTGAGTAGAGTTGAACCTCTCCACACTGCGACTTGGTAAATTGTGGACAGAAATGTTATGCACATTGTCCAAATAAAAGAAGCCAATAAAGTGTAATATATGCTTTTGTGTGTAGTTCTTTTTTTACATTCATGGTAGAGATCCGATACATCATGGATCAGTACAAGGAAATGGAATGAATTTAAACCATGTAAGAGTCAGGACAATAATCCCATTCTAAGAGTCTCATCTTTTCAAATTACAATAAAATACTTTCTCAGACCTTGATCCATAGTCTGCAACAGTGTTTTTTTCTTCTTTCATGTCTGCCATCACCTTTTATTATGTCATCATCAGTATTTTGGGCAGCTATCTGCTCTCAGTCATTGATGAGGTGCTAGATGAGAGCCTTTCAGCAAGTCACAGCAAGCAATGAAGTTATTTGCAGATCTGTATGAGAACCATGAAGTAATACATGGCACACGTGGACTTGGGAGTTTTGCTTTTTTGTCAGCTTTATACAGGCCTTTCTGTATTAATGTTTTTGTGTTGAGGAGTTTATGTAAATCCGACAGTTTATATCATTAAAACGGCCCTGTTATTTAATCTATTATACAAGGGGTGTTTTTCATTATTTCCATTTTCTGGTATCGCTACAGCATATTTCACAATGCTGTACGGACTGTCAGCAATCACATCAGACCCTGTTCCCACTAGGTCTGATAGTCTAAATTTTCTGAAACACATATAGCCTAAGGGCTCGTTCACACGGCTTATTTTGGGACTGATTTCAGCCGTATTGAGCGCCGTATTTGCGCTCCAAACCGGCTGAAATCAGTCCCAGGCATTACGGTAATCCACAGTTCTCATAGAGAACTATGGATTCCGTCTCCTCTCCGAATCCGCCGAGCGGGGAGAAACTGACACGTCAGTTATTTACAGCGTGTACGCGCCGTGAATAATGACTGTCTATGGGGCCGGCGAGCTGCCAGGCCCACGCCCCCGCTGCACGGCAGCCGGCGTAATTGCGGGGCGAAATCCGTCCCCGCAATTACGTTGGCAATAAGCCGTGTGAACCAGGCCTAAGGCTGGTTTTTTAAAAAAGGTTTTTAAATTTTTCAGTAGGTTTTTCTTATGTTTGGGGGTTTTTAACCCCCGCTTGTCCGTGGAAAAAGGGATTAAATGCCCTTTTAGTTCCCAAAAAAAAAAAAACCTTCAGGGGACTCTTTCCTGAGGCCATTTGGGTGGTGAACATGTTTGGGGGGTCGGCCCCTACATTTTAATTTGTGATTTTTCACCTCTTTTTACAATGTCACCCATGCGGGGTCTGAAAGGAAAAACCCTTTTTGTTTTTGTCCATCGAATTAGGGGGAATGCCCAAAGGGTGTTTTGGACCCCTTTTTTGGAGTTGTAAATTACTGTATTATAGGCTCCTCTGTTGTAGGTGGGATTTTCCCGATTGAAATAGAAAGGATTTTTTCCCCCACAAATTAAAAGGGTAAATTTGAGAGGTTAGAAATCATGTTTTTAATAGTGTGTATAGAGGTTTAGTGTTATACAGAATAAAAGTTACGTTTTAGTGCTCTATAGATTGAAAACTGTTAGAGTTCAAGTTTGCCTATGGCAAAATAGTAAATATAGTAACACTGAACCTGTCACTTCAAACATGAAAGTTGCGCAACATTGACCCCTCCATCTGTAGGCTCTTTAAACTATACATAATCTAATAAAAGGTGCAGTCCATTAAGAAAAAACATTGATGCCTTGGGACAACAGGGGCCCAAAAAAAAAAAAAAAATTTTAATACCAAACGGTCCCTTGCTGCCGCTGCTTCAGAGCTGTTGGTGATCCAATCCTCTAGACTTCTAGGTTCTCAGCTCAACATGCTGGAGGGGCTTGTGCTCCATAGTAAGTGAATGGAGCGTGAGCCTCTCCTCTGTATCAAGACGTGAACCTGAAAGTCTAGAGGAGCGGTTCGCCGGGTGCTCTGGACCTGCAGTGGCGTGGGACAACTAGGTAAGTATTCTTTTTTTTTTTCTTTTTTAAACCATACTAGTGCCAATGCAGTATAATTTTTTTGTAATGGACAACCCCTTTTATAGAGATGCACTGATATGGATCCTAAAACTTGGTAAAGCCCATGTCAACTAAAAAATAAAATAAAAAATGCCACAAATTCAAAGGATGCCCCATGGATTTAACTGTTGTGTATCTGTGTGGGTCCAATGCCACATGTTAGCATAGCCTCCGGCCAAAAAATTTGCAAGAAAAAAAAAAAACGTAGTATTTTGTTCTCATGTACTGTATTTATTTTGGTTTGTCCAATGTGGAAAGCTCAAAAAATGTAAAAAATAAATTTGCCCAACAATTTTTTTTTTTTTTTTTTTTTTTTTTTTTAATTAAAACAGTTTTTGGTTTTGGCAGGTTTGGAGGGAAGTATTTGCAGATTGAGCCCTTTTACATGACATGTCTTTGAAAACCGTTCCTGGGAACTTGTTTAAAAAGGAGCGCAAGTTAAATCAAATGTATTTTATACGCCTTTTAATAAAGGCTTTTATCATGGATTTGCTGATGTAATAGGGATCTGACTTTCTACCGCAGCCCTTCACTTTTACACAGTACTACACAGAGGAATTACTCCATGTTAAGTTAAAGGGGTTTTCTCGCTACAAAGATCATAGTTTAAAATGAGGGGATCAAAAATGTAAGCATGTACGCCTTTGGTTAGCAAAAGTAAAATCCTATGGTTTAAGAGAATGGGCCGTTTGTTTAGTGCTTAATAACAACATTTGAGCCCCGGTCGGGTTACACCCAGCCCCGGCTCCAGTCGTAATTGGGAATGTGCGTCTGAGGGAGATGCAGGGAAGAGGACATGGACTGCGCAGGGGGACGTGTGCACGAGAGAGAATTCACTGACAGCAATCAGAGGTGGTGTGCGGGGGGGAGGGTGACATTTACTGACCGCAATCGGAGGTCCTGCAGCAGAGAGAGAGATCATGTGCAGTCCCATGTAAACACAAACAGATAAAGCATATAGTTTTGTTCTGCAGATCTGTAGAGGTCAGAGGTGTAATAATCTGCAGGATATATCACTGTGTGTGAGAGACAGAAAAAAAAAATTACCCATCTTTCTGAGAGTCCTAAATGTCAAATGCCCATTCTAATTACATAGTGTGTAGAGAGAGCAAGAAATGTAGATATACAGTATGGGGTTACACTTAGCTTTTCACTGCCAAAGACAGCTGAGAACCTCTCCCTTCCCCCGGCTCACACAGAATGAATTCTCACGTGCACACTTTGGGGCGTGTCTGCAGAGAGAGAAGATATGCCCAGCTGGGAGGAGAAACACGCCGCTTCATTTCACAAGCTATGCTTAGCAACCAGTATAAACCGCTGCCACATGGTGAAACGAAAAAAACCCTTTATAGGGTTTGTGAGTTAGTCTTAAATTTAACCTGTCTCATCATTGGATCAGGTTGTTTTAGACTAACTGCTGCCATCTAAGGCAAGGCGATTTCCAATAAATAAGGATAGGATTATGATCTACAATCAAAATATCTAGAAAATTAAAGAAAAAAAAAAAAGAGCCTCAAAAGAGAACCTGAATTTCCAACTTAAAATGCAATTTTTGGTTGTTTTTGGTCAGGAATTAGTTGTGCAACGTTCTTTTTAAGAACTAGGTTGGCTTAGAGCAGAATCTATTTTGCTTTCGTTGATTCGGGCCTCAGGTTCATCTGTTAGCCCCAATCACATCTTGTTTTTGGCCTCAGTTGGTTGTATCTGTCCACATACCTTGAAAAAGATGCCCTAAACATATAACACAGCAGTGCCGTAAGAGTCTATCGGGCAAACCTACTCTCTTTTGAACAACATATGCTCTATTACCCTAAGGGATATGCTTTATTTACTGGGCATAAGTGTTGTCTCCTACTTTTTTGTGTTTGGTACATAGTGTATATGTTGGAAAACAGAGTAAATATAGCCCAGAAGAGACGATGTTTGCCTTTATAGAAGCCTATTCCTCTGGCTCAGTCCCACCATAGTATATGTGGGGATAACCTTTTCAAGATATCCCAAAGGATATTACCAATGGAGGACAAATGTGATTAAACGGAGTGCGACAACAAAGACCTCATCTGCTCTTGAAGACCCATCATATCAATGTATAATACGCAAAGACCAATGATTTCAGTGTTCATTGTGTAATGCTCCATACACCACAGTGTTGCTAAATTGAAACACTTGTTGACCGGATTTCTTGCAGTTTAAAACTAATAATCATGGACCCTTCTAACCAAGCATAGCCTTTCCCTTATCGCTTCTGCTCCAGGATCCGCTTCTCTTCACTTCCTGGTACTATTTCCCATGCACAGGAGAGGCTTTTGTAAGTGAGTGGGGTAGGACAAGAACTCGGAAGTGAAGAGGAGTAGATCTCGGGGAGCTCTGGAGTGACGGCAGCGGGGAGGAGGTAAGGAAGTTTAACTTTTTTCCTTTTCTTCCTCCACCGGCCTCATTTCAAATTATTATTATTTTTTTTTTAACATAATTTTTATTATTTTCAACATCATAAAAGGATAAATGAAATACAAGTGAAAGTACACGTTCATATGTCATGTTACAAGTAATATCTTTGAGACAACATATCAGTACCATACATGGATAAAAACATCGTTCATGCCTCTGGATCACAAAGTTCTGTAGGACCTTCTCGATATCTTGGAGCATGTTATGCACCAAACGCAAATGACATTTTAATGAGACATGTGAACAATATGCTACGACTATTTAGTCCCTATTGACTAACATAGGTGTCAGAACAAAAAGGAAAATCAATATCCTAACTGGAGAAAAAAAAAAGGGAAAAAAAACAAAAAAAAACAACATAACTTAAGTGAAATACATAACTTTTTCCACCAGAGGTTCATTGTTTGTGCCAGAAATAGATCAGAAATCGATCAAGCAGGTCAATACTGTCTGAAAGATATAGATAGCCTAACCTTATGGTTCCCCAGGACCTTCTAGGGTGTGATTCCCACTGCTAGGCGAGGAACGCTAAACTTTGAGTACCCTCAGCGTGTTAGTCAATTCCCCTTCCAGATACCACCTGGTTAGTTTAAAAGTGGTTACTAGTGAACTAACCTCTTCCCTGTCTAAAAAATGCCTTAATGAAAGGGGTCCACCGAGCAAAAAATCTTTCGGTTTGAGATAGCTTGAGTACTTCAGTCTCCAACCGCTCCATGTTAAGGTAGTATTTTACCTGGGATAAGACTTCCCCCATGGAGGGTATTTCCAGTTCAAGCCATTTGGCCAGTAAAGATCGCTTAGCAGCCAATAGAATGATCCGTAGCACGGTACAGTGTTTTGATCCTTCAGGGAGATCGTGAAATAGAAGGGCTTTGGGCTCGAGAGGGAGCACAAACTCTCCTGAGTCTTTCAAGATTATGACCAGGGATTTCCAAATGGTCTGAGATTGGGGGCAGAACCACATGCTATGTATCAGGTCAGTTTTGGGCTCTCCACACTTGGGACATGCCAAGATACGGTTGGGAGCCAAGGGATGGGGAGGTATGTTAAACCCAAAAATGGCTTTATGTATGAATCTAAAATGTGATTCTCGCCACTTTTCATTTATGACTGCTTTACACGTATGATTCCAGCCTTTTAGGGCTGACACCGGTATTGCGAGGTCTGGAAAGATTTTTTCCCAACTGGAAAATAGCCTACTTTCCCATATTTGAATATTTAGTTCCCTCAGCTTACTATAAATAGATGATAGGGAGTGAAGGCTCGAAACAGGACCCAATATCTTGTCGAACATATTGGCTGGGACTTCCATTTCTAGGCGGAGAACTCTACTTTTCAAAAAGCCCATAACTTGACCGTAAGTGAAGAAGTGGTGGTCGGGAACCTGGTAGGTTTCTTGTAGCTCTTGAAATGACATGAATCTGTGAGTGTTGCCACTCCGTTTGCTAAAGAAATCTCCCGTATTGACAATACCCTTCGCCTGCCACAAGCTAAGATATGTACTCCCCACCCCTTGGCGGAACTCCGGGTGACCTAGTATGGGCATATGTTTACTTAGGATCATTGGTAGATTAAATAATTTCCGACACGCCCTCCAGGTTCCTATGGTGTCCCTCATCAATATAGAGGACCTAATGTTCTTCGGTATATTTGCGTATCTGGTATGCAATAGGGCCGCAAGGTCCCATGGCGCTGACAAACAGGCTTCTAAGGCATAATTCGAGTAGTGGGATGTCCGCTTCACCCAATCACTGCCATGTCTGAAGAGACAGGCCAGGTTATACTTGCGAAGGTCTGGCAAATTTACCCCTCCACACTGTTTAGGTAGCATGAGTTTTGACATGGCGATCCTCGGCCTTTTGGACGCCCATATAAATCTAGAGAAGCTAGATACTAATATTTTCAGGTCTGACTGTTTCAATAGAAGGGGGATTGTCTGCATAGGATAAAGAAGTCTGGGGAAACTAATCATGCGTATTAAGTGGCATCTTTTCAGTATGAGAGGAGGATAGTTCAGATGGTGCAGGGATTCTGGGGATTTGCCTAAAAGAATTCCAAGGTATTTGATAGAGGTTTTTGCCACAGACAGAGGGTAATTTGAATCTAAAGCCCACTGGGGATTATTGGCGAGTAGGGTAAGTATTTCTGATTTTGACTCACTTACCTTAAAACCCGAACACTCTCTAAAAACTCGCAACTGATGGAGCAGGGCATGTGCATCCTTCTCTGGATGTTCCAAAAAGAAAATGACATCATCAGCAAAGAGTGATAGCTTCAACTCTTGGTTTTTAATCTTGATGCCCTCAAATATATCGGACGAGATTAAGAACTTAGCCAGAGGCTCAAGAGTTAGGTTAAATAGGTAAGGGGATAGGGGACATCCCTGCCTAGTTCATCGAGCTAGTGGAAAGGGTTGGGAGAGGAAACCCGGCAGGCATATTCTCGCTTCCGGTGATTGGTATAATGCTGATAGGAAAGTTCTATATGGACCCTGTAGACCAATCTCGTCCAAGACCAGGTTCAGCCATCCCCAGTCCACGCTATCAAAAGCTTTTTCCGTATCCACGGAAATTAGAGCTGAGGTCGCGTGGAACTGGGGATTCCTCCTTACTTCATCTAGCACTAGAAGCACCTTCCTCACATTCATGACAGCTGACCTCCCCTGGACAAAACCCACCTGATGCGTTCCTATCAATTTTGGGATATACGGGGCCAGGCAGTCTGCCATAATCTTCGCTAATAACTTGAGGTCGAAATAGGCCTATAAGAGGAGGGCTGGAGTGGATCCTTCCCTTCTTTAGGCAGTATTTTTATATGAGCAGTGTTCATTGATTTTGGGATGGCTGATCCAGAGAGGTAAGAATTTAACAGGGCCTGCAGGGTGGGGGCTACCTGTGTCTTTACTGACTTAAAAAACTTGCCGGTAAAGCCATCCGGGCCCGGCGCCTTGTTATTCTGCAGCTTCGATATCGCTGTCTCTAGTTCCACGAGCTCTGTCGGGGCACCCAAGACTCCCACCTCCTCTGCTGATAGTCCTGGCAGGTCGACTTGATTTAACCATTCCCTTGAGCTCTGGTCATTGAGCTGCTAATCAGTGTAAAGGCTTTGATAAAATGAGCGCAAGATTTCAAAAACCTCCTCCCCTTTTTTCCTGACTATTCCCTCCGGCGTCTTGAGGGCTGGTATTGAGACCGCCAGGCGAGTATCTCTAGCCATATAGCAAAAGCTTGGCCACTAAGTTTGTCCGAGTATCCTTCCTTTCATAGCACGGACATGGGATCTCTCTCTCCCATATAAACAATTGCAGCAATACCAACAGGTAATCCGGCTATATCTTAAAACATATACTTTTATTCTTTCCACTGTTAAAAAAGCATACATCTGCCCGTATTTGGCGTTATGCAATATAGCAAAATAGTAATAGGATACTCAGGTTTGAAGTTGCGGCAGATCGCCGTTCAGATATACCGTCCATAGACCATCTCGGTCTTACTCCCGACAGGGTTTCCCAGGAGGTACGCCAGGAGTCCGGGCTGAGCGCACGTCAGTCTGCGACGTTTCGAGACACAACTGCCTCTTTCTCAAGCATGCGCACATCGATGTGGGCGTCCCTTATAAAGGAACGACACATAAGATGAAAACAACAACAATAAAAACAATAAAAAGCACAAGAACAAGCTCAAGCAAACATTTTAAAGAAACATTTTGAGGCTATAATTTTCATTAATTCCTTTAGGAGCTAACGAATCCATATAATGGATCCAGAAAGCCTCTCACTGAAGCAACTTTTTTGTACTCCCTATCAACCCATAATTCTCTATTCTTTCCAGAATACACAACCTTAATTCTGCTACCCTGTGTCCCTCTTTTTTCCAATGCTGAGCCAGTGATGTTTCACCATGTCTAACTTCCTCTTCATCTTTAACATCATCCCTTTCCTTTTTCATAAACTGTCGGATAACTGATCTGTGTTCATTTAAACGAGTCTTTATTTGTCTGCTGGTCTGTCCAATATATGGTTTCCCACAAGGGCATTTAATTATATAAACGACATTACAGCTATCACAAGTGTGGAACCCTCTGATTCTAACTGGGAAACCTTTAGTGGGATGGGAAACATGTTCCCCCTTTTTATGGAGGAACAGTTCTGTCATGAAGACACGAAAAGGTACCGATAAGGGCCGTTTTTAAAACCCTTTCTCGTCTTTTCTTTTTACAATATCGGACCTTATTAGCTGTTGTCCAATGATCTTCCTTTTCTATAAATTCCATATTGGACCTTCCTTAAACATTATATCCATACTTAGGATCCGACTGCAATATCTTCCAATTTTTTCGAATTACTTTTTTAATTAGAGCAGAATGCGCGTCAAAAGTGCTAACAAATGCAAACCGCCTATCCATCTTCTTGGACTTTACTCGCAGTAACTAATTTCAAGGGCTGGGCCACGGTTATTATGGATTCAGAAAAATATTTACAGGAGGTAGCTAGACCAACTTGCTGATCAACAGATGTACAAAAAATTACCATCGGATCCCACTAAAGAAATTAGTAAAAAAATTGAGATAATACTTATGGATGCAATGACCCAAGGGATTATTGATGAGCGAGTAAAAAATTTACTGACTAAATCCAACCCTAGGGTCCCTATCATGTACATTGTTCCCAAAATTCATAAGTCGCTACAGTCCCCCCCGGGCCAACCTATCGTGTCCGGCATTGAGTCGTTACTAGAACCCCTGGCAGTGTATCTTGACTCATATCTACAAAAAATAGTGAAGAGGGACCCAAATAATTTACAAGATACGGGTCAATTCCTGAAGAGAATAGGAGATATTGATTGTACCGAGGTGACATATTTATGTACCTTGGACATTAAGTCCCTCTATACAAATATTCCTTTTGTAGAGGGAGTGCAGGCAGTAAGAGAGGCATTGTGTTTGGATCCTACATTATCGAACGGAGATATTGCCTTCCTTATGCAATTACTTGACCTTATATTTACCCAAAAATTTTTTAGATTTGGGGATACTTTCTTCTTCCAGTTGCAAGGCACATCTATGGGGTCTCCGGTAGCCCCGAGCTACGCTAATATTTTCATGCAATTTTTTGAAAATGAATATGTTAAGAAGCATGCCCTATATTGCCGGGCTAAGTGCTGGCTGCGATACGTCGATGACGTGTTCCTCCTCTGGTCTGGTTCTGAGACCGAGTTGGGGCACTTCATCGATGGTATTAATAAAGCCCACCCATTAATAGAGTTTACTATCACTAAGAGTAGAGAGGCTATCTCATATCTAGATGTATGGGTTAAAAAAAGGGGGAAGGAAAAGATAAACGTCCTCCCTATATACAAAAGAGACAGATTGTAACAATATGTTACATAGAAATAGTCAGCATGCCCCGCAGACCTTTAAAGGCATATGTAAGTCCCAATTCATACGAGCAAGACGTATATGCTCGGATGATGAGCACTATTTCAGTCAAATGGAAAAAATCATCCAAAAATTTGTTGAACGTGGATATGATGAAGCGGAGGTCACAGCCGTAGGAGAACAGGTTGCATGTATACCTAGAAATGAGTTACTGCGAGTAAAGCCCAAGAAGAGAGATAGGCGGTTTGCATTTGTTAGCACTTTTGACGCGCATTCTGCTCTAATTAAAAAAGTAATTCGAAAAAATTGGAAGATATTGCAGTCGGATCCTAAGTATGGATACCTGTTTAAGGAAGGTCCAAAATGGATTTATAGAAAAGGAAGATCATTGGGACAACAGCTAATAAGGTCCGATATTGTAAAAAAGAAAAGACGAGAAAGGGTTTTAAAAACGGCCCGCATCGGTACCTTTGCGTGTCTTCATTGTCAGAACTGTTCCCCCATAAAGGGGGAACATGTTTCACATCCCACTAAAGGTTTCCTAGTTAGAATCAGAGGGTTCCACACTTGTGATAGCTGTAATGTCGTTTATATGATTAAATGCCCTTGTGGGAAATCATATATCGGACAGACCAGCAGACAAATAAAGACTCGTTTAAATGAACACAGATCAGTTATCCGACAGTTTATGAAAAAGGAAAGGGATGATGTTAAAGATGAAGAGGGAGTTAGACATGGTGAAACATCACTGTCTCGGCATTTGAAAAAAGAGGGACACAGGGTAGCAGAATTAAGGTGGTGTATTCTGGAAAGAATAGAGAATTATGGGTTGATAGGGAGTACAAAAAAGTTGCTTCAGCGTGGGGCTTTCTGGATCCATTATATGGATTTGTTAGCTCCTAAAGGAATTAATGAAAATTATAACCTCAAAATGTTTCTTTAAAATGTTTGCTTGAGCTTGTTCTTATGCTTTTTATTGTTTTTATTGTTGTTTTTATCTTATGTGTTGTTCCTTTATAAGGGACGCCCACATCGATGTGCGCATGCTTGAGAAAGAGGCAGTTGTGTCTCGAAACGTCGCAGACTGACGTGCGCTCAGCCCGGACTCCTGGCGTACCTCCTGGGAAACCCTGTCGGGAGTAAGACCGAGATGGTCTATGGACGGTATATCTGAACGGCGATCCGCCGCAACTTTAAACCTGAGTATCCTATTACTATTTTGCTATATTGCATAACGCCAAATACGGGCAGATGTATGCTTTTTTAAACAGTGGAAAGAATAAAAGTATATATTTTAAGATATAGCCGGATTACCTGTTGGTATGGCTGCGAGTATCTCTAGCCACTCTTGCTAACAATTTGCCTGGCTTGTTGCCATAACGAAAGAATTGTGCATCAAATCGAGATTTCCTAAATTGCTCCCTTCTTTCCACCCATGTTTCGTATTCCTTCCTGGCTGTCACCCAATCCTGTTTGTGCTCTTCTGAGGGGGACGATAAGAAAGTAGTATATACTTCCCTAAGTCTAGTGCTTAGCAGGCCTATTTTTTCCTGTGTCTTCTTCTTATAGCTTGAGACATACGAGATTAACTTTCCTCGTAGCACAGCTTTCGCCGTGTCCCAAAACAGCTGGGGCGTGTGTCGGTGTGCTGCATTATCAGATTGGAATTCTAGCCACCACCCCTGCAAGGTGACCCTAAAGTCCTCATCCCTAGCCAGAAAGGATGGGAACCTCCAAATATATTCTGTGCCTCTTTGGATTGATTCCCGAAGTGTCAGACTGACTGGCGAGTGGTCAGAGATGACCAGGTCTCCTATCACTACATCCTCCACCCTAGGAAGCAGGTCTTGCGTTGTGAACATATAATCAATCCTGGACCAGAAGCTATGAGGGTGGGAGTAGTGAGTGTACTCCCTTCCATCTGGGTTCAGGATGCGCCAGGAATCATATACATCCAGTTTTTCAGTAAATAACGAGAGGGGCGATGCTCTTGCGGCTGATCTATGAATACGGTTTGTTTCCCTCCTTCTATCTTCTATCTGGGACATGACTGCATTAAAGTCTCCCCCTAGGATCTTTCGGTCAGTAGGGTCCCCTAGAATCTGGGGAACAAGGCATTCAAAGAAGGTGGGGCTATTGGTGTTTGGACTGTAAACATTATGAATAGAGAGAAGTTCCTCCCCCCACTGGAACCTTACATTTACCCATCTGCCCTCTTGATCATTTTCGTGGTGTATCACTGGACCCTCGCAACTCTTCCCTATTAAAATCAGGACTCCCTCCTTGTTATTTATTGCTGGAGAGCCATACACCTGTCCCTCCCAAAGCCGCTGCATACGTGCAAAATCCTCCCTAGACAGGTGGGTTTCTTGCAGGAGGGCTATGTCTGCTTTCAACCTCTTCAGGTGCCTTAGGATCATTATACGTTTGCCTGGGGAACGTAGGTCTTTAACGTTCCAGGTTATTATCTTCATAACCAATGTAAAGGACTAGTAGGACATAGCAGCCTCTGCCAGGAAAGCTAAGAAAAACCGTAACTACAACAATTTCTAACTGTTGGTCATCAGACCAGAGCACTCTGGGGGAGGGGAAAGGGAAAAATATTCCTCCCTCAGTAGGAAGTGCCATAGGACTTCACTTTTTTCCATCTGGAGAAAGTCGCACTTCCAAAATACTAAAAACAAAAACTTTTATAACTCTCACACGGCGGGCGAGATAGAGAAAAAGAGGTTAACATACCTACTTAGAGAGTACTATGCATAAAAGGTGACATCTAAATAACTCAAACACAGTTATCAAATGAGGGCGGCTCAGTTCTGGGCCTCACAGAGCTAAATCACGACTACGATTTCAGTCACCCAGTTTTGAAGCAGCGCGCTTTCTTTGCTCCTTCGGGGTCATAGCTTGGGCTGCATGTGCCTCCTCATCTTCCGATTCAGAATTATCTACGGCCAGGAGCTGAAATCTGGAAGAGGATGATGGCCCGGCTGAGGTCGTAGGCGAAGACGTCTTGGACTCTGGTATTTTCAGTCTATCTAGATAAGCCTTCGCCTCTGTCGGAGACATGAAAGTTGAAATGTTCCCATTTTTATGAAAATTTTTTAAAGTTGCCGGGTATAGCAGAGCAAACTTTGTTGGGGTTCAGGGGTACACCGCGTGACTACTTCTGTCCAAATGAACACTGATTGCCGGCATGAAGAAATGACACCAAAACACAGAGAGCTGGTATAGTCCTCCTCAGTGTAAAGCAGGCCCAATGAATGACTTTATTACAAACAAGGATTTTACACGGTTCAGGGCGTGGTATTCCTTTGTTTCTTGAGTCTCCAGGAATGTGGCCTAGTTATGTTCACAGATATGATCATGGTTTCCACCCAGGTCATGCTGCCACATAGTGGGAGTGGTCCAGGAAGCGGGCACCATCTTGGAGTATCTGTGCTGTTCAGCTAAGCTTATATGTGTAATAACTTTTTTGCACCACAAACTTCATTACAAAAGCATTAGAAAATATGTTTCCCTTAACAATCCCCCCTAAAACATTATTACACTCTGACCCTGAGTTTTGTTTCACATTGCTTTTTCCTCTAATCTAAAATCACCTGTGCCTGCCAAAGCTGGGCGGAAAAGGAGATGTGGATGCTTCACCAGGTTTGAGATGAGCCACTCCTATGCAAGTGACCCCCCGTTGTAGTTGGACTTTCCCAGCCCTGACAGGCCCCTATTCTTCCCTTTTAATCATCTGGAGCCTAATCTTGGTAAAGAATTGTGGTTCTGAGGGGGGGCTATATGGGTCTCGGAATTAATGCAGGTTGTCTCACTGTTAACCATAGGAAAAGTTGGGGTTACATTATCAATACTCTTTGTTATAATCTTTTTTTACGCAAGGGAAAATACACAGGAGAATCACTAGCCATCAGTATCAGAACTATACCTATGGCAGTGCCTACTTGAGTCAACAACTCTGCCATCCTGACATCCACCCAAAATAACTGTCCCATGGGTCCTTCACTCCAGAGTTCTCCTTCCACTCTTTGGACAGATCATCCAATTTTGTCAAGGCCATCGTCACCTTCCAGTGGGACCAGTAGTGTCTGGAATATATGTGCAACAACTGTCCCAAATCATTTTGCAAACACCTCCTTTTTCTGCTAAAATCATGTCCAAAGCCATTCTATTCTGGAACGTCATGGTAGAGGTGGGACCAAGTTGGTTGGCTAGACCCTGGAGAGCATCCCTAGAGTAATTAATAAACCTCTGTTGGTTGTACAACAGGTAATTAAACAAGTCAACATTTTCATTAATGACCACATGGGGCATAAAAAAATGAGAGAACCCCCTGCTTGACTTGGTCACTCCCTTTAAATTCATTAGGGACCCCCCTTGGGACGCCTATGGCATCTATGTATATATGTGGGTCAAAACTACCATCTGGGGCCTCTCTCTTGTATCTGCTATGTGAGTTACCTTCCAAGATACCAAGGTCCTCTGGATTGGAAAATATGTGGAAAGGCATGATTAATTTGGTGAGCATACATTGACCCATCCAGTTACTCGATAACCTGCTCATTAGCTTACCATCACTACAAATCCAATAGATGTCTGCTAAGGACTGGACCAGATTCTGAACTTTGGACGGATCCATTTAAGTGAAATTGGCACAAAAACCTTCACTAAAGTTGCCTATAAATCTATTACCTGAGGTGGACTCGTAACAAGTGTAATTCCCTAGATAGATTGTGGCGCCTTCCCCTGGTTTGGGGGTCTTGGTAACTATGGGATGCATAACTTTCCAATCTTCACAGGCACTGTGGTTTGTAAAGGTGTTGGTGAACAAACTCATAAAACACTCTTTTGCACTGACAGGGATAGGTAGGGGTACTGTACCCAGATGAGGCTTGGCACTAGCATATGCATAACAATTAGCTTTATTTTGGCTTTGGGCAGTATACTTTAGCCATTCCACACATGTATTAATTTCATTATACCCTATTTCCGTTGCCAGGGTGTCCTCAAAAGTGGGATTTGCCATTGCCACCATTTGTTTGAATGTTTGGATTTTGGGAGCCAAAAGGTTGGGCTCCCATGGTTTTGACTTATTCTGGAGCCTCGCCCACTTGGGAAAGCCCACCATATCTTCTAGCTGGGAACAACCATAACATCCCCATATATGTGTACCCATCACATAGTTCCTGAATCTACAGGTTGGGGTGACTCGATATTGAGAACCAATGGATTGCAAGCTCCTATATATAACCACAATTTTTACCAGTTTATTGCCTAGTAAGAGTGATTCTAGTGAGGAGGGATCTTTGTCTGGAATCTTTCCTTCAGGCCACATAGGAGGAGATCTTTTTGCATTGCGATGCGTGGATCCATGTACTCTACCCTTCAATTTTTCACCACTGTGGGAATGGTCAGAAGGACTGGGAATGCGCAGTGAAATCTAGGCTCCAAGGATTCTCTCGCGTGTTTCTTCACCAGTACGTAGTCTCCTGGTTGAATAGAGTGACAACCAGGATCAGAGTTTGGATCTGGAATGGAAAAAGAGACTAAAGCGTGTGTTACTTCCAATTCTTTACACAGAGAGATCACAAAATTCACAAGACTATCATTTCCCAAACTTAACTGTTGGGGATGGTACCTGCCAACCCTCGGGGGTCCCCCAAAGAGTATTTCATAGGGAGAAAGGCCAGTGGTTTGTCTTGGGGTGTTTCTTACTGAATACAGAGCTATTGGTAAAATCTCTGGCCAGGGCAGGGACAGTTAAAGGTTTTTATCCCTGCTTGGTCTGGTTGTTCCATTACTGCATTTTCCGGGACTTCACAGGTCCTCTGCATCTTGGATTGAGCTCTTGTCATTACAAACACACCTGCTTTCTCTCTCAGTGGTTGTAGTGCAACCCACATACCTTTCGCCTCCTCTGAGCCCAATTACATGTGCTTTTCACTTTTGATTGTCTTGTTGGGGAGATGTGACACTCCTTGCTGCATGACTTCAAGGCAATCATGAATGAAGGCATCTGGACCATCATCACGTGGTAGTGGAGGATTGGGGGAGTCATGCTCTCTGGGATCTGTATATCCCCCCCTTGAGAGAGGAAGCAGAGTGGCAGGGTTGAGAACGTTGCATCTTTGTAACGTAACGTTGGATGGAAGTAGAAGGGAGCATTGGAGACACATTTGGCGTTACAACTCATATACAGGACCTACAACGTGAACAATAAGATTGCAAGAGAGATTCCTTGGGCTGGTAGTGGCAAGTTCGGGGGGTAGTAAAGGGCCATGGCTCTCTATGATGCGGTCACTGTCATGCTGAATGGATTCCCCGCTCGGTCGGACGATGTCTCTGGCGAGGCTGCCCCTATGTAGTAGTTTGTTGTTGGCTGCATTCACTATGGCTCAAACGGAGGGTTGTCATGTCATTAGGGCTGGCTGATAGGACCATTGATTGGACCAGGTGAAGCGTTCAACCTGCGGATCCCAGGTTCGGGTTCTATCTTTCATTGACAATGTGTCTCTATGTGAGGTGGGGGGGGGTCTCAGTTCATGGACCGACTCTGGCGGTAGGGGAGGATGATTCTCCTTGGCCTGATCTCCGAAGGTGGACCAAACTGTGGTTCATCTGATTCAACTGCTTTCCTTAATTGTCTCATCCGATCAGGGAAAATAGGACTATTAATGAGACTATCCATTATAGTTAATGGAAACAAGCGAGTCACCTGATCCTTTGGTACATAGAACGTACCTTCCGCAGTAAGTACAGGGTATAGAGGTGTTTCAAGATGGCAACCGGCAGAGGAAAGGGCTGTACTAGGTGACTCACTTCCGGAGGCGGGAGCGGAAGTAGCAACACCGGGCATTGAGGGTGTAGGGGGCGAGGGCTTAGAGGTGGAAGGGACACAGGATCAGTTGACTCATCAGGTGATGATGAAGTGACTGGAGTTGTGGGAGTGTGGGAGTGAGAGAGGTAGTGGGAGGGACAGTGGCAATGGAAATTTTTTTGTGGACAGGAAGGAGCAGTATTTGGATGTCCTCTGCCACACGCAACACAATACTCAGAAGGGGGCAGACGTTGCTGGCCACAATTGGGACACTACCAGCACTTAGAATCAGCTCCATTATAAGGTGCTAGCTGTTCTTTCACCGAACAATACTTATAACCAATAACATTTCCTTTCTTATCCCTACATTCAGTTTCAGGACAACCTTCTTTTGATATCTCTTCAGCTGTCTTTTTCAAAGCTAATGCAGCATCTAAAAGTTTGCTATCGTCAAGCCCTCCCTTGTTTTTCACAGCTAAAGACCACATTTGAGGTTGAAGTCTACCCTCCGGGTGAAAACCACACATGTTCATTAAGTTTTTAACCTTCTCTACATGCTTCTTTCCTTCTTTTCTCTACACTAGATCCTGCGGACTGACTGAGCCCTATAACGGGCCATCTTTACATAGTTACATAATTTGTAAGACCTCACAAACTTTGAGAAACCTAGTCATATCACCGCTTATTTTGCTTATTAGACACACACGTACTAGCGTACCTCCCTCTCGAGCTACCAGTTAGCTGGGAGTCCCTCCTGCTAGAATTTATCCCCTACTCTGCAATTGGCGCTGTCCTGATCTAGCTAGAGTCTTGTCTAGTCTGCAAATGTCAACATCTCCTCTCTGTATCCAAGCTTGCTAGAACTTCCTCTAGTCTGCAACCAGCAACATGTGCTTCAGTCTAGCTAGAATTTCCTACTCATTTCCTAGTCTGCAACTGACAGCATCAAGCCCAATCTAGGTAGGTTTTCCTAATTAAACCCGTGTGTCAGTCCTTGTCCGCAGGATCTACCACTAGATACACAGACAGTAGTCAGGCAGGCTCGGCAGCTGGGATCAGGTTCTTGAGACAGTACAGCGGGAACGCTCTGCGCCGACCAGAAACCCCGGGCTGACCAGACAAACACCCCGACCCAACCTGGGACCGTCCAAATACACAGGCAAGCTACAGATTTCAATATGAAAACAGTAGACTTACCGTGTTTTCAATGGAGGTGATCGTCTCCGTTTTGGACAGTCCGAGGTAAGTCCAGGTGGTCACTGTCAGGTCCCCCAGGGGAATGCGTCCCATCTGGTACTGCCCCATGTACTGGGCGCCAAATGTTGGGGTTCAGGGGTACACCGCGTGACTACTTCTGTCCAAATTGAACACTGATTGCCGGCATGAAGAAATGACACCAAAACACAGAGAGCTGGTATGAGTTCCTCCTCAGTGTAAAGCAAGCCCAGAATGAATGACTTTATTACAATACAATGGATTTTTACAAACTTGCTTCAGGGCGTGGTTAAGTTCCTTTGTTTCTTGAAGTCTTCAGGAATGTGGCACTAGTTGATTGGTTCTCCAGATATGATCATGGTTTCCACCCAGGTCCATGCTGCCACCTAGTGGGGAGTGGTCCAGGAAGCGGGCGCCATCTTGGAGTATCTGTGCTGTTCAGCTAAGCTTATATGTGTAAAAATGTTTTTGCACCACAAACTTCATTACAAAAGCATTAGAAAAATATATGTTTGCCTTAACAACTTCATTTGGTTGTGGAATAATGCTGAACAAATGGGAGAGAAAGCCCTGCGTTTTTTGACCACATCGGCGAAGTCCTCAAAGATTAAAACTCTTCGGCCCTTGAAGGTGAGGTCTCTCTTTAGCCTTCTGAAGGCCCTCAGGATTGCTGTTTTGTCGGTGAAATCTAAATACTTCACTTTGACCTGACGAAGTCTTTCCTTCAGTGAATCCGGGATGCCAGAGTCCTCATTCCTTGCGGTTTACTACTTACTGCGAACGGTTCTGGGCCCAGGCTGATGGGCTCTCTCTACTTTACATGGGCCCCTAAGACCTAGGGCCTCCGGCAGGTCTCGCTCACATAAAGCCACCAAGTCTCTGGCAGGGATCATCTCTGGAATGCTGACTATTCGCAAGTTGTTCCTCCTGGAACGGTTCTCTAAGTCTTCTAGTTTGCCGGATGATCTTTCATTCTCTTGGGTGATATCTAGAAGTTTAGTGCGCGTTCTGTCGGCTTCATCTCTCAGTTCCTGCATCAGTGTATCATGTTCATCTAGACGTCCTGCCTGCACTCGTAGATCCAATTTGACCTGGGTGAACATATGCTCTACTGTAGCCGTGAGGGAGGCTTGTATGTCAGCCGAGATGCATTTTGCAACTTCTGCCGCTAGAGCTTTCAAATTGAAACTAGGAAGGTCCTGTGTCGGTTGTTGTCCCCCTGTACGCTTGGACTGTTGGAGGTCCAGGGAGGCCACTGCCCCTGGGATTGGGTCTGAGTCTTGATGGGGTGGCGTTGGGATATCCCAGTCTGATGCTGGGGTGTGCTCTTCCAGGGTATCATGTTCTGAAGCCTCCTGGAGAGGGGATGTTATTGGGACCTGCCCCCTTTCCCTGGTTGTTTAGTGGCTTTAGCACGTCCCATTTTGTACAGGAACTTTTCCATGCACTATAGAGAAATACGGAGTGATATGTAGCTGGCCTAATGCCGCTTCGTCTAAGGACTTTTCTTTTAGCTGGTGGAAATTTCTATGACCGTGGGTAGCGGCCCGAGCAATTGCAGTAGTTGAGGGGTTTATTATAGCTTAGGGCGATCTCCTAGTAGGTTGCCTGGGGTCATCAAGTCTTCAGCCGTAGAGAGTGAGTTAGAAAGATCCAGAGGAGATCGGGTGGTAGAAGCTTCAGTTATCAATTGCAAAAGTCAGGGCAGAGTTGCGTTGCCGCTATATAGTCTCTAACAGTCCATCTTTAAGCAGAGTGGCGAGCAGAAATTGTGAAATCCCTGGGCTGTAAACTGTAAGGCAGTGGGTCTTCAAGATACTTTCCCCAGATGTGGTGCGTGTAGTGTCCACTTAAGATGGCTATTTAGCGCCAGATGTCCGGCGTGAATTCGTGTTTGGAGCCCCCACAGTTAGCTGGAGATGGGGATTAAAGCCACTAGGCTCTTAGCCTTAATAGGAAGAGCCTGGAGTGATTTAGAGGAGCCCAGGGGGGACTGAGCGTGGATAACTGCAATTATCCTCTGTAAGAATCTGGGTAGGGCTGTAGTGGTGCTGCACAGTTTCCAATAGCCCGTCAGTAAGCTAGTTGAGCAGCAGGTAATATGAGTTCACTGTGCGTGTATCTGCAATATAGTGAGTCCTTTCGGTATGCAGCAGTGCCGACTTGTAATAGGCTTATAGGTATGTAGGATATCCACAAATGCACAGTGGGCAGACATTTAAAATGGCGGCCGCTGCTGAGGAGTTAGGGATCAACAGCAGACCCTTACTGCGTGATGGAGTGGGCGGCCAGTGTCAGTCAGCGCAATTCCACTCTCATATTGCCTGCAAGATCCCCTCTATAGGGTTAATGAGTGTCTATTGTCCAGTGCAATGCCATGTGGGAGGCCTGGCAGGGTGGATATATATGGGGGCTGGTATGTTACTCACAGTCCTTGAAAGGGGCTCCGTTCCTGATGGGCCCTGAAGGATCCGCTGCCAGTATTGAGCTGCAGAGCGCTGTCGGCTGTGTGTAATGGGCTGGCGCGCCTCCCCTCAGATACTCGGCGAGATCCGGGAGCTCTTCTACGTCCGGTCACCACGCGGTCAGTATGGCGCGAATGACACCGGCGCACCGCTCTGCGCTTCCTCCGACCCCTCTGGAGCTCTCGCGGGTCCGCTGCTGTTCCCCGGCAGTCTAGGTCAGGTGATCTCTCCTCCACTGCTTTAGGCCGTTGGTGCCCGGCTGTGCGTCCTCTCCTCGGCGCTTCCACTTGCGCCGCTAGTCACCGTCGCGTTTCTGCTGCGGCGGCTCCTCCGGTTAGCGGTGTCCTAAGAGCCACGATCCCGGACGGTTAGCAGTACTTTTGGCCGGTATAACTTGACCGTTGAGGCCCGCCGCGCCGGAGCTCACTTAGGTGCGACTCTCCAGGCTGGCGCAGGAAGTGGAAGTCCTCAAATTATTTTTTTTCCCCTGGTGAACCCATTTAACAATTGTGATGTAGAAGTATTCCTCATTGATTAGAAAAGACTTACTGAAGACTAAACCTCCCAGATATAGTGTGAAACGAACCCTAGAAAGGGGGTGCAAAGCATCAGGACAATTTTCACTGACAGATGCCTAGTTTATGTACATTGCATCCTTTTCTTTAAGTTTCATTTGTCTTTCATTATTTGCCTTTGCCTTTTGTATATATTTTTGTGCATATTGTTATATAGATTTACTAGAAATTATTTGTGTTTTAAAAAACATATTTGAGAGGTATCGCGATAGATGGATAGATATCTTATTCGGATACCTCTCCCTCTAGTGAGTGTGTTGTGTGTGTGTGTGTGTGTGTGTGTGTGTGTGTGTGTGTGTGTGTGTGTGTGTGTGTGTGTGTGTGTGTGTGTGTGTGTGTGTTTGTGTGTGTGTGTGTGTGTGTGTGTGTGTGTGTGTGTGTGTGTGTGGTGTGTGAGTGTGTGTATCAATACAGTTAGTTATGCAAGCCACAATGACAACTTCCTATAAGACTACACCACATATATAGCAAATAATAAAAGACCAATGAAATTTGGATTCTCAGATCATTGAGATTCTCTTTTCATATTGTTTTATGATATAGTGATAGAGCATGTGTGACATGCTCTCCGTCACTGGTTGGGCTTATGAGTGTTGATGGGAAAGGGGAGAGAGGAGTTGTCTCCGAGCAGCCAAACCATTACTAATCCGTGTTTTGTGCTGTGTCCTATTGACACACCAAATTTCTGTTTGAGAAATGTAGTCTAATATTTGAACATTAAAGTAAAAAATCTTCTGGTCAAATCAAGTGTTTGTGAAAACTGCAGTACTCTCCAACCCAGATTCCATTTCTGGGACCCAATATGGGGGCTTGTGAACGTTTTGGTAATCTGCATAATGGAGTTATTCTGTTCATAAGAGAAACTCCCCTGTTGTATATTTGCTCCCATATTCTGTAACTGTAAAGGGCCTGTACCTTTTCTTTAATTTATTAACCATTTTGAATGTAACTTAGTTGAAGTGTTTCTGTTTGGGCCATAGAATTTCAAGATTGTCCGGACAGCACAACCGAAGAGATTGAACCTTGGGCAAGACCTCTTCTTCACCTCTGGCAGACCAAAGTACATAGTTTTGTAGCTGAAAGAGAGTATAATGAAACGGTCTCCAGACTGAAGCCATATTGTGCCATCTGCAGTCTTTTTTTGCCTTACTACAAGGTGAGTTAAAAAAAAAAAATAATTGATATAGCTAGCAATTGTTCATAGACTTTAGATTTAACATGGATTAATATCCGTTTACTATTCCGCATTACATTTTAGTGGCCTGTAGAATGTAAAGGTTACCAAAAATGTTATTAAAAATCTTCAATTACATGTTATTTAGTCTAAGGTGTTTTACCACATAATCCTGATGGGGGTGGGGAGGGGGGGACCAGAACGGATAAGTAGTTTGATTATAGCAGATAGAACATGTGTACTTTAATCAGGTCTACCTTAAAGGGGTATTCCCATCTTTTTGATTAGCTCTAAACATATATGGCAAAAGTAAATGAAGATTATTATCATATACGTTGCTGTTTCAGTTTTGCTTCATTTCAGAGTTAGAGCTGTTCTTATCACCTGCTGCTTTTTTATACAAGCTGGGTGGGGCATCCCTCCCTACTGTGTCTTATCAGTCGGGTGGAGCCTCTCAGTCTTTGTTATTTTTCTACTTAGAAATATTTGAACCCTTAGAGAATGTTCAGACGGCGTCTTTCTTTTGTTTGGGCTTAGAAAGTACATGTACAGAGCTACTATTCAAGCAAACTCCGCCATGCCCAGGTGATTACTTGCATATACCATTGTATTTCAGGAGCGTCTGAAAGAAGTGACAGGTCACTTTTTTTTTTTCACGGGAGTACAGTACTCGTTGAAAAATACGTGAGTAAAATCATTGTCGTCTACAGGACGACAATGATTTTACACTGCGCACAATGAGTGGTGAACATACTCCTACAGTTACCGACCTGGGAACAGCCTTGTACCATCCTGTCAGGTCTGTAGAGCACATTTGTGTGTAATTACATCAAAGATAACAGTCACTCTGCAGTTGACAGTGTATCTTGGTAGCATGTACATTTTTCTCTCTCACTAGAACCTTCCTCTCTTAACAAATACAGTTCTGCTAGCTCACATTTATAGCCAGACATAATACTTAGTGTCATTGTTTTTCACAACCCTTCGATCAGTTATGTCCCTGTAACAGGCTCAGTAAGGAAGAGCTGAAATGTCATTTACTGTTGCCACAGCCTGCACAGGAAGTGGAAGCCAGAGCAGGCTGCATGCAATATGTTTTTCAAAGGACTATTAAGGAATTCTAAATTTCTCCTTCAGCCTCTGTGGTGCAAATAGGCAGCCATAGGCTTTCATTCTGACTGACTGTTAAATTGGAACATCACTTTAATAAGTAAAATTCCAGTAAAAACATCAAAGGGGTTTTTCAAACTTACAGGGACATTTTTTTTTTATGTAATCGTAGATTGGACATAGACCATTATGCCAATGGTGGAAGAGTCCCAAGGAAAAGATGATAAATCACAGTATAAATGGACCTTTTTGTATTTATTTTTAAAACATAACTTTTATTGGTAATAAGTTAATTGGCTGCCTTAGTAACGCTATATAAGTGAACAAGACAGCCATTCATAAGCCGCTTCTACTGGAAACTTCCTCACTAAGTGGGTCAGTAAACCTCCGTGTTCCTGATAGGTGTGAGTCCCAAAGGTTGGACTGACAACTATTAAACTTTGTTAAACTATTAAAGTTCGTGGTGTATCCTGTAGATATGTCACAATTATCAATGTTGGGAATAACCTTCTAGGGAACTTTACCAATTTAATGTAAGTTTTTCTATGCAAGATGTTTGATAAATCCCCATTTTTTTTAACCACAGCAATGATTTATGTAGAGTTGTTGACTTTGCGAGCACTTTGTTTAAAAGGACGGTCTCGCTACAAAGATTAGCTTTCAACATTTTGGGAACACTAAATAAAGATGTTTTCCAAATATATTGCGTTGTTCATTTTTTTTTTGTTAAGGAGCTACAAGTGATTTTATCACATTCTGTGCGCTCTCTGGTTCCTCAAGTGACCGATGTCATCACACAGGTCGTGCAGCACAGAATTCCGGACAGTGAGAGCTTGCTTGTGATCTAAGCTTTCAGAAAAAAGCCAGTAATTACCGCTGTCTACTTTAACTCCGAAGCTTCCCTGGTCCTGACAGCATGAGATTTATCTAATTAGCGGAGATCTGAATACACGGAGCTCATATGCTAATTACAGACAGCTTGATCAGGATGTGACAGAGCAAAGCAGCATTATTTCATTCATGTGTCCTATGAAACTTTGAGATGAGACAACCCCTTTAAGGTTATCCAAGCACTTTTTAGGATATGTTCACATGGCTCGCCTCGTCCTCCCGCACGTTCAATACGATCGTACTGTACGCGTGGGGGATAAGCGACATGTCAATTATTCGCGTTGATTACGCAACGCGAGTAATACATGTCTGTGGGGGCGGCGCCCGGCCGTGCTTCGGGAGTACGCGCTGATGAGCTCCCGAAACACTGTGTACTGTTTTTTTTTTTTTTTTTAGTTTCATTTTTACAGCATTCATCACACAGTATAAATGATATGTTACTTCTGCAGGTCAGCTTGATTGCAACGATACCATCCGTTTAACCACATAGATGCCGTTGTCAAGCCCGTCTTCTGTCTGATGGCCATGATGTATCTGTGTCTATTGTTTAAACGGCTGGGAGGAGAGTTATCACCTTCTAGAATATCATAAATTGTGGATATCTGTACTTCATGTATCTTGCAGTAATGCTTACATTTGTATGTGCAAGTGCTTTTTAATGAAACTCCTAATTTCTTTTTAGTCGGAAACTTACAACGACGACGTACAATCTTACTGGGAAACTGTGTCAAGCGACATCCCGCCACTAGAGCCAAAAACAAAACCTCTGATTCCAGAAATGTGCTTCCTATACAGTGAGGACAACACAGAGTACGCGCCCACAAATACCTTTATTGATGGTGATGGAAAAAGTCAGCTTATTACCTGCACAAAGTGTTGTGTACAGGTTCATGCAAGTAAGTGGGTGTTTTGCAAACTTATTTCCAGAAAAGTGGCTTGATGCGAGCTCCTTATATCACTTCCTGAGCGGGCACATGTTACTTTACTAAGTCAGGTTTTGACTTGTATAATTCTTTTATTCACACCCTGTCATTTAGCTCATTTTCTTTACCTTTTCTCTGTGTTAGCTAAGACTTTATTTTTGTTGTGTTTTTTCTTTGCTTTTTCTTACATTGCATTTTTTGGTTGTTTTTATATTACCGTATATACTCGAGTATATGCCAACCCGAATATAAGCCGAGGTACCTACTTTTGCCACAAAAAACTTGGAAAACGTATTGACTTGAGTATAAGCCTAGGGTTGAATATGCAGCGGCTTCTGGTAGGGTAAGTTCACACGTCTTAATTGTGGGGCGTACAGTACGCACTGCAATTGTGCTGGGTCTTCGGGAGTCACGCTGATCGACGCATACTCCCGTGACGCGTGCGCGGGGGGGGGGGGGGGGTGGGGGTGGGGAACCTCCATCCCCCATAGAAATGCATTTGTGCCGCAAATAAGTAACATGTCCCTTATCTCCCAGGGCGTACAATACGATCGTATTGTATGCCCGGGGAGAGGAGGCGTAATCCATAGTTCTCTATGAGAACTGTGGATTACCGTAATGATTGGGGCACATTTTGCTCATATTATAGCGCAGTACGCTTGCAATACGTGGCGAATTATGCCCCAAAATAAGCAGTGTGAACATACCTGTAAATTTCAAAAATAAAAATGGATATCGATAAAATTACATAGGCAGGTATATATCCCCCATAGGCAGGTATAGGCAGTTATAGTCAGGTAAATGTCCCCTCATAGGCAGGCAGAGGCAGAGCTTGTTAAAAAACAAACAAAAAAAAAAATACAAGTACTCACCTTTGCTTACTGCTCCGGGGTGCTCCTGCTGCAAAGATGTCATCAGGCTGTGCAAGCAGAAGACGCAAAGAAGTGACATGTCACTTCTCTTCCCCGGCATGCAATACGATCTTAGTGCACACCGCGCGCGCTGTGGAAGTACGTGCTGATCCGCGCGACTCCCAAATCACCCAGCGTAATTACGTGCCACAATTAAGCCATGTGAACATGGCTTTATAAAGACCTAGAGGGAAGGTTATCCAGTCAGCACCTCCACAAAAATAACAAGAACCTTTAGGGGCCGTTTACATAGCACAGACCAAATACCGGTTGGGATCTTTTTTTGTCTGTCTTTTTTTTGGCACGCAGGGAGATGGCTTTTGTCCGCGGATTGCGGATTCCAACCCTCCCCCTTCTCACCATGTTCATGTTCCACCCGAAAACTGGGTTCAATGTTTTGGAGTACTGCACAGATTTTCCATTAAAGTCCGTGTAAAAGGATGACAGCCGGTTTACAGACCGCTTTCAAAACCGTAAAAACTGCTTGTAAATCCGGGTGAAAACCCGTGCCCTTCGAGTGCTTCCACACAGTGCATTTTTTTTCGGATTACAGCATTAATTTTTGTACCTTTCTGCGCAAAAAATGCATCAAAAACACATGTACGTTTTTGATGCATTTTTCAGGTGCATTTGAAAGGCAAAACCACAGCAATATGGGACATAAATTACCAAAAAACTACAAAGCTACACTTACAGCTCAATGGCTGATGGATGCACTGAATACCAGCAGCAGGCTTCTCTGGCCCTTGTGCTGCATGGGAAAAGATAGCAGGTGCCGTTAATTAATGAGCAAATGATGTTGGTACTATTTAACAACAGCATGAAAAAAACCACAGTATAATACATGGGGAGACTGCTAAAAATGCAACAATACCAATGAGAATTGCATATGGATAAAGCGATACAGAGGGTGACGCCATCTGTACAGTTACACCATGCTGGGTTTCAGCTTATATCACCCACAAAAAGATGTGGGCAAGCTGCCCAGCACTTAGAAGGTGCACTGCACAAAATACTTGTGCCCTAAGCGTCTGAAGGCTCCTTATTCATCCCTACATGGCTGAACACGGCCTTATTTATCAATGAATATTGCTAAAGCACAGATTTTTGCTGTTTTGTGTGTGGAGCTGCATTCTGCTATGATCTATCTTTCAGAGAGGTTTACTGACTAAGCCCACTGTAATCTGAACTAATAATTCCACTGTAACATATAGATTCTTCCATCCCATTATTTCTTCTCGTCTCCCAACTCAAAGGGGAGAACCTTTTAAGAAACTCAAATGTTTGATATTTGTCTCAAATGTCAAGGACATTGTGTCGCGGTTCTTTTCCCTTTAATCCCGTCGTGTTCTTGCTCCATACACCGCTGAGCTTCTTGAAAATTCAGAGACCAGAAGGGGCAGAATTCATTAATTAGCCGCGTTCTCTCATTACAGGTTGTTATGGTGTTCCTTCCCATGAAATTCATGATGGATGGATGTGTTCTCGATGTAGAATTGGAGCTTGGACAGCAGTAAGTTGCATCATTTATTTTTAGACTCTAAGCATGACGGACTAGCATGAAGCAAGTGATATTCAATAGCTAGCTACTGACTACAGACCTGCTAGCGGTAACAAGCTATTCTCCGCTTCCTGTAAAAGCTAAACCATGATTTGAATTGATGGCAAACTCGCCAGAATGAAGCTGAAACCATCGGATGAGGGTGGCTGAACCCAAAATGAGATGAGCTCCTGTATAGTGGAGAGAAGAACAGTAACACACGGAGGCGCCATTTTTGTTATGTGAAGTATTACAAAGGGGTTTTCTGTATTTTTTGGGAGTTCAATAATATCTATAGACATATTTTTGTTTTGGCAAAAACCTGTATAAGAAACGCCACTTACATTAACCCCTTAATGCCGAAGCCTAATTTTCTTTCACGTTCGTTTTTCCCTCCTCGCCTTTAGAGAGCCATAACTTTTTTTTATTTTCCCACTTTCATAGACGTATGAGGGCTTTTATTTTGCGAGACAAGATATACTTTCTAGTGGGGTCATTCATCGTACCATATAATACATTGGGAAACTGACAAAAAAAATATGTATGTGGGTCAAAATGTGAAAAGAATGTTTGTTGCATGTGTGCGACTGTTTTGCTTTTACGGTGTTCAATCTTCCGTAAAAATGATGTATTATCTGTATTCTATAGGTTGATACACATCTAGCAATACCAAACGTGTACAGTGTGTACGGAAAGTATTCAGACCCCTTTAAATTTTTCACTCTTTATTTCATTGCAGCCATTTGGTAAGATCAAAAAAGTTCATTTTTTTGCTGATTAATGTACAATCTGCCCCCCCATCTTGAAAGGAAAAAACAGAAATGTAGATATTTTTGCATATTTATTAAACAAGAAAAACTGAAATCTCACATGATCTTAAGTATTCAGACCCTTTGCTCAGTATTGAGTAGAAGCACCCTCTGAGCTAGTACAGCCATGAGTCTTCTTGGGAATGATGCAACAAGTTTTTCACACCTGGATTTGGAGATCCTCTGCCATTCTTCCTTGTAGACCCTCTCCAGTTCCTTCAGGTTGGATGGTGAACGTTGGTGGACAGCCATTTTCAAATCTCTCTAGAGATACTCAATTGGGTTTAGGTCAGGGCTGGGCCGGTCAAGAATGGTCACAGAGTTGTTCTGAAGCCACTGCTTTGTTATTTTAGCTGTGTGCTTAGGGCCATTGTCTTGTTGGAAGATGAACCTTTGGCCCAGTCTGAGGTCCAGAGCGTCTGGAAGAGGTTTTCATCCAGGATCTCTCTGTACTTGGCCGCATTCATCTTTCCTTCAAGTACAACCTGTCCCTGCAGCTGAAAAACACCCCCATAGCAGGATGCTGCCACCACCCTGTGTCACTGTGAGATTGTATTGGCAGGTGATGAGCATGCCTGGTTTTTCTCACCGCTTAGAATTAACACCAAAAAGTTCAATCTTCGTCTCATCAGACCAGAGAATCTGATTTCTCATAGTCTGGGATCCTTCATGTGTATTTTTGCAAACTGTCTGCGACTTTCCTATGTCTTGCACTGAGGAAAGGCTTTCGTCTGCGGCTTTCCTATGTCTTACACTGAGGAGAGGCTTCCGTCGCGGCTTCTTGTTTCACTGAGGAGAGGCTTCCGTCTGCGGCTTTCCTATGTCTTACACTGAGGAGAGGCTTCCGTCTGCGGCATTCATATGTCTTGCACGGAGAGGCTTCCGTCAGCCGCACTCTGCCATAAAGCCCCGACTGGTGGAGGCTGCAGTGACAGTTGACTTTGTGGAACTTTCTCCCATCTCCCTACTGCATCTCTGTAGCTCAGCCACAGTGATCTTGGGGTTCTTCTTTTCCTCTCTCACCAAGGCTCTTCTCCCACGATTGCTTAGTTTGGCTGGATGGCCGGGTCGAGAAAGAGTTGTGGTCGTCCCAAACTTATTCCTTTTAAGGATTATGGAGGCCACTGTGCTCTTAGGAACCTTGAGTGCTGCAGAAATTTTTTTGTAACCTTGGTCAGATCTGTGCCTTGCCACAATTCTGTCTCTGAGCACCTTGGGCGATTCCTTAGACCTCATGATTCTCATGTGCACTGACATGCACTTTGAGCTGTGAGGTCTTATATAGACAGGTATGTGCCTTTCCTAATCAAGTCCAATCAGTTTGTTTAAACACACCTGGACTCCAATGAAGAAGTAGAACCATCTCAAGGAGGATCAGAAGGAAATGGACAGCATGTGAGTTAAATATGAGTGTCACAGCAAAGAGCCTGAATACTTATGGCCATGTGAGATTTCAGTTTTTCTTGTTTAATAAATTTGCAAAAATATCTACGTTTGTTTTTTTCTTTCAAGATGGGGAAGGGTGCAGAGTGTACATTAATGAGCAAACAATTTTTGGATCTTATCAAATGGCTGCAATGAAACAAAGAGTGAAAAAGTTAAAGGGGTCTGAATACTTTCCGTACCCACTGTACGGTTTTCGTTATGTTTTGGTACCATAAAAAAATTCCAAACATTCTATTTTTTAAATTTGCGCGGTGGTGCCATTTTCTAGGACCAATACATTTTTTGCACTAACACCTACAGACTTAAGTGAGGTGGCATTTTTTGCGGTTTGAGGTGTACTTTTATTGGTACAAATTTGGAATACATTTGACTTTTTTATTACATTTATTCCAATTTCTAAGGGAAGTTAAATGATCAAAAAAACCACAATTTTGGTGTTTCGGTATTTTTTTCTTCTATGTTTAGTTTGCAGGATAAATGATGCTATATTTTAAAAGATTTGACTTTTTAGGACGCAACAATACCAAATATGTGTAACTTCTTTATTATTTTATTTGTAAAATAGCAAAAGGGGGGATTTGAACTTTTTTTTTACACTTCAAAACCTTTAACTTTGTGTCCCCCTGGGGTGCTTCACCACCAGGGGGCGCAATCGTTTATACAGCCTAATGCATTGTCATACAATGTGTTAGGGTGTACAAAAATTACAGTTTTACTACTTCCAGAAAACATAGCAGTGATGGAAGCCTTTACAAGGCATGTTAACCAATTCAAGTGAGGAATGGCACGCGTCACCGATTCTCATTCATTTAGACACCGTGGCCATCTTTGCCGTGGTGTCTAAGGGGTTAAACAGCGTGGGATGGCGCCGGAGCTAGCACATGCCGGCGATCCCGCTACAAAGCCCTTTACTGGCACTATGATGTACTCATATGTTGGTAAGGGGTTAAACCTGTTAAAGGGGTGCTCTCACCGTGCTGTTTCACGGAGACTGTTTTGTGCCTTTTTTAGACTCCCACTTTCTATGCAGGCTGGGAACTGTTCTACAGCAGTGATTGACATTTCAGCTCTGCTATTCCTAGCTGAACCTGTGGCAATGGTGATAAAGGGGTTTTAGGAGCAAGGCATAAGGCTAAAGCGCTTTAAAGTGGTTGTCTCACCATGCTGTTTCATAAAGCCACAAGCAGCTTTAGATTCATGCATCCTGTCTCTTCCTGGTAAGGCTGTGGGTGGTTCTATAGAAGTGATTAGTATTGCCAGCTATTCTAATTGCACTAAAAACATATGTAACGCAAAGCACATGGTTATATTAGAAAGGGTGCTGGTGGAAACGTTATCTCAGCCCTTATTTGCAAGTAATGAAAAGTCCACAGCGCACACAAATGTTGCGTTTCGAGTGAATTATGTTATACAATGTGAACAAATATACAGTCCATGCAATTCAAGTATTGGGTATTGTTGCTAAATGGTCCTGGAAGGTCTGGTGATCAGAAATTGATGTGACGTTCCGGTCATTTGGCGACCTTAGTTTTAAAAATCACGCTTGGGGATCAGAAATACGGATGAATTTGTAGTGGCACATTGTATGAGGAGTGATATAGCGGTCGCAGGGTATGGATATTGTTGTGGGCAGCAGAGAGGAAAAGAGGTTATAGCCGGTGGCTAGAAGACGCTTATAGGCATTAGTAACACTGAAAGTGCTTGGAGAGCGGCAGGAGAGATGCCGGCAATCTGTTCTAAGTGCACTGACATGACAGCAGGACGTCTTATCTGTGAGCTCTAAATTAAATGAAAATGAATCTCCTTTGTTTGTTGAGATAACACAAACTGTTCTCAAGTTGCTGATGTCCTGTGGTGACGTCACTCCCTGCTCTCAGATAAGACAAACCACAAAGAGAAAAGGCGAGAGCAGGACGGTAACCTGTGTGTACTCAAAGCAGATAAAATCTATCTGATCTCCTCAACAAATCAAAATAAGCAAAGCCATGTATTTGGATAAAGTCTTCAGTTATCATTCCCTACATGTTCAAAGCTAATCTTTGTAACGAGCCAGCCCGCTAAAGGGGTTGTCTCACTACATCGATTCATCTTACCTCAGTCCTGTTTTCTCTGTTTTGAATTCAGGAGAATTTACTGGCCTGCAGTGACAAGCTGCTGAGGACGCCAGGTCTGTAGCTATAGTGACCAGTGCTGACTGCCTCTCGGGAGAGATCAAACAGGTCTGTAGCTATAGCGCTCTGGGGAGCTGATGCAGCCCATACAAGAGGGGCTATCTAGGAATAGTTACTAGACTGATAATGGACAAACTTTGCAAAGTTACTTTTTTTTGCAAGATCTTTGACATAAAAAGCTGCAATCCTTGTAGTGAGACAACCCCTTTAAACAAGCTCCTGTGCTGCTGAACACATTAGGGAGTGTTGTCTCCATCTCAGCCAGGGTTGTTCTAAGAAAAAAGCAAAATCAGAAGAGCAATGTATTTAATACTCTTTTACTCTTTCTTTACCTGCATGTAGAAAAATAATCAGATGTGATGGGAATACACCTTTAAACACTTCTGTCTAACATTACACTATTAATTGGCTTATTTTGGGTCAACAATTGTGGCAAAACTTTGGTGCAATTTTTTGTGACACAGAACATTGCACATTAGTTTACGTCCCCTTATCACTACACCATGTCCCTTTTTGTTGTTTCTAAAAGCTCTAAAACGCATGACAAAAGTGGTATAAAGCCTTTGCTTCCTGTTTTTTGGTGTAGGTTGTGCTAGAATTCTGGCACAGTTGCCATAGTAAGGGCATGTTCACACGGCGTTTTTGGACGAGGTTTTCTGAGGGTTTCTTCGCCCAAAACCTCGTCCAAACCACATCAAAACCTTGCCTGAAACACGCTTCTTCAGACGAGGTTTTTGACTAGGTTTTGGATCAGGTTTTCACCCATATAAATGAATAGCCAGGACAAAAACCACGGCGAAAACCACGCCTACAACGCGCTTCAAGCATTGACATGACACTTCTTGCTTCCAAAGAAGCGAGTAAAAACCTCGTCGTGTGAGAACTACAACGAGGTTTTACATAGGAATCAATT
This sequence comes from Phyllomedusa bahiana, assembly GCA_025379985.1. Taxonomy (NCBI): domain Eukaryota; kingdom Metazoa; phylum Chordata; class Amphibia; order Anura; family Hylidae; genus Phyllomedusa; species Phyllomedusa bahiana. The sequence continues at coordinate 176,246 of JAODAL010002874.1, forward strand.
AAATGAACTGGGGGCGTGTTGGAAGCATTATGGACGTGGTTTTGGGCGAGGAAACGCTCTGAAAACCTCGTCCAAAAACGCCGTGTGAACATGCCCTAAATGTTTCACCGGTGAAAACCATGCTGGCAACTACCACATGGCAAAACCGCAGCAAATTATATTATATTGCATTTCAAAACCCAGGGAAAACACAAAAGAAGCAGTGTAAGTAATCATGTGGACCCCACCCTTAAAACAGGTGATACCGCCTGACTTTGGGCGGTCTGAAGATGGCATTCCTGGGTGGGCACAAGGGTGGACCCAGGCCATCTGTACCCCACCTCCTGCAGAGATCTGATTTACCACAGTCTTGTACTGCATTTATTGGAAGCATGTTTTTTTTTTCTTTTTATACTTTACAGAGGAATTATTTTTTAAAAAATGTACTTTATCTTACCATATGGCCCATAACCTTGATGGCACTGTGGCGATATGTAGTTTTGCTGCAGGTAACTGCCTGCATGGTACCTTGGCACAGTGTGTACACCCAGCCTAAAACAAAGGACATTAAATAAGGATTTGAAAGGGGTTTCCAAAAGTTTAAGAAATTAAAGTAGCTGCAGGAAATGTTAAATAAAGAAAAATACATTGCGTACCTGTTAAGTCACCAGCTCTTCCAGCACCAACTCTCTGGTGGTTCCCGCTGGTCTTGGTTTATTTTCCTGGACTGGTAACATGCCGTATATCCATCCGACTACGTAGCTCATCATTGCCCTCAGGACTCGCATGATATCATTGTGGATGTACAAAACATCATTACTCTAGGAAAATGGAGACTGCTGGGGGTTTAACGGGTGAGCCATGTGTTTTTCTAATAATGGTATTTAATTCCCTGCAATCTCTTAAAGGGATATTCCCATCACATTATTTCTTGGTTGCAGCTGGCTTGTTGCCAGTTTCAGAGATTGGACAGGAGATTGCTAGGGTCAATTTTATTCCATCGGGGTTCCGAATAGAGCCAAGTGAGTTGAGACGTATTCAAAACTACCATAGAAATCAATACAGAGAGTCGCGCAAGTGCAGCAATCTCTCTAATCTCTGCAACCAGCCAGCTGCAGCTAGGAATTAACGATGGGGATACCCCATTCAAGTCTCAGCCAACCCTTCTCTTTGTGATGCTTTAAAGTGTGCCTTTTAGGTGGTTTATACGGCCCTATCAAAGAGCAGGATATAACCTAAAGGAGAGAAGCTGAGCTCTGTGATATATAGGGTTATATGATAGAGGAGAGGAGCTGAGCTCTGTGATATATAGGGTTATATGAAAGATGAGAGAAGCTGAGCTCTGTGATTGGGTTATATGGGGGGGTGTTTTATAATGATAGAGGAGAGAAGCTAAGTTCTGACATGAAATCAGAATAAACCTTACCCGTTTTAGGTCAATTAGGAACCAAAATTATTTATATTTGCCAAGTGCCAGGAAAGAGAATTTTTAAGGCATGTTTATACACTAGGATTACTATGCCTTTAAACCATTTGGGACCATATGACCATATGATGGTATCATGTCTTTGGAAGCTTTTGATAGGTTTATTGGCAACATCTGAGCTAGAGATACACCTGTGGATGTATTTTAAAGCACACCAGAAACACTGCTTCTGTGTGTAACAACAAGGGAAAGTCTAAAGAAATCAACCAAGAAATCAGGAAGAGAATTGTGGAGTTGCACAATTTGGATCATTCTTAGGTATAATTTCCACATACCTGAAGGTGCCTCATTCATATATACAAGATATACATATGTACGATTATACGCAAGTACAAACAAGATGGGAATGTCCAGTCATCATACCGTTCAGGAAGGAGATGGGTTCTGTGCTTCAGAGATGAACGTGCTTTGGTCCGACATGTGCATTTCAACCCAAGAACAAAAGCAAAAGACCTTGTGAAGATGCTGGCAGAAGCTGGTAAGATTGTGTCATTATCCACAGTGAAGTGAGTACTGTATCAACATGGGCTGAAAGGCCACTCTGCCAAGAAGAAGCCATTACTCCAAAAGGAACATATAAAAGCCAGATTAATGTTTTCAAATGCACAGGAACAAAGAGCTACATTTTTGGAAACATGTCCTCTGGTCTGACTAAACTAAAATTGAACGGTTTAGTCAAAATGACCATCGGAAAAAGGCTGAAGCTTGAAAGCCTAAGAACAACATCCCAACTGTGAAATATGGGGGTGGCAGCATCATGTTGTGGGGTTGTTTTCCTGCAGGGGCTGGTGCACTTCACAAAATAGATGGCATCATGAGGAAAGAACATTATGTGGCAATACTGAAAGAACATCTCAAGACATCAGCCAAGAAGTTAAAGCTTGGGTGGAAATGGGTCTTCCAAATGGACAATGACCTTGAGCATACTGCCAAACTGGTTATAAAGTGGTTTAAGGATAACCAAGTCAATGTTTTGGAGTGGCCATCACAAAGCCCTGATCTCAATCCTATTGAAAATTTAGGAAAACAAGCTGAAAAGGCAGGTGCGAGCAAGGCGACCTACAAACATGGCTCAGTTATAAGAAAAGTACAACAGGAACCAGCGGACTTCATGCAAAATTTTTGCTGCTTTTAATGTATAATAACAAAGCAGGGGGAACATAGACACTCCGTGTTTCGGCTGTTACTAGCCCTTGATCACGGAAAGTACAACATGCATTAACAGGGTTCACTTATATATAGGGGAAAACAAGTGGGAGGTTCCATTACCTCATACGTTTACGTCATTTCCTCATAAAAAGATTAAAAAGACATAGTCATAGAACATATGCATACAGCTACATAGTGTTACCACATTATTAAGAATTATGAAGAAGTGGTGAGTGCCAACGCTTTGTTGTTTATATTGTTTGCTAATGGCTCAGTTACACCAGTTCTGTCAGGAGGAATGGGCCAAAATTCCTACCAACTATTGTGAGAAGCTTGTGGAAGGATATCCAAAATGTTTCACCCAAGTCATAAAGATTAAGGGCAATGCTAAAAAATACTAATAAGGGGGGGTGTGGCTAGTTATGTGAGGAGAAGGCTGCGTCCGTGTGGAGCTCCGTCCAGGACTACATATTTCCAGCTAATACCGCAGAAAAATGAGCAGCCGACGGGCTAGAAGAACCCCCAAGGTGCCCAAGAACAAAATCACGGGCGACTTGGACATTTCCAACTATTTTGCCCCTTTCCTGGACCTACCCGAGGACCAGATGTCTTCCCGCGCCTCTTCCCCTGAGGCGCCATCTTGCCCGCTGGGCAGAGACCCCCGCCGACACCGACAGCACCTCTCAACTACTGAGAGCAGAGCCGGCGAGGACGCAATACCCCCGATGCGCTCGCACAGGCGCTCCTTACCCGCGACACCGGACCCGACCTCCCCGCTACTACGGGAGGTGAAGGAGACTGCTACAGCCTGGCAAGCAGCAGTAGCAGCAGAAGCCGCGGCAGGACGTAGCATCGCGGCGCCGGCAGCGGGGAATGGAGAGAGGAGAGCTGCGACGGATCAAGCCCAGGATACTGACCGGTATGTGCCTCCTCCCCGTCCTGCAGAGCGTGTTTGCTCATCCCCGGATCCTCTGTACCTCCCGTTACTAGAGCAGGGAGTGCGAAGTGAGGACACTATAAGAGCTGATGGCAGCCCTAGCCCGCATGCAGCGGGTCCGGACCCCCGACCTGCAATTGGGGACCCCAGTCAGCCTACAACACCTGCCTCCAGCAGACAACAGGACGTAGAGGCTGTATAACATCCCCTACAGGGACTACACCAGGGGCCCCCCACACCTACTGCTTCCCTGCAGCAGCCCAAGGACCCACAAGGGGTGATAAAGGGATCCGCTACCGGACTGACACCGGCCCAATGCAAGCCCTCACCTGAGGGTACATCAATCAGCCCAGGCACCCAATACCTGTGGCCCAACGCGGCTTCCCAATCCCTGTCAGGCCAGAGCGCTGCAAATCTCTCGCCAGAGCGCATGAATGATGGCATGACCCTGTCTCGCCCGCCGTCCCACCAAAGCTCATCAGGGCGATCTCGCTCAAGTTCTCCCACCTGGGGCGATGGCCCTGCCTGGCAAACTCAGGGCCCCTCATCTGCAATTGGTGCCCCCTCTTTCTCAGTTACACAAGCTCCAGGCCTGCTCCCACCTGAAGAAGCATTACTCACTCTATCGGCCCATCCAGAGCTGAGGGCGCTCCTCTCCTTGATTCCCTCCAAACATGATATCCAGCAGATGGCCCAAGATTTACGACATGCCTGGAAACCGGACCTAATACCGGTCCAGACAGACGTCACCTCGATTCAGGAGCGGCTTCAACAAGTAGAGAATGACCAATCATCCACAAAATCCGCTATTTCTGCCCTGCAAACATCCATGGCCGAGCAACATGATCGCTATGCCCAGATGGTGAACCACATGGACGATTTGGAAAATCGTAGCAGGAGGAACAATATAAGAATAAGAGGTCTCCCGGAATCCGTCAAGACCGGTGAACTGATTCCTACTCTCACTAAAGCATTCAACTATATTTTGGGTAGACCGGAAGAGTCGGGGATTGAATTCGATCGGGCACACAGGGCGCTCCGCCCACAAAGTCAAGATCCTGCAAGACCCAGAGATATCATCTGTAGAGTACACCGATACACGACCAAGGAGGAAATAATGAGAAAGGCCCGACTTATGCAGAGTGTTACGTATAACGGCATGCAACTCAGTCTGTTTCCTGATCTATCCAGAAGGACTCTCCGCCTACGGGTTGCCGTTAGGCCCCTGCTGGAGGTTCTGCAAGAGAGAGGGATCCCCTATCGCTGGGGTTTTCCTTTCTCCATCCAGGTCCGCCTCAGAGACAAAAACTTGTCGCTCCATGCACCTTCTGACCTTCCAGCCTTCCTAGCTGCACTGAATCTTCCTGAAATGACCTTACCTGACTGGGAAGCAGCAATGACAATGGGGCCCAACCCACCCCAGAATCCAGTGGGGAATGGACAGGCCTCCTCATCGGTACCAGTAAGCGCATCACCGAAATCTCAGCGTTCCCGACGCCGACTGCGTAGTCCGGTCTCTTCTCCATCCAAGAGATATCCGCATCGCTGATCCTATGAGAACTGGTCTTGTGAGATAGGTCCAAGAATTGCTGTTATATTTGCTCCTATCCTCCTGAAAGTATTTTTTTGATATATTGTAATTGGGTGTTTATTGTCCTCCTCCCTACCTTCCCCTCTTCCCTGCCTAACTTTCCCCCTTCCTTACTCCTCTCTCCCTCCCCCCCTTTTTTTTTTTCTCATTTTTTTTCCCCCCTCTCTCCCCCCTTTTTTCCTTGCTCTATCCCCCCCCTCCCTTTCCCCTTCCTCCCACCTGTCCCGCCTAGCCCCTTACAAAATTGGTTTTTACCGTTTGGAGTGTGGGTGCCTTTTAAAATTAGTTGCACTTTTTCCCTCTGCCTATACAAATAATGGGCACAGCTAGTTTTGTGGTCGGATTGATTGGACTTTGGGGGTACGGCTGGTCCCACGTGTCTATTGGGGTGCGTGGGGCCCCCCTCCCTCTTCTTTTCCCAAACAATGATATAACAAGTTCTGTGAGGTCCTGCCTATGTTATTTTCCTTTTTTATTGTTAAAAATCTGTGTGGTGCTTTTCCCGCCCCCGGAACAGGGCCCTGTTACTTGTATAATGGCTTTAGCAGTTGCATTCCCTTTTTTTGGTGTGGCTACATTTTAGGGCCCTTTTTTTTTGGTTATAATTTTTGGGGTTTTGTTGAAATTTCTATTTTTCCAATAGGTCGGTTAAAAAGTTTTCCCTTCCTTTTCGGGCACATTTTACTGAGCTTCTGTTTAAAACCTAAGGCTCCCATAAGGGTTCGTCCAAATGTTAAGGGTTCAATGTCCCCAGAAAGCTCCAAATCCTCTACCACCTCCTCAAAACAGAGGTCACAAATCGTTTGTATACAGGAGATCTTTCCCCTAGTTTAAATTTCAGGCTTTGAAATAGGTATTTCCTCCTGGTACCTTTGCAGCAATCATTTGCAAAAATAAGGGGGTGGGGATTTTTTTTCATAAATCGTCCGGTCCGTCTTGGAGGGAAACTTCCGGATACGAGCCCTTTTTTTTTGTTAAATGTAGAATCAGGGTATTCTAACGGTCGAAACCTTTATCTCCCAACCCAATATCCTCCCCTTCCTTACTAAGATCTAGCGCCTCACCAGTTTTGGCAGGGACAGCTCATTTCGGGGCGATCTTACCTGCTTTGAACCCACTGCTAAAACCCCTTTGGGGCCCTCGATGGCAGTGGCCCCTTTAAAACCAGGTTTTAAAGGCTCTTTAAAAATTTTGAAATTAGTAGATGTTTGGCGTCTTCTTCACCCTGATGACTACACCTTTTTTTCCCACCCACATAAGTCCTATAGTCGGATAGATTACATACTTCCCGCCCACTCCCTCCTCCCGCAGATTTTCCAGGCTTCTATTGGGAATATTCTTCATTCAGACCGCCAAGTACACTGCGACTTTGTCTCCCAATTTAGAAGCCCCCCTTTTCCCGGAAATTAAAAAATCCTTTTTGTCCGACTCCCTTTTCTAGCAGGTGAAGAACCGGTCAAACCTTTAACCTGAAATTTTTCTGACTCTACCGCTCCCCCGTTAAGTGGGGGGCTTTAAGTGTGTGCTGGTGGAGTTCATAAAAACATGGCGCAGACTTAAGGGCATGGCACATAAACTGCAATCTCTAGTCGAAATTGACCCATTTGAAAAAGTACTAAAACGTGGCGGAGTCGGATTTAGAGATTCATTCACACGGGCACAGATATTACAAAAAAAAAGGGCACAAAAACAACGTTACCGCCCCAAAAATGTGCAAGCTTTTATTACACTGGGCAACAAACCCCGCAAAAGTTTAAACCCCCTGCTTACTGACAAAAAAAGCTCTCTCTTTTCCCCTTCCTCAAAAGTTAATGGTACCTAGTCCATCTCATGAGGTTTTTACTGAAGGAATTTCAGCGTTTATTCAGCCTTTTTTAAACTCCCCCATGCGAGTGCCCCCGGCTCAGGATTATCGGGCTGCTTGCAGAACTTCTTTTTAGGAACCCTACCCCCCTGGATTCGCAGTCCCTCCCTCTCTGGGGAACCATTTGCCTCAGAGGAAATTAAGCCGTTTCTTCTCTACCATGGGGGAAAAGCCCCGGCCCCAGGGGACACTGCATTTTTTTCAAAGCCCCGGTTTTGATTTCTGCTCCTCTTGGCGGCTTTCAATGAAGGCACGGGAAGCCCCCCTTTCCCCGCTTTCCTACACGTATTGACGGTAATCCAAAAGAAAGGAAAAAAGTTTGTCAAGCTATCGTCCCTTTTTTCCTTTTCAAAGGACGTAAATCTTTGCTAAATTGTCGCAAAGGACTTTGCCCCTCTTAAACTCCCTTGTTTTATTTGGTGGTGGTTGTTCCCCTCGAGAGGGGGGGATAACCCCTTAAAAATTCACTCTCTTCTATGTAAAATCACAAATCCTCCCTTTTTTCCCCCAGATGGAGGAGGCTTCGACGTGTAGACTGGTCCTTTTAAAGGTGTCCGGGCACCGGGGGTGAAAAGGCGATGATGACCGTATTCTAGCCCTAACATTTCCCCGGGCGCAAAAAGGGTTAATGGTCAGTTTTTCCCCCCCCCCGGGAAAGGCAATGGTACCCGGCAGGGTGCCCCCTTTTCCCCTGCTTATTCCGGAATGGAACACCTTATGCAAGCCATAAGGCGATGCTTCCATAACGGGTTTTTTTTGTAATAAACAGGTTAAAAGCTCGGCCCTTTTAGTGACCTCCTGTTTCCTGTCTAATCCTTGAATTGCTGCCACGCTTTGGGGTCTTTTCAAAAAAATTTTTGGCTCCTTGCCATCATAAATAAAAAATGAGAAGAGCGTAGCTTTGGGGCCTAAATTTTCGGAGGGGGGGGAGGAAACTGAAGTCCACCTTCCCTTTTTTGGACCACAACCTCCTTCAAATACCTTGGGGTCCCTATCCCCACAGTCTAGAACAACCCCTTCGAGTCAACTTTACCCAATGCTGGCACTCTCAATCGAGACCTGCGCGGGGTGGGATAGGGGGGATTTTAGTGGATCGGACGATCAATATCATTTTAAAAGGGGAAAGTCCTCCCCCGCCCCTTGTATTTTTCGCCATTCCGGTCCCGCTTCCAAGTCCCTTTTTTAAAGCACTGCAAAATGATTTTTAGGGTTTTGTATGGGCCCAGAAAAAATCCTGATTATATTTCTTTACTCACCCCGACCCAAAGCAGGGGAGGCCTACCTTGCCGGACCTAAACTTTTACTAGCAGCAGCCTGACTCGGGTCTTGGTCTTTTCCCCCGCCCAAAGGGATTCAAAATTGAATCTTTAAGTAGGGTGCTCCCGTGGGAGCGCTCCCTGGTTGTCGGCACTCACATGCCAAAAAGGCTGCTGCACCAAACCCCCTTAGGACCCGAACTCATTGTCGATTTGTAGGGCTTTTCCTCCAAAAGGGCTTGTTTTTCGGGGGGCCCCCCAGCCTTTGTGGGCAACCCAAATGTGCCAATTCGTTATTAGGCTTAGCTCGTGCTTTGGTAGGGATCCATTTCTGCCTTTTTGTGAAAATTTGTAGGGGATCCCCTTTGACCTTATAAGAATTTGTGGTGTTCCATGGGTCGACTTTCCCCAGTAAATTTTTATCGCGGGGGTTTGCAGGCCCCCCGGAAAACGTACCTTTGGGGGGGGAAAAAAGGTTTTTTATGGGTTTTCTGAAAACCCCCCCTAATACGCTGGGTCCCTTTTAGAGAAACTGGGAGGTGGGGTTGGAGAGGGCTTTGGAGGAGAAGACTGGGAAAAAAATTTTTTTAATCAAAAAATATCTCTGTCAAAACGAGAGTTAAATTACAAAATTTTTTACGCTTGGTACAGAGTTTTCCCGGCTTTATTACACCCCTTATACCCTGGAGTTCCAACACTTGTGGGGTGTTAGTTGCCGCGGCTTATTCCTTTTTGGTGGAGCTGCCCCCAAAATCCAACCCTTCTGGTGAAAGTTTGGATTCATTCAATCAATTTCGGGATCATTACCAAAAGACCGGCTGCCTTGCTCCTCTTCGACGTTCCCCCCCCCTTTACCCTCAGGCCCATCTACTTCTTTTTGG